>JAGFMF010011574.1:10140022-10283710 GCA_019455555.1 Galemys pyrenaicus
TCCACAAAGAACTAACCAGACTAAACAGAAAAAAAGAAAACAACCCAGTCAAAAAATGGGCAAAAGAGCTAAAAAGGCAATTCTCCAAAGAGGACATGTATCTCTCTTATAAATTAAACTTTACAATAGGTATGTATGTATAGAAAAAATAACTATAGGGCTTCAGGCACCTTCTGGGAGTCTTGAATGCATCTCCCCCCCCCCCATGGATAAAGGGGAACTACTATATAATGGAATATCATTTAGCCTGGAGAAGGAAGAAAATCCTGCCATTTGTGACAATGTGGGTGAGCTTGAGAACATTATGCAAAGTGAGATGAGTTAGAAAAAAAAAATGGTTGCATTTACATGTGGAACCTAAAAATGTCAAACTCGTAGAAGCAGAGCAGAGTGAGTCGTGGTTGCCAGAGGCAGGGGTGAGGGAGAAACAAGGAGATGTTGGTGAAAGAGTACACACTTGCAGTTATAATGTGAACAAGCTCTGGGATATGACGGTGACTACAGTTAACAATATAGTATATACTGTATCTGCTGTAAGAGAGTAGATCTTTAATGTTTGTACCATAAAAATAAAAAATGACATATGAAGTTCTCGAAGGGTTAACCTTTTAATGTATCAGTAAAACTAAAACAAAAATAAAATTTAAAAATAAACAATAACCAATTTGTGATTATGCTGCTGGTCTGGGCCTCTGGCCTCTGAGAGATGTTTGTTCCATTAGAGATACACGGATATATCTCAGCTAATGTCACTATACTGTGTTAAGTGGGCACAGGCCATTTGGGAAGCCCTGGGACCATGAGGGAAAGGAAAGAAGACTGAGTGGCAAGCACTGTGCATTTTGCATTCATTTTGATCTATAGTTCTTTGTCCACTCAAGGTGATTGGAAGTATGGCCATTTCACAGTTAGGGAACTCAAGTCTGTAGAAGGAGGCTGACTGGCCTGAGATCGCTCAGCTGCTATGGAAGATCAGGGTTGTCTCCAAACCTGAGTCTGCCTGCCTGCCTGACACCAAAGACAAGCAAAGCTAGGACACAAGGTGTTGCTTCCCATAGAAGGCTCTATCCCCAGAAAAGAGGGGCCCTCACTCTGCAGAACGTGGCTTCCCCAGGAACAGTTGCCTACCATCCCCTCACAGCAGAGATTTTTCTGCTCCCTGCTTAAAGTACACGAGGAAGATCACCAGACTGGCAAATAAAGAGTCCTTCTATCTTTGAGATATTCCACCTTGAACTTAGTCCCAGAACTTGGGCTTCCCCCAGGACTCCGGGCCTCATGCTTGTTGGCCCTCAAGTACCACTTGACCTACCTCTGTGCTTCACTCCACTGTGTCCTGCCATTTTGCTCAGCTGATGAGACTCTCCCGCAGGGCAGAGTCAAAAGCTCTGCAGCCCCAGGAGATTACATCTTTTGCTTGTTTCCTTATCCGTGTGCTTTCATTCTCTCCGACAAGGAAATTAAATTGGTCGGGCACCATTTACTCTCCAGAAAGCTACTTAGGCTACTAAGTCTACCAAAGTGGGTGGATTTATTTGGGTGTTTCTTTTCAAAGAGAGTGAACAGGCTTTTTCAGAGTTGCCCACAATTAGCAGAAGGGCCTGAACACCCTGCCAGGCCCACCTGTCAGGGGGATGGCAGCCAAGTGGGGCAGATGGGATCCAAGCAGGGTCAGCAGATCGCCTCTTAATTTAGCCTTGGAGTCCTCTCCTACTCTGCTCCAGGCCCCTTAGTAAATGGGAAAAACATGGAAGGCGAGCACATGAGCCAGACAAAACCATCCAGGAGCCTGGGCGATAAAATACACCTCCAGACTGTAATGTTTAAACACAAAATCAAAGTTGAAAACTAAAAGTAAATATTGGTTTTGCTCATGCTGCCTAGAAGGCTCTCTCTTGCCTTGTCTTTTTGGAAATAAACGTCTGCCTCTCCATTCTTCAAATGTTGCCCCCTCAGCTGCTTCCCCCAGTAGTTCCTCCCTTGGTCACCTCCCAGGCAGAGCCCGTTGACTCTTCGTGAATTTACTATTTTGAAATGAACTCAGTGTAATTGTGGACTCGTGATTATATATTTTTGTGTTGATGTACTCCGAAAGGGAGGTAAAGCAGATTGCATATGTACAATTAAAAATTAAAATAAACCACTTACCTAAAGTAGGCAATAAAATCAGGGCAAAGGGGAATAAGGATGGGGAAGGGAAGGGAAAACAAAAGGGCTTATGCATAAGACATATACTCTGGTGTCTTCTGCTCAGGCTTCTAGTGGGTCATGGCTTTTGACCTTAAGGCAACTAATCAAACACAATGTCAGTCACTCGCTTGCTTCACACTATTCAGGAGTTTTCCCAGGCACGGTGGCCTATGAAAAATTTTTCTCATATAAACAGCTCTTAAAGGATCATGAACAAGGTCCTCAACATAACGCATTCACGGGGCTGTGATTTAGCATCCCATGCTCCTGTCACATGAAGGCCTTTCAGAGAAGGCAGGACTACAGGGCTGCCAAACATGGCGGAATTCAGCGGCACAGTCTTCTGTTGACCCAACCAGATTCACAGACAGGCTTTTCTGTCCACCTCACGGGTTAAGTGTGGTGTGGTCACGAGTGAATATTCAATCTTTTACCACCGAGCATCTGTGTCCCCACCCCAGCTTTTTGGAATCCCCCGAGCTAGGGTAGAGCCTGTCTTCCGCTATAGCAACTGAGTATGGCACTACTTGCTTGATCAGCCTTCTTAGCTGCTAACAGGCGGGCTAAGGACCCAGGCCTCTCCAGGGCAGTCCTGACAACCACCTGACCAGTGACGTCCAGTGACTGATGTCAGCTGCAGTGACATAGACGGTGACTTTCACTTGGTCCAAGCCACCGACCTGGCTGTGGGGCCCTGTGTCTGGCTCTTGTGACTTCCCAGCAGTTGTCTATGTTTCTCAGTTTCCTTGTAATGTGTTCACCTCTGCTTACATCAGCCTAAGTTTTCAGTTGCTTGCAAATCAAGCTCCCTGCTACACATAGCCCTTCTACTCCTCTGTCTCCTGCCACCTACATGCAGAGACTAGGAGTCAACTGCTGTGAAAATCAGAGCTGTGGAAGGCTATAGGGAAAGGTAGGCCTGCCACAAAGTATCCCTGGAGGCATGGATAAAATCCTGTAGGCCTGCGACATAGGCCAGATAGAGGGAGACAGCTCTGGTGCTGGTCCGCCTAGAATTGCAGTACTTAGTATGACAGTCAGCAGCCACATGTGACGGTTTAAATATGAATAACGTTGTTAAAACCTATTAAAACTTATCTTCTCAGGTGCACTAGTAACATATCACAAGTGTTCATATCAAGTGGTCACTAGCCCCATGTCCCCACTGGCTACCATTTTGTATAGTGAAGATATGGAACATTTCCACTATTGCAGGAAGTTCCTTTGAATGCACTGACCTAGAACCTGCACATTGCTAGTTGAGTGGCAGGATTACTGCTTTATTTGGTTCTATCCGTTGCTTCTAGGGGCTAAAGAGCTGGGAATGCAGAGACAGCATTTCTCTGCTTCCCATCTAGGTGGGCCTTGAATCCACACCAGCTGGCAGGATCAGAGAACACCGGGTGTGCCCCAAGAGAAGCAGCATAGGCATGCAGAGCTCCAGCTCCCCTCCAGTGTCCTCACCCTGCTTGTGACTGCTTTCAGGAGAACTGAAGACAGGCAGCATTGAACCTGTCCTCACCGATATTCTCACCACGCTGGACCTGGAGCAGGCTCTGTGGTCTGGGCTGCCTCCGGGATGTGGGCACGAGTATTGTTGGGGGCCGTGAGCTTAACCAGGACCTAGCACAGTGTTTGGCCTACCAGAGGTGCTCAGCAAATGTTTTCTGGACTTGCATATACGTAATGCAAATCTTCAAGGACCTGACATAGATCATTGTCATGCCCAATCTCTATCATCTAATTAAAGGATGATGGAGACACGATGATGATGATCATGGAACGACAGTGCATATATGGAAAACTGGGTCTACAGAGTTTTAAGTTCATTATCGTGGAATTTTGCACAGTGTAGGTTACATGTGTGCAGATGGGTAGAGTTGTGGCATTTTTTTCTTTAATTTTTTTAAAAGATTATTTATTTATGCATACAAGAACTGAGGTATAGGCCAGAGGTGTGGGGGAGGTGAGAGGATCCACCAGAGACAGAGTGGGGAGCAGAATAGGCAGATAGACTGAAACACTCTGCTGAGGGGAGCAGCAGGCGAGGCAGGAGAGGTCGGCCTGAGCCATGTGGGTCCCCTCCCCAGCCGGCAGCAGGGATCAAAACTTGTGCTGCAGTGGCTGCGGTTTGCTCGATAGTGCATTGCTTAACCCATTGCGCCACCATTTTTCTTTAAAGTTTTTAAAAATACTGTGTTTGTGGGTGTGTATATTAGGTTAGTTAAGAATACAGACAGATGTGAGCCCTTCCGTGAAGCGGAAGCAGCAGCAGTACCTACTCATTGGGAATAAATGAGATAATGCGTGAAAATCATTTAAGATGGCCCTTGGCACATAATAAATGCTGGGTACAAGGTGGCAATTATTGTTATTTTTGTACTAGAAATCTGGATAATTAAATGTTGAGGGAACTTGGCATCCTGGCCATGCAGTAGCATTAGTGCCCTTTCCTCCAGGGCCAGAATGGGAAGGCTCTGGGCCTGGAGGACGGTTTCTGGATCCCAGCAGCCCAGCCCCCCGCCCACAGGGCAGCTGTGCCAAGTCCCAGTGTGTGCTCCCTGCATGAAAACGCAGCCAACCTTCTCATATCTTTTTATGCTTCTTAGTTTAAGCCATGGGGGATTGGAGAGATTTAAAAGAAATTGTCCAAGTCTGTCATCTTTGTAAATGAATTTGCCCTTTGCAGCAGTTCCACCCAGAAACAAAGATATTCTCTAGTTTCCTTTCTCTTGCCTTCTTCCCTCCCTTCTGTTCAGTCCTGCAATTACTAATGAGCCCTTTGGTCAGCTTCCTGAGAGCACCAGAAGGCCTGGCTTGCTAACTCGGGCTCTCTCTTCCCCTCTCCTCTGCCCCCAACCCCCCCCCCCCACACACACACGCATGCACGCATGCACACACTTTCTTCTTCTCTGTTTCTTTGTCTTTATCTTTCTCNCCCCTCTCCTCGGCCCCCAACCCCCCCCCCCCACACACACACGCATGCACGCATGCACACACTTTCTTCTTCTCTGTTTCTTTGTCTTTATCTTTCTCTGTGCCTGTTTCTGCCCTTGCCTCTTCCCTTGTCTATCCCTCTCTGCCACTTGTGCCCTGGACACATCTACACCACTTCAAGGCTGTGGGCACAAATACTGCTGGGGATCGTGTCCTCAGCCTGCACCACATCCTAAGCAGATGATTGTTGGTGGAGCTACCCATCTGAAAATGAATTCTTCTTCCCTAGACCAGAGATAAAAATGCATCTTTCATTTCCCAGAGCTATCTCCCAAAGAGAAAATACTTTGTGTGGAGCCCCGCCTGGAAAGCCTTGGAGTTGAGGATCAGGTGGCACCGCCTCCAAAAGAATCTTCGAATATCAAACGCATGGAACCAAATGAAATGTTATTTATTTGCTTTAGTGTACATGTACAAGTGCAAATTAACTAAGAATGTTACTTATGAAAGCTTTGCCCTTGATCTTAATCCTTTCTGAATTTACATTTTGTGATTTTGCCCCTCTCTTTTTAATTCTCGGGATCACCTCTTGTAGTAGGAGAGGTAATTTTATATGCTTTCCATTTTTAAAGTTGGAGCCGGTGCTCAGGTGCGGTGACTTGAGATTGTTGCAGCTCCTTTCATTGCCCCAGGGCTCAAGAAACTCTTCTTCTGGGGATGTGAGCCTCCCCTCGTTCCCTCTGCCAGCTCTAGGATTCTATGCATCCCACCGGAAGCCACAAGGAAAACTGCAAACATCTCAGGCCAAACTTTCCCAGGAGAATCAGTGTGGCTTTGATGCTCGTGGTGTCCTCCATAAATCCTGGCTCACCGGGCACGCACTCTCCAGGTCTCTGCACGCTGCTCAGAGATCTAATCTTCTTGGTCTTAGTCCACCTTAGCGACTCCTACAGTAGGGCAGCAAGTGCTAAAGCTTATGAAACCTGAGTGTAGAAGGAGCTCTCTGTGGTTTGGTGGAATAAATGATTCAAACACTTGGTTTTCTATAAAAGCAGTGAAACTTAATTCCTAGTATGATACTCAGATAAACAAAATGTAATCTACAGCATTGTCCTAGCTCATGTAAATCTTTTCTTTTTTTCATGCAAACCATTAAAAAAAAAATTCAGAGACCTTCTGGAGCACCATCTTATTTGGATCCCATTTTAACCAGAATGCCAGCTATTTAATACTGAAGGCAAGTGCATAGTTGGTGTAAATGCAGGCAAACTTCAAGGTGAAGTAGTTCCCATGCACAATCACAAATGCAAATGTTTAAAGCTACTCCACAATTTTCCCCTCACAGCTGCCCATTTTATCTCTTGCAAAACTAGTAATGATACAAGCAGTTGATTATGGTTTACAATAGCAATAAACCTCTCACAATTGGTTGTTTCCAAAATAAATAGCCATTCTGTTAAATGTTAAATAACAAGTCATAAACTGCTGAAAACAACCAATTTCTTGTGGATTATTGCCTGAATAAATTTCAGTAGGAAGGGCCAATCATCGCACTGTGAATACCACAGATCAAAACCATTGAAAAAAAATGTTTAATCGATCGACTCATCTATCAAGAATTCCCATTTTACAAACTAAATCACACCACACGCTGTATTTTTGGATCTTTTCTTTTGTGGGTTGTGTTTAGCTCTATTCTTGCTCAAATCCTTTCATACTTTCCTAGAGATTAAAGTGCACATAGCCTGGTGGTTAAATTGGCCCATTCTGGGAGCTTGCAGTTTCATTCTGCTGTGTGCTATAGGCACTGCATTTTAAGTCTATGATATTCCATCTGATAAAGCAAAGGCCTGTCCACATTTGAGTCGAAGCGTGGTGGCAAATATATTCAAACGACCTTAATAGAGGCTGTTCTCACAAGAGGAACCAACTTCATCGGGGTGATTGACAGAAATTTCCTCGCCATAGCAACCGGGGTTATCTCTCTGGAATAACAACATTAACCTCTTTTATAACCAGTTTTTCATCCTTAAGTATAAAAGGCAGTTGTATGCATCTTGTAGGATCTTTATTTTTGAATGAACAGTTAACAGTTAGATTAAAATAGGACAAGATGCGGGGAAACCAAATTAATTTTGAAGTTCTCCCGAAAAAAAATTACAGTGAGTCCTCTAGGCAGAACAGTTAAAAGCCAGGAAGGTTCTAGTCTTTTCTGAGTACAGGGTGACGGCAGAGAGATTGCTATTCATCTGCTGCCTTGGACGCATTGATTTTCTTTGTGCTGTCCTGGTGCTAGAGGGAAGAATTTTTTCAAATTTTTATTCCTGCCTTATTCTTTGACCTCATCACCTCTAACAGATATGCATGTAAACACGTACATGCACACACATTCACACTCCCTGTCCACGCTTAGGTGCAAATTAATGAATGGTCTGTGGGAAATGGTGAAAAAACGCATACTCTGTCTGGGAAAAATATCCTTATTATGTCAGCTTTATAAATAAATTGCTAAATGGATCCCAAACTTCCTTTGCTGTCTTACATCTAGCATTATGTGAAAGCAGAGCATCAGTGTTTGAAATGTCACTGAAGCATCTTACCAGGCCCTGACAGAGACGCCGTACTAATGCTCTAGACCTGACTGTTAGAGCCAGTCCCGGAAGCAAGGTGCGTGGCACTCCAGCCTAAGGAACACAGTCTGTGAGGAAGGAAAGACAGGTTGCAAACCTGAATGGGCCACTGCCCAGTTGTGTTTTCTGTCTTTTAAAAAAAGATTAATTTTTATTTATTTATGCATCGAATAACTGGGGTGTAGACCAGAGGTGCGGGGGTAGAGATGTAACAGGGTCATCCCAGGAAAAGGGGAAGTTCCAAAATCCTGGTTCCACCCTAAGTGGGTGAAGCTGAGGAGGAAAAGAAGATTTCTGCAGGAAAAAAAAGGGAGAAGGAAGGAAGGAAGCAGGATGGAGAGCAGCAAGGAAACCTAAAGGAGGCATGTGGAGCAAAGCGACATGTGAAGAAGCTGCACTTTCTTCTTGGTCTTGGACTGGTTGGAACAGATGTGGGTGAGAGACCCGTGGGGAGGTTAACAATGGCAGCTTTCATCTTGATTTTGATTTTCCTCTTTTCCTCCCATATTTGTCTGACTCTTTCTCACCCTTTTCTATGGGTCGCTACTAAAAGATCCTTTGGACATGTGGCAGGCTTTTGGGCCTTGCTTTGGGCCAATCCCATTTAACTAAACTTTTACCCTCAAGGAGATGGGTAACTTTAAATGCTTAACTTAGTCACTATGTTTCTTTGTCCTTTCTGTATTGTACCCTAATTGTATTAAAGTTCCTTTCCATTAAAAGTCTTATATGTTGTCTTAATGCTGCGGATGGCAAAACCCATTCAAAGAGGGCAGGCTTGGGGGTTCTGGGCTGCTCCTCTCCTGGGGTGCTCCTCTCCCTGCCCTGTAACAGATGAGTGGGGACTACTGAAGCACACTGCTGAGGGAAGCAGCTGGCGAGTAGGAGAAGTCTAGGACTCATGTGGGTTCCCTCCCTGGCTGGATATTGAATTTGTGCTGCAGTGGCTGGCCATAGCTTGATAGCACTGAGACTTAACTCCTGTGCTACCAGGGAGGGCTATTTCTTTGTTCTCTTATTCTATCCCACATCCACATTCCCTGGGACCCACTTCATTGCAACTGCTACCTTAAAAGGTAGCTTTGCATATCATTTGAAATCACAATCTTGAAAACTAAGACCCCACTTGTAACCTCTGGGACTTCAATGCTCAGCAGAAGAAAAACAGCGAGGTGGGAAGGAACAAAATGTCACCTGCACTGAAGCAAGAAGAACCTGGGAAAATGGTATTTAAGAAGAGTGAAACATAGTGGTGCCAAGAGAGAAAAGGTGAGTGTAGGGTCAGACAGAGAAATCAGGTCTTTCCACCCTCCCACCTCTGTGATGATGGACACCTGCGGTGCTGCGAGCATTCCAGGGTGGGCATGCGCAAGTGGGCACACCTGAGTTTGACACGGGTAAATGGGCGGTGTCATGAGGACGCCAGAACCAACAGGACTGACCAACAGCGAGAGAACCAACAAGCAGCAGTGAGAGCAGCGGGAGAATAGAAGAGCAAAGAGAGGGTGAGATGTGCAGGGGGTGGGGGGGTACCAGCCCTCCTGGCACCCATGCCTGCCATTTACCTGGCCACCGCTGACAATAAAAAGTGTAAAAGCCACCGAGGGCTCCAGGCCGCCCTTCCTTGACCTTTCTGCCCAGAACCATCCCAAACCTTGCTGTTGTGCGCCCTTCCCAGGACACTACAGTGAGTCTCTGATATGACTTGGACTTAAGCCAACAAACTGGCTGAAAGGACTGACAAGTGAATTTTATAAGATATTCCATGAAACAGCTTTGTGCATTTGGAAGTAGAAAGCACTCCTGGAAACTGCCCTCGGATTGGCACAAGTGTTAAGGCCTCCTCACCTCCTTTCAGAAAAGCCACCTAGCCAACAACAGTGGTGTTGCATTTGCCAAGCTCTGAAACTGCCTGGTCTCCAAGTTGAGGCCCGAGCCTTTCAGACCAGGATCCTCATTTCAAGCTGACTTTCACTCCAGGATTTGGATTCAACTCGTAGCCTCAGGCTGGCCCTGGTTTCCTGAGGAGCAGTTCCAGAGGGACTACCCTAAGGGAATGCTGTTTTTGCCCTGGGAGTGAGCTTGGACTCAGGTAACTAGAAGTGGAGAATCCATTCTGTGTCTACCTTAAGTTAGGGCTTCTCCTAGCAAATCTGCGGAAGGCCTTTTGCTTCTTGTCTTCCCTGTCTTATATCGCCTTTTCTTTCTCATCTTCTGTTCCGAGGTTTCAATTCCCAAATAAAATAGCTGCATTTTAAACTTTACCTTGAGCTTTGTACCAGGAACAAGGCTGAGTAACCAGCTAGGTGAGTCACACTGAGAGCTGTGGCAATGTTCTTTTTCTAGGCAAAGGAGTGCATGGTGAAAAACATTCCCTTTCTCTTTGAATGCCTCCAAAAATTGTTCCTTTTATTTGCTACATAATCCCTAAATTTCCAGCCACTTCTGGAAGCTTTGCGTTTCCTGAAGGGTAAGGTTTGAGGAAGGGTTGGTTCATCACTTTAAGAAATAGTATAAATGTCCATTGTTTTGCGCCACAAAGGGTTGAATTAGGAGAAAACCAATCCTCCTTGCACTGCAAGGTGTTTGCAATTAGTTTCTTTCATAACAAAAAAGAAATTTATTTTAATACTCATAAGAAGCAAGGCAACAACAGCAGTAAAAACATTAGTCACACATCACCTCGCCCGTGTGATTGGACTAAGGAGACCTAACACCTACCTTGAAAACACACACAGGTGGCACTGCCTTCCTCAGCCAAGTGGAGAGAAAGTGGCAGGTTTTTCTTTTCCACTCAGTGCCCTTCTCTGGAAGACTTGCTAAACCCTCATGTACATATTTCACCATTTACGGTGTGCTGGTTTATTCATACCCAACCAGCCTGTGATCTTTGCATGGAGTCAACGTGTGACTGGCTGGTTACAGCTGGTGCTAATGAGACCAAAGTCTGCTTTCGGTCCCCACTGGGGCCAGTTAACTTCTCTCTGCTCCAGGGCAGGGAGCAGGGGTGTGTCTGGGTATCGTCTAATAAGGTTGAAAATTAAGCTCCATCCCAGGCCCAGCAGGAAGGTTTGGGAAGCTTGAATAAAGTGACTTGATAGGTTGCTATGGGAACCAGGCCCTGACACTGATCACTTTGTCCCTGAATGTGGAAGCAGAGGCAGGACACATTCTGTGTCAAAGGTCAATGCCCAAGACCAAACATTTCAGCAAATAACTGACCCAAATGACTCCCCAGTCATGAAAAGCCTGCAAAAACAGACTACAAAATGGAGCTCTAAATCCTTCTCACGCAGATCGCTCCTGTCTCATCCGCTACTTAGAGTGTACGTCAATAAATCTGCCTTTCCTGTTCTCCATTCTGTCTCTGGTGAATTCTCTCACCCCTGAACCTCCAACCTCACCCTGATATTTCCCACCACTACAGTGTAGTTTGGGGGTGTGGAGATGGGCAGGCATTCCCTACCTCTACTGGAAAAATGGCTACTTCCTTAGCGTCTTCATCTTCTACAAAGGTTATCATTGGTTCGCTCCAAGATTTCATATTTGATTCTAGACGGTGTTTGTGTTGGTGTTTTGAGACTGTCCCTTTTTCATTCAATTAGCAAGTATTTTTCTCTAGCACCTGTTATGTCTTAAAAACTGACATGTATCTTTCGCTTCGATTCCCTAGTACATTTATTCCTTTTTAAAAAGATTTATTTATGAATACAAGAACTGGGGTGTAAGCCAAAGATGTGGGGTATGAGAGGATTCACCAGAGATAGAGTGGGGAATGGAACGGGCAGATCTACTGAAATACACTGCTGAGGGGAGCAGCAGGCGAGACAGGAGTGGTCTGCTCTGCTGTGTGGGTTAGCTCTCTGACTGGGGATTGAACTCCTGCTATAGTGGCTGCAGATAGCTTCATAGCGCTGAGATTTTAACCCCTGCACTATCACGGAGCCCCTAGTACATTTATTCTTGGTTTAGTCCTGCACAGTCTCCTATGTGTGTATGGGGGGTCGTAATCTGTGGATATCAGAAAATAAACTAGATGGAGTAACATATTTTTGAAAAATGTTTTGTAAAAATATACAAGAAAAAAATCTATTCATTTACTTATTCACTCAACAAATATTTATTGATCATTATATCTTGGGCATATGGGCCACAACAGTGAAAAAACAAAACAGATTTTTTTGATGCTGCTGCCAAAGAGTATTTATATTCCGGTGCGGCAGTGACCAAGTTGGGGGTGAGGGGAAGACAGACAATAAAGAGGAGGAGTTAGAAAACAAATCTATGACACTTATGATAAATGCCAAGGAGAAAAGTCAAGTGGGGAAAGGTTGCTGGGGAGGATACTGTAGCTATAAATAGGGTGTGTGGCACCTTGCTGAAAAGTGACATCTTTGCTGTAATGCAGGGACCTGAGAGGGGGAGACAGTGAACCAGATGGATAATAGGGGAGAAAGAGGGAACAGCACAAGGAGTGACTAAAGGAGGGAGCGACAGTGGGTGAGGAGCCTCAGGGAAGCCATTGCGGCTGGTGCAAAGGGCAAGCCCTGGGGTGTGCAGCCAAGAAGGGAGGGGTGCCCTGGAGGGGCTACAGACCTGCTCAGACCTTGACTGACTGCTTTCTCAAGGAATCAGAAGAGGCTTCCTCAAAAGCATCACTTTATTTTGGAGTGAATCTTAAGACTGAGCAGTACAAATATATTCCTTTGTACTCCCACAGAAGCCGGCATTGGCAAACCTACCTTGTGACTGGGGAGATGACATATAGGGGTACCTGTGTATTTTCAGACTAGCAGACTGAAATGGAGCGAGCATCTGCTCCATGTCTAGTCCCCTCATCCCGTCCCCAAAGAAATATGCCAGGGTCCTGCTGCAGCCCCCCAGATCTATTCAGTGCACAGAATAGAGCTGACTTGTACCAGTAGGGCAGTTGCCTTGCTGAGAATCAATGGGTCCCCTAAGTGGCGCGTTGGGCGGGAACATAAGCTGAGATCTGAAATAGTGTTGCGTGTGCATGTGGGCTGCTAGCAGGCTGCTGAAATGGAGTGCTGTGGGCAGCCTTTCCTTTCATGGGATGACTTCAGATATCCCTCAAAGTGTGACAGGCTCAAAGGGAGAAACAGCAGCTCTTTGCTTTCACTAACACAGTGCTGAGCGGAGCTGCATTATTTCCCTTTTTAAATGCAATATTGAGAGGAAGAAACCCTACAACTGTCTTCTTTCCTTTGGACTCTCTTAAATGTGGCCCATCTCTCAACTTGAGCTAATGCACAAAGTATACAGTGCCACAAAAGAGGCCCTGAAAACCTGGGATGTGCCAGGCACTGGAGTATTTTGTCTGAGGTATGGCGTTTTATCTTTAAAATGATTTTGTGAGATATTAGTCTCCACATTTTATAGATTCAGAAAAAACTCAACAAGGCAGAGTGATTTGCCCAGGGCCACACATCCTGCTAGTAGGTCAGAGACCTGGTTCAAATGTGGGTCAGGTTGGCTTTTAGCACTTCTGCAAGCTCTAGGGGCCCGATGAGCCGCAGACACTAATGCTTTATCATTATGTGTTCCTTAAAGTTCTCCTTTCAACTTGCTAAGTGATTAATATCATCTGAAAAACTTCCTTCTTGCTCTGGAAAAATGAGGTGCCTCTCTTTGCTTTGTTTTCCTTCTCAACTATGTCAATCCCCCATTGTGCTGTAAAATCATCCACCTCCCTGCAAGCCCTTTTAACTATGAAGTCCTCAAGGTCAGCATTAGTCTTCTATCAAGTGTGTCGCTCTTTACCTACAGAGCCCGGAACACTGCCTGGCTCATAGTCAACTTTCAATAAATACCTGCTATTCTTTCTAATTCTCTTTTCCCATTTGTTGAGAGGGTTCCAAGGATCTCATATTGGAGAGTCCCACTGTGGCTTCTTAAAAAAGTTTTTTGATGTTCGCCTGTCTTCACTGAGGGCTCCTTTGAATGTCTGATACCAACACCGATAGAAGGTTCTTGGCTGGCTGAATGGTCAGACAGGCATGGTTGACACAATGGCTCTATTTGGAGGAAAACTGTTCTTCTTGTGATTTGATGGAAAGGTTTGGGGAAAAGAAAACACAGGAAGTTTAACATCCTGGACTTAGGATCTTAGGTTGATGTGCTTATAGGAAAGGTATTAAAGCAATGGAGAATTCAGAGAAGGAAAAAGAAGTGGCCAGGACATAGCAGATGGCTTCTGATTGTACTTCCTCACAAAGGTTGCTCAGAAAAGTCATCTTGTTTTTGAGAAGAGCACCTGTGCCCACTTAATCTTCTAGGTAGGCTAATTTCCCCATGATTCTGCTTTGAGAAGATGTGGGGATAGGAAATGTGTGGTTGTGCGTGTGCACTGGCTCTTTGGGGGATGAGCAGACGGTGGTGCCGAGATTGGATGCTGGGGATGAGCAGTGACCGGGAGTACCACCTGCATTCCAGCCTCGCCATCCAGAGCTTGAGCACAAAGTCTGTATGTGGAGATTAAAGCACTTAAACATTTTTGATCTTTGTGTTCTTGTGCAGGCAGGCCTGAGGTCCTTCGAAGGGGTTCTGTGATTAACTGTGACTGCCTGTCACATTAATTCAGCTCCCATAGACTGTTTTTCTTACAGGTCTTATCTGGGGCAAAGAGGACTGTGTCAGAAATCTGGGCTTGTTCTTGCTGACAGAGTTAAATTTGGTTTGTGTTTCTTCTGCACAAGAAAAAATCTGAACAACTGTCTTGAGGGCACATCCAGAGCTGAGTTTGTGTCTCTCATCTTCATCCTTTTATTGGTTTTGTTACTATACATATTTCAGTGATGTCAGGGTTTTTTAAGACTCCACCTTGGGGGAAGCTCAAGAAATGGTGTGTGTTAGCACTGGTGAGGCTAAGACAGTTTTATGCATATAAGTCTGGCTGTTTATTGATCCCCTGGAATGAGAAACCATTTGGAATATCCCGGCTCTGAAAAATATAACCCTTGACCAGCCAAAGCCATTTGTCTGCCTTCTCTGTCAAGAGAGAGAAACACACTTAAAATTCCTCACCTGGGAGGAACTTCTTAGAAAGAATATTTCATGCAAACGAATCCTTGGAGTTGAATTGCAATTTGTATTGGAAAAAATGAGCTTGTTATCCCTGGGCATACATTTTGTTAGAGGCCATTTTGAGAATGACATTGTGGCTTATTCAAGGGGCTCTTGATTAGTGTATGATCTATATCTTGGTGTGGATTTTGGGTGTAGTTTGTGTTACATCCCACGTGAGGGGGTTACTGAAACTTAATGATATTTGTTGCTAGGGAGGAGGCCCCAACAAAGTTCAGAAATTTAAAATAAAATGCTAAAATATGCTGGAAGGAAATAGAGAACAGTTCTCAATTCCTATCTTTGAGGACTTTATGGAGTGTTTGGGGTAGAGTGGGGTGGGAGAAGATATTCTAAAAATTAAAATCAGAGATTTTTATTTTGTATACATATTGAACTTGGGAGAATGTTACATTTTCCTCCAGGGATTTTGTTTGTTTTTTAAACTAGCCAGATTCTATTCTCTCAGGAATGTTGAAGAAAATTCCAATCAAGATTTTCAGTTTCTACTGCTTTAAGGACACTGATTTTCTATGCCCCAAATTTTCTCACAATATGCCAATTCTGAATACCTGAGCTTGGAATGAAGCTGACCAGGTGTTTGTGTGTCTAGCTAGAGAAGGACTTGGTTACTCATCTGTTGCTTTCCTTGAGCGTGTGTGTGCTCACATGCTCACATGTGCACGTGTAAAATTCAAGGTTCAGGAGGCTGGGGCTAGAGGGGTGTTTGGGCCTGACCCTTCCCTGTGTGCTCCTTTGAGGGAAGTGCTGCTTGTCTGGATGAAGACCGTCAGCCACGCCAAAACCTGGAGGAGGCTTCAGAGAATCGCCCACGCGCAAGGAGCCCAAAGCTTCGCAGATTGGCTTAATTCAGCTCGGTGTTTATACTGCTTTCGGATATGTGTTATTAGAGCCACCTGTTAATTTTATTTTGGGCTTGGCTTCTCAGCACAGCAGTTTTTTATCTATCCTTCCATCAGTCTGTTTATCACTCTCTCATAAACAACTGGTTGCTTTCTTTTTAAATGACGACCTCCTTTTTAGTTACACCATGTCTTGATCAGTCAGGATCATTAATATGGATACATAAAACACTATTCTGCTCTCTGTACCTCCACCTCTGGTCAGAGGAGGCTTCAGATGCCTGCAGGGAAGAAAGATATAAACAACTCCACCCCCTCCCTACCCACTGAGTGGCTTGGGTTCAGGCTGGAGTGGGCCTAGGGAGAGGGGCAGTGGAGGTGAATGACCCTTTCCACTGAGTTGTTAGAATCTGCCAAGGGACCTTCTGCAGGACCAGCTGTCTGACTTATCTGCTAGAGGGCAGTTTCAACAGGAGCACTTAGTAAGGATGACGACATTGTTCTAAATGGTATGGGAAATGAAGATCACCAAATTAACCCATATTTAGTGATTCACAGCTTGCAAAGTGTTTTTCTCTTTCTTCATCACATCAACTGTTTTCACTCAAGGAGAGTGCTACAGTTTGAGCCTAAAAGCATGCTTCACCTAGAGGAATGGCACACGGGCCTGAGGCACTGTGGCAGCTGGCTCTTTAGTTCACAATGGACACCCTGTCCATTTGCCCTATGGTCACCTGTCCAGGAAGTCTGCTCACGATAGCCTTCTCCAAAATTTTGAGCCTTGCTCAAAAATTTACAATTTCTGCTTTCAAAAAATTACAATTTTTTTCAACTGACAGCTATTAGAATTGAAAAATTATAAGGCTCCCATAGTAAGAAATGGGTGATTTAATGTCCAAGAAGTATATTCTATAGTTCAGAATGATATGCCATAGGGAAAAAAGAAAGCCAAGAGGCCCATACTCTCCAATCAGAGGTCTTTGGCCCCAGGTGCTTCTGGTTGGGCTGGCGTGAAACTGAGAGGACAGCTGCCTGACAGGAAGCAGCAGGAAGAGCTGACCCCTTCAGATGACCCAGATAATATTGATGCCTTGAGTCCTGCACACACACAGTTCAATTTTACAGCTTTGCTCGCATTCACAAGAGGACTAAATAAAGGTTCCTCTGTTACGGGTTGAATTATGTCCCACCCCAAAGGTATGCTGACCTCCTGACTGCCATGCCTCATGGTACTTGCAAACAGGACCGGTGCAGATGGAATCAGTTAAGAGGGCCTATTGGAGTCAGGTGGGCACCTACTCTAATATGCCTGGGGTCCTTACAAGGAGGTCACGTGTAGACAGACCCACGGGAGGGGATTTTGTCATAAGGGAGGCTGAGGCCAGTGTGATGCACCCACAGGCTAAGGCACGCCAAGAATTGCTGACAGCAAACTGGAAGATCTTCCACTAGAGTCTTCAGAGACAGCGTGACCCTGCCAACACCTTGGCTTTGAACGCGTAGCCTCCGGAACTGTAAGAACAAATTTCTGTTGTTGTAAGCATCTGGTTTGTGGTGCTTTGGTACGCAGTCCAGCAAACTGATAGCCTCTCCTACGGCACTTGCAGCGGGACTGTAACTGTGTGTGCTGTGGGCTTGTCTCCTCACGCTCAGGAGCTGGGCCTTCTTAAACTTCCTTAGAGCCCACTGCCTAACAGACCACAGTGCATGCCAGGAAATACAGGTTAAGTGAACAGATTCTAGGAGTTTAGCTCTTAATGGTATATTGAATATAAACAAAATGTAACTATCAACAAGGGAGAAGAGTCTGCCTTAGATTGGTGTTTGTGTTTTATTTCTAACAATATTCTATCACCTCATTTATGATTTATGTAAATGAACTGTTGTGCCGTCGTTGGCAATCCAAATCCGTGGCTTCTCTCAGCCACATCAGTGAAGCAGAACAAAAGACTTCATCGCTTTTCTGTATGTTACAGGTGATTATTGTTAGTCAAATGACAGACTCTGGTCTTTACCACCCCTTAACTCCTCAGCATCTTTTCTGGCTTTTCACTGGAGCTGGAATGGCTGCTGAGGGACTCTTTCTGCCTGTGAGATTTACATTATTGGAGATTTAAAGCAAACACTATTTCAAAACTAGCAGTAACTTCAATAATTGACTGAAGTTAATGCCCCAAGGTGGAATCTCAGATCATCAGTTTAACTTACCTGGTTCTTAATCACTGGGAAATAGCTGGTATATGGATGACTGCTGTATACCTAAGAAGCAAAGACAGGAGAGCCCCTATGTCACGGGAGAGATTTGTGATGTTAATCTCATTGGGTTTGTATTTCTTCATGGATTCTTTTCTGAAGAGCAGCTAGACAAACTCAATTGAGAGGGACAGGCAATTGTGTGTTTGCCTGTGTTTCTGTTCATGCATGAACCAGAACCAGCTGAGGTAGAGAACTGGGGAGGACCCGCCCTGCAGTCACTTTTGGTTGATGTATAAGAGAATATACGGGAGACAAGAGAAAGAAAAACCTAACCAATTAGAGAGGTTCCCATCCCTTTAATAATTTTCTCTCTTTTTACTAGTCTTTATTCACATTCTTTATTCACATTCATTTTAAATACAATTTTTAAAAATTGTATTTGTTTATTGAGGTACCTTTGGTTACACTATAGAAATTTAGGAGTATAGGTTCACACCTCTTCAGAAGTATGCTAACTCACCATTGCCACTCCCAAAGCCCCAATAATCTTCCATCATGCCCACTGGTCTGACGCCTCTCAGCTTTGGTCCCCGCCCTTACCTCTCCCCTCTGGCAGACTCCTACAGTCAGATTTATAGGATTTGTTTTCCTTTGATTTTGTCAGTTCTTTTGTTCTTTTATTTCTCTATATTCCACATGTGGGTGAACTCATCTGTTATTTTTCTCTTTCTTATTTCACTTAGCATAATCTTATCCAATGCCATTGAAGTTGCAAATGGCAAGTGTTTTTTTGGTTGTTTGTTTTTAATAGCTGAGTAGTGTTCCAGTGCATGTATATACCACAACTACTTAATCCACTCCTCTATTATTGGGCACTTAGGTTGTTTACATAACTTGACTGTTGTAAAAATGCTGCAATAGGGCCTCCCTGGTGGTTCAGTGGGTTAAGCAACACACTATGAAGCAAACTGCAGCCATTGCAGCACGAGTTCGATCCCTGACTCCGGCCAGGGAGGGGACCCACATGGCATAGCAGACCTCTCCATTCTCTCCCACTGCTGCCCTCGGCGGTGTGTTTCAGTCAGTCTGCCTGTTCTGCTCCCCACTGTCTGGTGAATCCTCTCACCTCCCGCGACTCTGGCCTGTACCCCAGTGCTTGTATGCATAAGTAAATAAATATTTTTTTAAAATGCTGCAATAAATATGGGCATGCATAGATCCCTTCAAATTAGTGTCCTACATTCTTTGCGTAGATATCTAGGCATGTAATTGCTGGGACATATGGTAGATTTATTTTCAATAATTAAGAAACCTCCATATTCTTCCATGGGAACTGGACCAGTCTACATTCCCACCAATAATTCCTTTTTCTCTGTACCCTCACTGAAACTTACTGTCTCTTCTTGATATGGGTCATTCTTACAGGTATGAGGTGGTATCTCCTTGTGGTTTTGATTTGCATTTCCCTGATAAGTGATGAGCATTTTTTTTAAATGTGCCTGTTGTCTTTGGAAAAGTGCTATTTAGCTCTTCTGCCCATTTTTCCATTGGGTTGTTTTCTTTTTGTTGACTTGTATGAGTTCTTTGTAAATCTTGGATATTACCCCTTTGTCAGATGTATGGTGTGCAAATGTTTTTTTCCCATTCAGTAGGGTAGCTTTGATTTTTTTTGTAATGTGTTTTAATGACAGTTTTCATCTGTGCAGAAGCACTTTCGTTCGATGTAATACCGTTTGTTGGTTTTTGCTTTTGTTTTTCTTGCCACCTTAGTCAATTCCCAAAAGACGTCCCTAAAATCAACATGGAGTGTTTTGCCTATGTTTCTTTTCTGTATTTTATGGTTTCAGGTCTTATATCCAAGCCTTTAATGCATTTTGAGTTAATTTTTTTGTGTGTGGTATAAGATAGTCTAGTTTTACTCTTTTGCATGTGACTCTCTGGTTTTCCCAGTACCATATTGTTTGTTGCTTTTTTTTTAAGATTTATTTATGCATTTATTTATGCATTCAAGCATTGGGGTACAGGCCAGAGGTGTGGGGGGGTGAGAGGATTCACCACAGAGAGCGGGGAGCAGAACAAGCAGATCAACGGAAGTACACTGCTGAGGGGAGCAGCGGGCACAGCAGGAGAGGTCGGCCTGATCCATGTGGGTCCCCTCCCTGGCCAGCGGCAGGGATCAAACTCGTGCTGCAGTGGCTGCGATTTGCTTCATAGTGTGTTGCTTAACCCACTGCGCCACCAGGGAGGCCCCCAGTACCATATTGTTAACAAGACATTCCTTCTCCAATGTATACCCTTGGCTCCTTTGTTGTTAATGTAACTGTCTAAATAGGTATGGGTTTATTTCTTTGCTGTCATTTTATTCCATTGGCCTATATGTTTCTCTTTATGCTAATACCATCTCTTTTGATTACTATTGTTCTGTAGTATTGTCTGGGAGTTTGATACTGTAGTTCCTCTTAGTCTCATTTGCTTTGGCTATGTGGAGTGTTTTGTGTTTCCATATACCTTTCATTAATGTTTACTGTATTTCTTTGAAGAAGTCCCCCCTCAAGGGAGGTCAGCAGGAGGCAGTCACTTCTGTTAGAGGATGAGGCTGGGGTCCTGGCCAGCCTGCTGGTGCTGCAGCTATGGGAACTAGTGCCACCTCCCCTCCTAGCGCCACCCTGCCAGTCCCCTAGGGCTGGGCGCTGCAGCTCCAAACAGTCCTGAACCCAGCTTCCTGAATGGAGGGGGAGGTGGGAGGGGAGGAGAAGGGAGAGGAGGGTGGTGAAGAGGATGGCAGGTGAGATTTGTAAGGATTCACCGCTTTACACATTTTGCTATCATATAATCCCTGCAACACAATATGAGGTGGGGTTGCTGTTTTCACTCTTACAGGTAATGAAATCAAGGACCAGAGAAATTAACTAACTTGTCCAAGGCAAACAGCTAATAAGTGAAAAGTCCCAGGGTTCAAGGTAATCCAGTCATCCAGTAAAACTCAGTGAGGGCTTGAACAAAAGTGGGGAGTAGCCTTTCATCCTCATCTCCTGTGCTTCAGTCTCCCTGGCCTCCCCTTTCTCCCTTCCCTTCCCCCCTTCTCTGTGGTGCTCTTTTGCCAACCACCTACCCTTTTGTCCTTGTCTTTCTTCCCCTTTCCTCTTAATCAGAAACCTCATTTGGCTGGTTTATAGCCACTTTGCTTTCTCAGTGCATCTACTCGATTCCTTATTTCAATTGTCTATGGGAAATCATGCAATATTTGTCCTATGTTTTTTCTGACATACTTTGCTACACATAATTCCCTCAAAGTCCTATTTTGCTATAAATGGTAACATTTCATCTTCCCATATAGCTGAACAATAATACTGTGCAGGTTATCACATCTGCATGCAGTCCTCCATCAGTGGGCAGTGAAGTGGTTTCAAAGTTGTAGTTATTGCAAATACTGCTGCAATAAATAATGTGGAACATGTCCTTTTGAGATGAAGAGTTCCTGTTCTTTGGATGGACACCCAGGAATGGGGCTATTGGCTTTCCATTGCTTCTCACACCCATGGAGCCCTGCCTACCTGTTCTACTGCCTACATGTGCCAGCTCTTCTCTCTCCCTTGTTCCAGGCTCACTTGCTCAAATGCTCACTTGCAGAGAAGCCTTCTTGGGCTGCATCCTCTGAAGTGGTTCCTCCAGTCACCATTTATCTTGTCTCCAGGTCTGATGGAATCAAGTTTCCATGCAGAACGTTAGGTGACTTCTCCCACAGTAATGCAGAAATCTGAAATCAGCATTACTGGCCAAAATCAGCGGGGCTACACTCTGTCCAAGGCTCTAGAGGAGACTCTGTCTTGCCTCTTGTCCCTTTGGGAGTTGTAAGCAGTCCTCAGTCTTTTCCTTTTTAAAAATTTATCTATGCATACAAGAACTGGGTACAGCCAGAGATGCTGGGTGGGGTGAAAGGATTCGCCAGACAGAGTGAGGAGCAGAACATGCAGATCTACTGAAATGCACTGCTGAGGGAAGCAGTGGGGGGACAGGAGGTCTGCTGTGCCATGTGGGTCACCTCCCTGACTGCAGTGGCTGGTGATTCAGAGTGCTGAGATTTAACCCCTGTGCCACCAGGGAGGCCCTTTCTCTTCAGTCTTCAAGGCAAACATGTTCCCTGTGCTGTGCCTGTACATCGCCTTCCCTGTTGTGCGTGTCCAAATCTCCTTCTGACTCCATCTTATGGGCATATATATGATTGCATTTAGGGGCCACTCCAACAATCTAGAATAATCTCCCTATGGTAAGACCCTTAAATGAACCACAGAGACTCTGCTGATCTAAGGTAACACTTCAGGTTCCAGGCATTGGCATCAGGACCTACTATCTCTTGGGGGCCATGTATTCATTTCTCTCCACTCACTAAATAGGGAAAAATCTGTTGTACCCTCAGTACCTAGCACTATACTTGGGACACAGTAGACGTGCAATTTTATTTATTAAATGAGCAAAAGGTGTGTTTTATTCCAAAAAGTCTTTATGTGTAATGACAATACACCATACTGTTTTAACTTCTATAACAAAAAATAGCTTTGATATGACAGTCATCTTACGTAAGTGAAGACATGACTTAATGAAATGGCATTTTATGAGCTTTAGGCAAAGCAAATATTTGAATTGAATTATCTTGTTAAAATTAAATAGCTCTTTTGTGTTCAGGAGCAAGCACAACTAAGTGTGTCTATCTTGCTCATACAGCAGCATCATTATATTCTAAATTATACAATTTAATTACATGTAACTTGAAACTTAAACTGAAATATTATTGAGGTACAAGCATGACCTTTACAGCCACTCACTGATGTTCTTTTCAAAGGATGTGCCCCTCAGCAAAAATTCACAAAATCTCATTTTTAATAGACTAGAGAGACAACTCTGGTTCTAACCCCTGCTGTGTCACTTATTCTCTGCATAACCCTAGACAAGATATTTTGAGCTCTCTAATCTCTAAGATTCTCAGGCTCCTCGCTGTCACACACGTTCTTGAAGAGATGAGCTAAGATGAGCACCTGAAATATGCCTCAGTTGTCACTGTACCGTGCAGGGAGGATAGTGGAACCTGTTTGCTGTCTGAGAAGTCCATCCTCAGGCCCACAGACACAAACTTATACACAAACCCATACTTGTCCTTGGCAGACGTTATATATACACTTCTATATGTATAACTTATATACTGGACCCCTCCACCGTGAGCTGTGCCCGCTCTTCGCCACGCCCTGTGCCCTGGGACTCTGTCCCAGGCTGCATTCTGGGATTTGATGCCTACGCCAGGGGGATGGGGTGGAGGAGTGAGAGGGGGTGAAATTGAGCCCTCACTCTCCTTTGGCATCTGGTGGTAACAGAAGCTTCACACCATTGTCCAAGCTGTGTGGACTGGCAGAGGAAAGGAGAGGGGACACATAGGCACCCAGGGACATGGGGGGCTGGCACGTGGGGATGGCCAGGTTTTCTTCAAGGAGAAATAGGCTATGAATGAGGTGAGGCTTGTGTGTCATGGAATATGGGCCGGCTGACCACGCTGGGCCTGAGCGGGCCGTGGAGCCCAGAGTCAGTAAATGCCAAGGCATCATGCACTGTTCTGCTTCCCCTCTGCTACAGGCTTACTGTATATGTCAGAGAATTTGAGCTTCTGAGACGTCCTTGGAGATAATGTGGCTCCTCCTTTCCCATGCAGACATTTCCTTTGTAGCAGTCACAACAGATGGCCATCCCTTGCAGTGTTTTCATTATCTATTTTCTTTAGTAGGATTTTTATAGAACCATCAAGTTAAGGCCTTTATCAAGACCCCGTTGAATGGCTCACTCTGTCCCGTCTGTGTGTGTGTATCAGATTAGATCCCTGGAGTGTGTGTCCCGTGGTGGGTTCAACTATTAGCAGGGGCAGAGAAGGGAAAGGACTTGTCTCATGGGCAGGACTCGGTGCCAGGCATGAAGGGGAGATAGGAGTAATTAAGGAGCAATCTGGAGAAAGGTCTTTCTGACCATTAGGGTGGTTTTGTTGAAGCCCATCGAGGTCTCCTCCACTTAACCCAGGTTCAAAGAGAAGTTTTAGAAATACAAAACACACACACACAAAAATAATAAGTATTTGAAAGTCCTGTGATTATGCTCATTCTTCAGTTTTATATTCTGCTTTCACATTATATTGTAGACATTTTCTATGTAGTTATATGTTCTTCTGCAATGTAATTCCCAAGCATACGTCACCTGCTATTGTGTAGTGGTACAATTATTAATTAGCCAGCCCCTTCTGGCTCCTCCCACCTCTTGCCTCCTCGTGCTGGTCAGGGAAGCTGCCTCTGGCATAAGCATTTCTTAATCTGCCTTGATTTTCATCCAGAAACATAAATGCTTGTCCCAGTGCATTTGGATGGGATGATACAATTACATTGTGTTTCCTGGGAGTAATCACGGTGGTGCTGTGGAGTCCATCTTCTGGCTTTGTGTAGTTGATGTGTTAATTACACTCTGTCAAGCCACAAACTTGTATTCCCCAAGCCTCCCTCAGTAAGCACCATCATTTGTGTTTCATGCCGCAAGTGAGAATAAGTCTGGATGGTCTCTTTAAATCAGTCTTGGCTGCTAACTTAGGCTACACTGACTAGCTAGAGTCAGACCCCGGCAGTGGCAGCACAGGGCCAGCAGTCTCGGCCTGGACTGGAGCAGACTGGGCTGCAGAACGATTGCCCTCACTCACGTCCTGTGGCAACCAGCCCAGGTCAACGTGGTTACCAGGGCTGCCACTCCAGGAGCAGACAGTACTGCTCACACCCCTCCAGGCCCACCCTGGCTGGCTCCCTGCTGGCTCTGATCCAAACAGGGCATTGTGCCGCGCCGTTGTTGCTGGTGCGAAGTGGCCATTGCGCCTGCGAGCAGAAGGCAAACCCTGGTAAGGGGTTTTCAGGGCAATCGGCGTGGTTGGATGCTGTGAGAAGGACATAGCGTGTCAGTAATTCTATAAAGAATTTTGACTCCATCTAGAGCCACTGGCTTATTCGCTGGGGTTATTTGGCCACCACTCCCACCTCCATATACACACCAGCCCATTAAAAGAAATTTGGGTCATAAGACTCTACCTGATGTTTTGCTATCTAAGGTCCCAACTCTTGATCTCATTTGGTGCTAACTTAACATCTGCCTGTAAGGACAGCTTTGGTAGATGGTGCTAGGCCTTCTTGCTTCTGATAGCATTTACCTCCTGTCATGTAGATGCATGCCCTGGGCACTGCCTCCATCTTACTTCCTCTCACACCCTGCAGTAGAAGGAGCTGCTGAATTCATTGGGGGTCCTTGGGTATCTGATGATGAGTTTTCACATAAGAAGATGCCCTTCTTTTCTTTTCAATGATGTGCTTTGTAACTGAGGCTTCCGCAGGGCTGCTTGAGCTCCAGGTCTCAGCGTGGCTTTGGCAGTGGTGAGGCTTTAGCTGAATGACTTTGGAAGCTGTAGACACAGACGCACAAGAAAGGATGTGTGGTGGCTGTTGATTTTAGCTGCCATTCTTTCTCTTAGTAACAGACTTTGTCTGCCAGCTGCTGCAGTCACCAGACACAGCGATCAGCCCTAACATGGGCATGAGCACCACGGAGAGATCAGCAGATCCTGTCCCTGGGATCGACTCATGTAACTGTTCTGGGTGAGGAGCTTAGTCATAAAAACAAGGGCAAAAATAATCAGAAATGAGACAGGATGAAAGAGACATGAAGGGTGAGTGCTGGTTCTGGTCGTTGGGACCCTGTTTCCCCTTCTCCTCTGCTTCGTCAATTAAATGAGAATCCTCAGCACCTTCACAGCAGGAGTCGCTTAGTCTCATGTCTCACGCAGGCTCTGATGGGCTCGAACACACGTGGCTGGAAAGTGTCAAAGACTAATGCACTTTCTGATGCCAGCAGGTGCCAATCTGGTTTGTGAATGCAGAGGAGACCTCTGTCTAGGGACTTCTAGAAATAACACAAGGATCTTTTGAGGATCACCCATTTCATATAGGCAATCATGATGAAGTCTCCTGCCATAATAATTTGAAGTATGAAAGGGAAGTATGGCTTTGTCTTAGTATCGTAGGCCGGTGAAGCCAGGAATATATCTGTAGTTGTACACTCATAAATTCTACTCATAAATCTCCTACCCAAAACGTCTCCCCACCGGGTCTCCCCCACCACTCCTGTATCTGGGTTCAGTTACATGTCTGAAAACTAGCTGTGCAGAGCACTCTGGATCTAGCTAGACACATACTCCACCCCACCCAAAATTCTGCAGAGAAGTTTCTAAGGGAGAATTGTGAGGTTGTAATGGTCAATAAATGCAGGAAGAAGAGGAGGAGGGATAATCAAAGGTAATGTTATGTTTGTGGAGGCAGAGGTTTGGAAATGTCAGTAACTTAGAAATATTAAGAGAAATATTAAGGGAAAGCAGGTATGTGGAAGAGACAAATTCAGCCTTGGATGTATTACACAGACACCGGGTGCACAGTTTCTGCTGTTGGGGCAGGTGTCTGGAAACACAGATCTAGAACATAGATCTAGATTAGGAGAGGGGCCTCCCTGGTGGTGCAATGGGTTAAGCAACGCACTATGAAGTAAACTGCAGCCACTGCAGCACGAGTTCGATCCCTGCCACTGGCCAAGGAGGGGCACCACCTGGTACAGCAGACCTCTCTTGCCTCCCCCGCTGCTCCCCTCAGAAGTGTGCTTCAGTAGATCTGTCTGTTCTGTTACCCACTCTGTCTCTGGTGAATCTACTTATCCCCCGCACCTCTGGCAGTATTGTACCCCAGTTCTTGTATGCAGAATAAAGAAATCTTTAAAAAAAAAACTTGGGAGAATGCGCCAGGTCAGCAGTTGAACTAGAAGCAACTGAAACCAAGAGGACTGACTAAACTTCCTCCAGAAGATGGTTGTATCAGCTTCCTGGGCTCCCATAGAGTTCCCACAAAATGGGTGGCATGAGCCAGAATAAAGTTCCACCCTCTCATGGCTCAGGAGCCTGTCAGTTGTCAGGTCATTGCCAGGGCCACAGCCCACTGCAGACCCTTCCAGCTGTAGGCAGGGCCAGCTCTTGTTGATGTCCCTCGACTGGCAACTGCAGCATCCAGCAGGTGCCTCTGCTGTCGCGTGGCCTCT
The DNA here is from genome assembly GCA_019455555.1 of Galemys pyrenaicus. NCBI lineage: Eukaryota > Metazoa > Chordata > Mammalia > Eulipotyphla > Talpidae > Galemys > Galemys pyrenaicus. Next base: position 10,167,066 of record JAGFMF010011574.1, read on the forward strand.
CCCCTCTTTGCCCTCAACTTTTCTTATAAGGACACCAGTCATGTTGGGTGACATGACCTCATCATAATGCATTCCTGCTGACAAGACCCTAATTCCAAATAAGGTCTAACATTCTGAGGTTTGGGGGAGGGCGGGATGGAACACCATTCAGCCCAGCATAGAGGTAAAGAGGAAAAGGAAGAGAAGAAAACTAAGGATGGAATATGAGAAACCCTAACCTCCTGGAGGTTAGAAGTGTAGGCTGAGGCATGAGAAGAGAGAGGATGGGGAAACAAGAGGGAGGGGAAAGGAACACAAGGGTGTCGAGTCTTCATGAAGGACAGGTTGATCAGGTGTGAGGGCTGCACATACATCACTGCTCATGTGCGAGGAGACGGCTGCTAACTCTGTGGTTTGGCCATGGTTGGAGGGGCCTCTGGGACACGCACTGGGTGCTAAAAATGGGATAGTTTGAGGGTCACCGGGACAATGAGCCCCCTGCCCATGTATCAGCAGTTACATTAGACTGAGGGTATTGCGAGGCTGGAAGAAAGCTTAGTGGGCTGGGGAGCAAGTGGAAGTTGAGATGTGTACTGCCTGGAGCATGATTGTGTCTTTGATTGTGGTTGTGTTATGTTTTTCTGACAATTCTGCCACTTCGGGAATTTTCTTGATGAAGATTTATGGTTGGGTTCTTAGCCCAAAGGAAAGAACTCAGGTAAGGTCAACTCAGTCCCTGACTGCCAGACATCCCAGGACAGCCAAATTATTAGCGATTAAAGAGTCCCTCAAATGCTCTGAAAGCCATCCTGACCCTCTTGTCTGGCGTGTGTCTTTGGGGCACACTATTTGAATGAACCTGATTTTAAATGTTTCTCTCTCTCTACTGAATAAGATAACTATCTTGCTCTGCCTGCAGAGCGCTTATCTTCAAAGCATTCAAACTAGGCAAATGCCTTGTTGTTGTTGTTTTCCTTAAAAGGAAGTGACCAAATGTCTCAGGCCACCAGACCCTTTGGATATGTGATTTCATTATTCATGCCCCCCCCCCTCCTCTTCTGGCTTTTGATCTGTAGTTACAGAATATGTGCACGAGGAGACTTCCATAAAGTGATGTCTTTACCCTCTCAGCCCAGAATAACTTTCCATTTATTCCTCTGTTAAAGCGTTAATGCCGTGAGCCAGCATACATTAAATCTATCACAATACAAACACAGCACTAGACTTTTATTCAGTCCGATCAGCGACCACATCACTCTCTGTGCCGCTCAAGTGTCTGTTGATGATGAACCGCAGAAAAGACCAGAGGAAATTCTCATAACCAGCAGGTCTAGAGAAGGAATCTCATCTGAAAGCCCTTTGCAAAGTGTATCACCAGTCTTCCAATTCTATAACCAGCTTGCCAAGGGAGTTAAATAACCCTCAGTCATCACACATTAATAAGCATTTAAAAATACACATAAAACACCTTTTAATTAACATTTTATGGCCTCAACCTCTCTTGTATGAAGACTGATGCTGTCCACATGACTTCTGAGGGCCTGTCTGCCTCTGCAGCTTCACCTTTCCCCAAAATGCCTCTGTTGCCTGTCTTTCAATTCTGTAGGTGTGATAATTTCCTTCTGCTGCTTCCTCTGAGTTGAATGTTTGACTGTCCATTCCCTTGGTTATCTCCTACTCCTCCTTCTCATTTCAAGTAGTAGTTTCCCAGGGAAGATTTTCCTAACCAGCTCTGTGTCCACCCTACTCACCTCCAGTCCCTGGGCAGATTAGAGTCTTACTTGCTTTCACATAACCTCTGCCAAGTCGAGACAGACTGGTTATGTGAGTAGAGCAGACACCATCAAAATCTCAAGGGTGGATGAATAAGGGTCATGGAGTTTGATACACTTACCTCTAAGGCACCAAGTCCCTGAGCCTGCTCTCTCTTGGGAACTCCTCACTCTCCCAGAAGACGTCCCTTTGTCTCAGAAAATATCTATTGTTGAATATATCGTATATTACCATATACAAAGGAAATGTGGGCACGTCTTGGATGGGCTGCCAGCATGTTGATCAGAATCCATTCCCTTGACACCATTCTTCTCTATGGTCACTGTAGGCAGAATGTTCTCCAATGTCTTGGAGAGAACAGATGCACGGGACCACCCAGTTCCTGCAGCTAGCACCAAACCTGGGGTCTCTGGGTGCTTGGTAATCTCCATCTTGACTCACTGTGGATTGTTATGGTGCAGCAGCCTATAACTGAGACACAATGTACCATTTCAAATACAGTGATGCAGAAGGAGGAAGACACCTTTAATTAAAGCTTGTGTCTGGAAAAGGCGGTAATGAGAAACACAGTAGTCATGGGTTTATATCACATAGCCGAGCTTGTTGACCTGGAGTAATGAGAATGACAGAGGATTCAGCTCCTTAGTTAGCCTCTAGCAATCCTTGATACTATTCTATGGATAATATTCCTTGTTCCTTTCCCCTATGGCCCATTTGATATGCTCTGCTTAGAAATTGCAACAAAAAATACCAAAAGAAGGAAATTGCATAGATTTCTAGCTCATTTCATTTTGGATCAAATATTTGGGATCCTGACATTTTTCAGGAGCTCAACAGACAAAGCTATTTTTAGTTTTTCTTAGGGTTCTTCTGGAAGTAAGGTCCTTGAAGAATCTTAGTGGCCTTTCTGATATTGATGATTCGAGTCAATTCCTACAATTAACATGTCAGTTGGGTCCCTTGGGAAGCAGAATACTGAGGTGGAATTAAGAGTGCAAAAGATTACTTTAGGGGGTAATACTCGAAAAGTTAAAAAGGTAATAAGACAAGGAAAGCCAACAATGATATAGATCTAACACCCATGAAAGGAAATGGTCGGGAATTAAAATTGGGCAAGAAAAGCCTCAGACTGATCCAAATCTGACAGTCTTTGGTAATTGATAGGGTTTCAGAGCAAAGAGATCTCATTGGAACAGCCCCTCATTGGGCAGAAGCAGTCAGGCCCGTGTTCTCCTCGTATCTGTCCTCAGCCATTGACTAGAGGCTTTTCAGAGAGGGTGGTTTCAGCTCTAAAGCTGAGCAGAAGCCTAAAATGGCTGGCAGCTGGAGGCTGTCAGGAAGCATTCTCATTGCAGGTCCATGGCTGCCACCACAGAGGATCTGGTCTACCAGCTAGTTGTCTTTATTCAACAGTGGCTGCAAGGAGGCAATTCAAAATGAGGGGCAAGAGGGGAGGCCCCATTGTGATTAGAATTTGCCAGCAAGTTGTTCTACTTGCCTGGCAAACAATGCTGAATGAGGGGAGGTTGGGAGCTTGGTCTCTCATTTTACCATTCTGAGCTCTTGCTGTCTACACTCCTTGCTCATGGTTCCAGCAAATTTCCAAATTCTGGAACTCTCAGTCAACTTAGATTGCAGGTTACCAGCAGAGAGCATCTCACAAGAGTTCTTTTTCTCCTCTTCCTATTGATAGATGTTGTCTAACCTATATTTATCTTTTTCTTATAGGAACTTGCCAAAGGCTCCAATAAATAGCCAACATGACCCAATCTCCTAAATGTTTCCCACTATTTCCCTTAACACCATAGCCCCAGTAGATAAGATTTGACAAGCAAGAGTCTGAAACACAGAGCTTAACCCCTGGTGGTACCAATATCCCTGTATTAAATAGATGTTCTCCTGCCCTGCTACCTTCGTCTGCCATTCTCTATTTTCAGATACATTATTTTTGCTGCTTAGTTTCCTGCAACTAAATTAAAGAATATAGAAGTGACAGAGAGCCTGAATAGTAGGGACTTAACTAATAAATTTTTGTTTACTCATTAAGAAATCCGGAAATGGGTGAGTCCAAGGTAAGTTTAGCATTTCTCTATCAGGACGCCAGGTCATCATCTCATCCAGTTTCTAGTGTTGTCATGTGGTCACTACATAACTGCCACTGTACCAGGCGTTACCTACCCACATTCACGAGGCAGAAAGGAGGGTTACATAAGTGTTCTTCGTCGTGCCTTCCTCTTTGAAGGAGGAGGAAAAGTACTTCCCAGAGGCCTCCCAGGATAATGCTGTCAGCACTCCCTTCAGTCGCAAAGGCAGTCTGGAACACAGATCTCTAGCATTTTCCCTTTTCATTGTGGGAGGAGGGCAAAGAGGAGGGTGGATTTGGAGAACGTCCCGGCAGCAGTGTTTGCATGGATCATGCCTATTGATCTTAGTCCTTCAACCTCCAACTTGGAAATAGAGAAACCATCTGTTTTCTCTTCCTGGGGAGTAGTGAGTTATGAATAAATTATGCTGCTAAAGTCTGGAAGACAAAATACTGTCAATCTAAGGCCCTTATTTCATTAAACCCATATTAGTTTCTATTGCTCACTTGACGGCGGCTGATTGTTCCCCAGGATGGGAAATGCTGGCAATATAGGAGAAAGGGAGAAAATTACCTTAAATCTACTCTATGACCCCCTTCTCCCCAGTCATGAATATTCATGAGACCCATAGGTAATCCAGTCATTTCTGTGTTACCAGCAAGCTGAGGCTACAGATTCAGGGTAGGACTGATATGTTTTAAAAGCCTCTCTCCTAGAGTCTTAGAGATCATTCAAGAAATGATACATTATTGTATTATGAACATGGGGCTGCACACAGTAATGTGTGGCCAGCACCACTAGTCTAGTAGATTTAACCACTGGTGAGGAAACCTTCTTGTGCCCCTGAAAAGCTGCTCATCCACCTCTCTGCCCACAGCTCTACTCTCATCTCCCTGTCATTCGATCTCCCCAGTATGCTCAGTCTTGGGATTCAGAAAAAGGTTTTTAAGAAAACTTCCTTTCATAAGAAGATATTTCCTTTAGAAGCAGAGCTGGCTGATGTCTATAGGTCTAAGCCAAAAAGCTTAACATACGAGCCGCTGAGTGGGGCAGGGAGCCTTGAAGAATCAAGGTGGTCCCAGCCTTCCTCTGCCGAAGGATGGGCTCTGGAAACATGAACAGCACTTGGCCCTCTGCCTCCCCTGCCCTGTTCTCTAATGTTCCCCCTACAACTCTTGTTTCCCTCTTCTCTCTTTGGATCCTCATTACTTGGATCCTCACCACCTCATTACAGAGATGTTCTCATTATCTGACATCTCTGATGTCATTTGTTTCTCACTGCCTGCGACTCAAAACACACACAGACCCCCTGACCACTGCAGGACCCAGCCCACTCTGGTTGGCCTACTTGAGTTTCCTTTTCGAAGACAAGGAAGGGGATCCTACTTGTGAACACTTCCTGCATCTTGGAGGTTACTTTAGATAACCTTTAGAGTAAAGTTCATCTGGCTCCCTTGGGAGCTGTCTGGATTTGGTCTACTCCTTTTCTGGACCAGGGTCAGTTGCTCTGCTTCTCCCTCTTATTCTGGACAGTGCTGGTATGTCTTCCAAAAAGAGGAGTGATGCATGTCCTTCATGCCAGGTCTTCCCAATAGGCCTCTGTGGACTGCTAGGACTTAAATTTGTGAACCCCAATTTGACATCCATTTTGCAAGTGATCCAGGAATCACAGAACCCTAAACACTTGGCTCAGCCTCAATCCATTAGTTTGTTTCCAGCACAAGGAATTTGCAGCACAGCCGTCAACTGGGACTCTGGACTTCTGAGATCCAAAGACACTGACTTCAGAACACAGCGAAGAAAAATACGGGCCTTAGAGTCCATTTGCCTGGAATCCACATCTGTGGGATCTTGTGACTTAGCCTCTCTGTGTGTCTGTAAAATAGGCATAATGATATCTTTAGAAATCTGGGAGTGATGATTCAATGAACTAGTGCACTAAGAGCATTATGAATGGCACCAGGCATGAAGTGTCCACTAGGAGGAAAGATCTGTGGGTGAGTTTTTATTTCTTCTGTTAACCAAGCGTCTGAACTCCTGCAGCTACCAATCGTCAGTTCTAGGGGTCATCTTGCCAGCTCATGCTCTCTGGGTGTTTCGTACACTGCCACCCCATATTTTATGCCACCCTGATTCCTTCGCTCCCTCAAATAGCTCTAACCTATAAGCTTGGGTAGGTACACAGAGAACTTCCAAAAGTTGTAGGACATAATATTATTATGCCTATTTTTTTTCTTTCTCCTTTCTCACTTTGCTTAACACAATCCCCTTCAGTTCTTCAGTTCCATCCATATTGTTGCAAATGGCAAGATTTTAATCTTTTTTTTTTCTTTTTTCACAGCTGAGTAGTATCCCACCATGTATATATACACCACGTTTTCTTGGCTACTTCTCTGTTGTTGGGGACTTAGGTTGTTTCTATGACTTGGCTATCGTGAATAATGCCTAAATGAACACAGGGATGCAATTGGCCCTTTGGATTAGTGTTTGTACATGCAGGTAGATACCTAGGAGTGTGATTGTTGGGTCACTTGGTAGATTTGTTTTTTTAAAATATTTTCAGAATCTTCGGTACAATTTTCCATAAGGGCTAGAGGGGCTGGACCAGTGTATGTTCCCAGCAATAATGTGTGGGGTCCATATTTGCATTTCTTGTTTCTGTTTTTTGTTTTGTTTTGATGGGCCATTCTCCCAGAAGTGAGGAGCATGTCATCTGGTTTTCACTTGCATTTCCCTGATAAGACATCCAGTTCTCAGAAGTTCTTTGAACTCCTGCAATCCCTAGCCTCCATACCTCATGCCATCTTAGTTTGCGAGTTGTTTCTTTCCTTACCTTTGTTGTTGTCTGCACAAACCTTTGACCCTCTGCACCAAAAATTCCAGTAAGGTGTTAAGTTTTCTTGTCCTAAGAAGACTCTAGTTGCATTTTTTTCAAATAACAAAAATTCCATTATTTTGATGTTGATGCAACTAATTGTGACAAGCCAAGATTTTAAATGGGCTCTAATAATAAAAAAGGAACTTACAACTATCATTAGCAAGTGTTTTACAGTTTACAAAGCACTTTCAAGTTCTTTATTGTCTCATTTGTATGAATTTCCTTCTGTTTATGCATGGAGGGTTTACAAATAAGGGCATTAAACCAGAGGAGGGACACATGCGAGTACACATGCTCACATGCTCACGCACAGATGCGTAGAGATGCGTAGCTACCTGCTTTATGTGGGCTCAGTGACGCTCACATAAGGCTCTGTGAGTGCCAAGATGCCAAGTCAATTCATAGACAAAGTCATTGATGCAGTTTCTATTGATTTCAAGTGCTGGCCTGGAAATCCTTGACACTCAGGGCCACTATGAGGAGCTATTACAACCTTGCTTTCTTAGTGGATACACATATTGAATTTCTGAAAAATTCAGAGAATGGATGGGTTCATCTTCCTCTGGGATTATTGGGTCATTTCTCAGCATGACTGAAGCCTGGAAAAGTGAGATCCTGATGAATCACACTCAGAATTCACAGCTCAAGCAAGAAAAATATGAATTTTGAACAAAGATTTAAATATTGCCAAGCACATAGCCCTTATTCTTAAAGACAGAGTCACAATTTCTATTTTATACATCTCTTATAGGGTCTTGTTGCCATTCATGAACTTTTTTTTTTTTTTTAGCAGATGTGGGGGGATGGTGATGGAGTGATGCTTATAAGCTAATGCATTCAATGCAAGAATTTGACTTGATACATATTTTGCTGGGAGAGGGTGTAAATATTTTCAGTACACATGTCTGCACATTCTCATGATGCTTCATTTTGGAAGCAATAACAACTGTCATTAGACAATGAGGCTAATGTGTCCACTGGACTAGTGGGGAAGACAAAGATCTTGTCAATCATCAAATGGATTGTGCTTTGGTACCAGCTACCTGCTTGTTTCTAGGCTCCACACGTGAAGGATTTAAATTTAACCTCTGGCTGTAATTTAGGGTATCACTGCTCCAGATGATTACCATCTTCTTTCCATTGTCAGGGTCCTTAACTTGACAATGAAGGAACGTTACTGGAAGCCAACAACTTGGACAGTCATTGCCCAGATCATTGTCCCTGAATAACTGAAAACGGAGCACATCAGCCTGTCAAGCATGTCTCTGTGGTTTTTAACACTGCATTGAAATTGGCTGATCACTTCTCAGGCACCATCATTAAATCAAAAACTCTGAAAACACTTCACATGTCCTATTTCTCTCCACATATCCAGCATCTAACACAATGTCTGGTGTCGCGTAATTAATTAACGTGGTTGTTGATTGACTACTGAATAGTGCAATTTTTTTTTTTTCTGAACTTACTGGTTTTCCTCTGGAAAGTTCATGTCCTCCAGTTTGCTTTAGATAACTATAAACCTTGCATCGTATTAGGTGATGTATTTTGAGCACATTTTATTACTCTTTCTTCCAACAGACACAACAATTAGTAATTCTATCACTTGAATGTGAAAGGGAGGTAGAATTATTTGAGTACATGGGAGGAGGGCTGCCTAAGCTTGTCTTAAGCCAGGCTTGATGGGGCACCTGAACACCTTTAGCTGTGTGTGTCCTTCACCTTTAAATCTTAATTCACAGTGTGTATTTTATAGAGTTTACCTCCCTACTTATTTAGATGTTCTTTAATGTCCTTCAATAATGCTTTATAGTTTTCTACATTTACATATTTTCTGTTAATTTTTTAATAGCTGTTTTATGTTTTTGAATGTTATCCCAAATGGAATTTATTTTAAAATTTTATTTGCCCTTTCTTGTTTATTGGTGTAAAGAAATATGAGTGATCAGTGTATGAGAGTTCTGCAGAGAAACAGAATCAGTAGAATATGTACCTGTAGAGTGAGCAAGATAGAAGTACAGGCATGTGGGAGGAGATATACTTTAGGAATTGGCTCACATTATTATGGAGGCCAAGAAATTCCTTGGTCTGCTGCGTGTTAGCTGGAGAATAAGGTAGGTGGTGGGTGTAATTCTGAGTTTGAAGACCTGAGGCAAGAGATATGAGGAAAATGTCACAGTGCCTGTGTGAGTGCAAAAGCTAAGAAGTAGGTCTACCAGCGTCCGAGGACAGAAGGCAGATGTTTTATGTATAACAGCGAATTTGAGTTCCTCCATCTTTTTCTATTCAGACCCCCAAATGATTGGATGCTGCTGCCTATATTTGTAAAGGAGATTGTGTGTGCATCTGTCTTTTTTTTTCCCACAATATAAGATTACTCGCTTCAGGTGTGGTCACCATAGTTTTTGTACCACAAAAGCACCCATCGTCCTCGACCATGGTCTATTGTGCTCTCCTGCTCACCCCTGTTTTTTGTTCTACTCTTTCCTCCTCCTCTCCTGAGTTTCTCAGATCTACAGCCTGCTTTCAAGGGTCAGTTTTACAGTTTCTCTAGATTTCACATATAATGACACTGCCTGGTATTTATCCTTCTGGCTCACTTCATTTAGAATAATCCCTTTCAGTTCTATCCATGTTGCCACAAATGGCATGAGTTTATCTTTTTTTTTTGATTGCCAAGTAGTAATACGTGTGTGTGTGTGTGTGTGCGCGCATCCTCCACATCTTGATCCACTGTTCTGGGGTATTAAGTTTGTTTCCTTATCTTGGCTATTATTACTAGGTTCTGCTCTAAAGTCAGGAGTACAGATTTTCTTTTTGAATTAGTGGTATTATGCTCTTTGGAAAGATAACAGGACCAACCTACATTCCCACCAACAGTATAATAGGGCTCCTTTTATCTATACCTTTGGCAGCACTTGTTTCTGTTTTATGATTTTAATATGGGCTATTTTCACAGGTATAAGGTGGTATCTCATTGTACTTTTATTTGCATTTCCATAAGTTATGAACATTTTTTTCATAAGTCTTTTGGCCATCTGCATGTCTTCTATGGAATAGTGCCTAGTTAGTGCTTTTTCCCATTTTTTGATTGGGTTGTTTATTTTGGTCACTTGTATAAGTTCTTAGTAGGTCTGTATCAATCCCTTATCAGAGGCATGGCATGAAAATATTTTTTCTCATTCAGTAGGGTCTCTTTGTTTGGTCACTGACTTTTGTGCTATACAAAAGCTTTTTAGTTTGATATAGTCCAGTTGTTTATTTTCCCCTTTGTTTTTCTTGCTGCTGGAGATGGTAAAGGAGATTTAAGCATTCTCCTGATTCAGAATTCTAATACCTCCTGGGAATACCTTCACATACACACCCAGAAATAATGTTTTACCATCTGCTCAGTATCCCTTAGCCTGTCAAGTTGACACATACAATCAATCATTACAATTTGCATATTTACCATAAAATCTGTAACCTTATCAAAAATGTAGTCATAAATTCTAATAGCTTGTATTTGTACTACTTACACATACAGTATTGACTTCTGCAAAAAAAAAAAACTTTCTAATCTTTATATATTTCTTATTTTGGTTTTTCATTATACTGGCTAGGACCTTTATTAAAATATGAATGTAAGTGGTGATAGCAAGCATCTTTGATTCACTTCAAATCTCAGAGCAAAATCTTTCAACAATTTACCTTTAACTGTGATGATTGCTGGAGGTTTGGATAGTCTTTAGCAGATAAAGGATATTCCTGTCTATTCTTTGTTAACAAAGAGGGTTTTTCTCATGAAAGGATGTTAAATTTCTGCATCTGTTGAGATGATCATATTTTGTCAAAATAGATTGATTTTTTTTCTCCCCTCCAGGGATAAGTTATTCATTTTCTTGGGAGAACTCCTTTAGAGAAGCAGTAATAAGAGGCCTATAATATTTTTATGAGAGAAAAGTATATGATAAGTACACCTGTTCAAAGAATTACTATATTTTAATACACTACAATTTAAAGAGGATGATTATCCTCATTTGAAATTGATTGTTCATCTTCCAGTCTTTTATAATAAACAATACCAGAGGTTGTACACTGGTCATATGAGGGTAAAGATGGCTTAGAGTGACTTTTGTTTGGCCCACAGTGGATTTAAACTTTTCTTTCCCTAATTATGGCTAGAGAGACAAAGGTTTTACATTTATATCTATGATTTCTGCCTTCTCTTTAAAGAAAAATCTGACAATAATGGCTCAGCATGTAACAATCACTTGGAGAATAAAGACTTCCTTTGCCAAAGGAGGCATTTGTTATTTAGTATGCCACTGATGTATATTAATACACCATATTACTAGTTCTAGATTTGTTGTACATTTTATGACAGACTCCCTACCATTTCATGAAAGCGTTGTTTGGTAATTACATAAACACAAAACACCTATTATACTGCTATAAAATGTGGAATAAAATAGATAAAAATCAAAGTAGAAAAGGTAAGTAAGAGGAAGGTTGAAACCTGGACATAAATATTCTAAAGCAAGGTATATAGTTTAGAATCTACTCCCTTTGTACAACATAGGGCAGACCTTAAATTTGACTTGAAAAATATTAGCAATTTGTAAGAGAAGCTGACAGTCTAAAGAGGTGGATTAGAAGCTGACAGTCTAAAGAGGTGGATTTTCTTTATTTTGTTAAACTATAAAGAGCTCATGTTGATATAAATTTAAAATGTTTAACGAAATGACTGCTTCTGAGATACTTGAAACAATTTCCATGTGAGAGCATTTATTTATTTCAAATAGAAATTGGGCCTAAAAAATCTTTTACTAAATAAGTGTATTATCACTGATCAGTATAAAACTACGTTCACTACTCCTCAGTTCCAGGTGCATAATGAACACTTTACAGAGGGTTTTTTTTTTTCCATTGGGGTACATGGAATAAAAAGCAGGATCAGTATGTGATCTGTAGTTAATTTTTTAAATTAATGAAGCACCGTTGTTTTACACTGTTATTAATACTTTGACTTTAGGGACCTCCCTGGTGGCGTAGCCGGTGGAGCGCCACACTGTGAAGCATCCGTGGCACAGCAGAGCAAGTTCGATCCCTGGCCAGGGAGGGGACCAACATAGTGTAGCAGACCTTTCCTGTCTTGCCTGCTGCTCCCCCAGCAGTGTATTTCAGTCCATCTGCCTGTTCTGCTCCCCACTCTGTCTCTGGTGAATCCTCTCACCTCCCAGACTCTGACCTGTACCCTAGCTCTTCTATGCATAAATAAATAAATTTAAAAAAATACTTTGACATTATAGAATTTCTCCCATCAGGTATGCCTACTGCAGCTCTCCAAAGATCACCCACAGTGATCTTCTGCATTCCAGATTCTGCACAAGAATTACCACTGTGAGCACCCCACCATCTATGTAGTTGGTCACAGTCTGTACTGGAGAAGTAAAGGGAAGATGAAGGGACAGCAAGAGCCCCTGTCACAGTGATAGACTTGACTTAGCCCTTGAACTGGGGTTGGCCAGCACCTGTGTGTCATTAGGCAAGCAGTGAGCAAGTACTAAGTGAGCATGTCCTCTGGGCAATTGGGCCCAGGTAACAGGGGCCAGCCTGGTCTTGAGCTGTGGCTGGCATAAGCACCTGAATATAGGGCACATTCTCCAGACTCAGGTGAGGTGATGGCAGGAAAGGCCTCACAGTGCAGCCTGGAACCTGGCCATTGTCAGACACCTTGGGCTAGCAGGGTGCAGGTTAACAAGCACGCAGGGTGCAGGTGCATAGCTCCAAGCACCACCAGAGCAGGAATAAACTGTAGGAGTTGGTGGAACAGAGTCTCGAGTCAGAGGCCTTCTGGGGACACGGCTACACTAGAACCAGATGTTCCCCTCCACTTCTGGCTCTGCCCAAAAAGCCGCCACCAGCTTCTACTTCAGGGAATTGGCTCCTCATGCTGGCCAATTTCAGTCTGCTAGGCAAGAGCCTCTTCCTTGAGAGCTCATTAAACCTAAAAAACACTCTTCAATATTTCCTTTAATGTGAATCTGCACTGATGAATTCTCTCAATTTTGTTTGATTGAGAAGGTCTTTATTTTAGCATTTTTTTTAAACAAGGAAAATTTCTCTTCCTGCTTTTATAGTTTCTTCCTTGATTTTAATTTCAGAAGTTTAAATGTGGTGTTTCTAGGTGAGATAATCCTTCTCGGTCTCTCTTTTGTGGCCAATGGAAATTCTTAAAACTTTAGATAATGTGTCTGTCTGTGATAGAACATTTACAGTCATTATTTCTTCAGATTGTTACTTTTGCTTTATTTTCTCCCACTGAAACTCCAATTACAGGGTATGTCAGCCTTTTTTAAAGTCATACCCCATGTAAATCTTATCCTTTTTTTGTGTATTGTCCATGTTTTTGTCCTTTGTAGTCAGCCAACTCATTTTGACCTGTATTAAAATATACTAAACATCTCGTGGACTGTAGCTAATTGGATTTTAAACTTTGACACTGAGACATAAGTCACATAACAAACAAGTCATCAGTTTAAAGTATACAGTTCAGTGGCTTCTAGTATATTCATAGTTGTACATTAATAACCACAATCACTTTTTAAAAGATTTATTTATTTTTATGCATACACGAGCTGGGGTACAGGCAAGGGTCGTGGGAGGAGAGAGGATTTACCAGCGACAGAGTGGGGAGCAGCAGGCGAGGCAGGAGAGATCTGCGTCTTGTGGGTCCCCTTTCGTGGCCGGGGATCAAACTGGCGTTGCTGTGCTGCAGATGCTTCAATGCGGCGCTCAACCCACTGCACTACCAGGGAGGCCCACCACAGTCATTTCAGAACATCTTTCTTACCTCCCAAAAGAAACCCTCACTCTGTAGCCATCACCTGTTAGCCTAACAGAGACTTACCTGAGGCTGGTTGTCTACTCTAGGTCTTTAGACTTAACCTTTCATGGCCATTTCATGTGAATGGAATCACACAATATGTGGTCTTGTGTTCCTGCCTTCTTTAATTAGCACGGAATTTTCAAGGTTATGTGTGGTACCATGTGTGAGTACTTCCTTATGTCTAAATAACATCACATTGTATAAGTGGGCCATGTTTGTTTACTCCTATATTTGCTGATATACTGTTTGGGTTGCTTCCCTCTACTGAAAGAATACATAAAATTCAAGATTGTTGATTCTTTTTTATATTTTAATCTTGTGAATTTCTTGAACTATCTATATATGGTCTCTACAACATATACATACTTTGTTTTTACTTTGTTGCCATTGTCTGATTTTTACTTTGTAGTCTTCTTGTGTACTTACTAGATATAAATATGTAAAAGTCAGACATTTTGTATGAAAATATAGAGCTAGTTTGCGGCTCTGAATTGTGCTCTTTTTCCAGAGCGAATTTACTTTGCTTCTGGAAAGCAGTTAGGTTATTGAGTCAGTGACTTTAACTTAATCAAGCTGGATGTAAGTATTTGTGAGGTGAGATTTGTTCTGGCTTATCTTGTGTGTCTTGGGCCTTTTAGGATTCCAATCAGGAAAACTTTCTGTTTATCAGAGTCCCTATATGAAATCTCCAAGTTTTTACCCCTTAGACTGAGGCTGCTGAACACTCTGCTCTTTCTCAGACTGGTAGCTGCCTGTCACTTCCAACATCAGTAACGGTTATAATTATAAAAGTGGCCTAGTGCTGGATTGTATGTTTGGTTTTTCGTCTCTTACCCATATCTTTGCCCTATGCATTTCATTTATCTTGATCGGTCTCATTTCTTTGAAAACACTTGTTATTGTTTATCCAGTTCTGGTTTTTCTCAGCTGGAAGGTTCTTCAGAATGCAGTTAGCCAGTGCTAGAGACACAATCTGTCAAGAACCTGGCAAAGTAAATATTGTCACACATGACAGGCCAGAGTGTAAGTTAGTCCAGCTCTCTAAAAAGTGGCATGTCAACTAATTCATGACCTTAAATAATGCATTTTGACATAGCAATTTAAATTTTGTGAAAAAAAAATTAGAAATTATCGGAGATGCATTCAAAAATACATTTATATATAAGGATAGCAAACAATAGAGCAAATTCATTATAAGCTATTCTGTGAAAAGGACAATAAATATGATATATCAGTAGGGATACAATAGTTTGAGGTGATTCAAAGTCATGTTTTAAAAGGTGCTTAATGATATGAAAAAATAAAGGTATATTGCATTTAATGTAGCATGATTCCATTACAATTTTTTATTGAAGTAACATTGGTTTATATGGGTTTGTGATATACAGGTTTTAGGTATAATCATTACAAATGTCCACATATACTACATTATGTTCGCTACTGAAAGCCTAATTCCACCCTTCAACACATAATCAGTTCCTTTTACCTGATTAACTGCCACCTACCTCCACCCTCTTTTCCTTACAGTAACTACAAATTTGGTCTTATACTCTAAATGTTTATTTCAGTTCATTCGTTTTGTTTCATTAGGAACCACATATGAGGGAAGTCACAGTGTTAGTCTTTCTCCATCTAACTTAGTTCACATAGCACACCTTCTAACTCCATGATAGCCAATGGCATCTTTTTTAAATACCTGAAAAAAATTTCATCTTCATTATCCAGTGAATTGTTAAGCCTGTAAATGATTTCTGACTCTTAACTATTTTAAATAATGTTGTGATGAACATGGGAGTGCATATCTGTCTTCAAATCAGCGTTTCCATGTTCTCTGAGTAGATATCCAGAAGTGGGATAAATTGAGTACGCAGACTTTCTACGTGAGGACTGCATATTGTTTTCCATTATGGCTCCACCAATTCAGACTCCCGCCAACAGTGTGCACGTGTTTTCTCTCCACATTCTAGCACTTTTGTTCTTTTAGATAATAGCCATTTTAAAGGTTTAAGGTGATATCTACTTACTGTTTTGATTTGCATATGAATAATAAGAAGAGGTAATGATATCTTTTATGTGTCTGTTGGCCGTTTGTATGTCTTCTCTGGAGAAGTGTCTGTTCAGATACTCTACCCATTTTTGGTTTTGTTTTTTAATTGTTGAGATTTGTGAGTTCTCTATATATTTTGGATAGTAACTCCTCATCAGGTATATGATGTATAAATATTGTCTTCCATTCAGCAGGGTACCTTTCATTTGATGATAGTTCCTTTCATTGTTAAGGAGTTACTACTTTTCAGGTGGTCCCTATTTATTTTTGCTTTTGTCGTCATTGCCATTGGAGTGGATTCCCAAAGCCCTCTCTAAAGCCAGTGTCCAGAAGTGTAGATATATTTTTTTGGGTGGATTTTATGGTTCAGGTCTTAGAGTTAAGTCTTTACTCTCTTTTAGATTAACATTTGTGTATGGTGTTTCTATGACTGGAGTATGGTCTAGTGTCTTTCTTTTGCATGTGGCTATCCTGTTTCCCAACACCATTAATTGAAGAGACTTTTTTTGCTTAATTATATGTTCTTCGCTCTTTTGTCACAAAATAGTTGACTAGGTTGTGTAGTTTTCTATGTGTGCGGGCTCTCAATTCTGTTCCATTGACCTGTGTGTTTTTATTCTAATAACATGCTGTTTTGATTACCATTGAGTAGTTTGAATTTGAGTAGTATGATAGTTCCATTTTGTTTTTCTCAAGGGGTTTTTACTATTTGGGATTTTAAATAAATTTTATCACTTTATGTGTTCTTTTTCTATGAAGAATGCCTTTAGGATTTTGATAGTAATTGCTTTAGATGTGTGTATAACTGTAAGCAATATGGCCGTTTCATAATGGTAATTTTTCTATTAGATGAGTATGAAATTTTTTTGTCTTTCTATTTCTTTCAAAAATGTCATAATTTTCAGTTTGCAAACCTTTTACTACCTTGGTTCAATTTGTTTCCTAGGCATTTAATTCTTTTTGTTGCAATTATAAGTTGAACTTTTTTCCTGGTTTCTTTTTCTGCTAATTTGTTATTTGCATGTAGTAACATAAGAGGTTCTTGTATATATTTTTTAAAGATTTATTTTATTTATGCATACAAGAGCTGGGGAGTAGGCCAGAGGTGTGGGGGGTGAGAGGATTCACCAGAGACAGAATGGGGAGAACAGGCAGATGGACTGAAATACACTGCTGAGGGGAGCAGTGAGCTGTGGACAGTAGACAAGGCAAGAGAGGTCTGCTGTGCCATGTGAGTTAGCTACCTGGCTGGGGATGGAACTCGTGCTGTAGTGGCTGCCAAGAGCTTCATAGTGTTGAGACTTAACCCCTTGTGCCACCAGGGAGGCCCTGGTTCTTGTATATGAATTGTTTAAATCTGTCATTTACTATATTGGCTTATTAGTTCTAATATTTTTCTGAGATTTTCTTTGGAATTGTTTGTGTATTGTGTCATCTATAAATAGTGATGATTTTACTTTTTAATTTGGATACCTTTAATTTCAGTTTCTTGCCCAATTATGCTGACTAGGATTCTGATATTCCCAACTGAATAATAGTGTTGAGAGTGGACATCCTTCTTTTGATCTTGATCTCAAAGGAATGCCATTTAGTTTTTCATCATTTAGCACAATGTCGACTGGCAGTTGGTCCTATATGACCTTTATCATATTTAGGGACAGTCTGTCTCTACATATTTTATTTAAGGTTTTTATTATAAATTAATGTTAAATCTTATCAAATGCTTTTTTCCCTCTATTGAGATGACCACATGATTTTTGTCTTTCCTTTTGTTGCTGTGGTATGTTGACTTGCATGTTTTGAATCATCTTTGCATCCACGGAATAATTCCAGTTTTATTATGGTGTATGACTTCTTTAATATTGAATGCAGTTTGTTAGTATTTGTTGAGGATTTTTACACGTATTCTCTGTTCATTGGAGATACTGGTCTATCGTTTTCTTTAGGTTTTAGCATCTGTGCAGTGTTGTTTTAGAAAAGGTGTTTAGAATTCCTGTCCTTCATAGTTTTTGGAAACTTTTGAGAAAAATAGGTATTAAGTCTTTGAAAGTTTGGAATTCACTAGTGAGCCATCTGGTCCTGAATTTTTGTTGTTGTTTTTAATGGGGGTTGGGGCTTTTGATGTATAAATTTCCTTACTTGTGATTGGTCTGTTTGGCTTTTCCATTTCTTGCTGATTTAGCTACAAAATATGTTTCTAAGACTTTATTGCTTTTAGATTTTACATTTTATTGTCATATAGATGTTAATACTCTTATGCTCCTCTGTATTTCTGTGGTATCTGTTGTATCTTCTCTTTGGTTTCTTATATTGTTTGACTTTACTGTGTTTTCTTTATGAACCTGGCTAAACGTTTGTGTATTTTGCTTATCTTTTCAAAGAACCACATTTTGGTTTTATTGATCTTTGGTATTATCATTTTACTCTGTTTTAAATTTATTTTCACTTTTCAGTTTTATTATGTTCTTTCATGTACTGACTTGACTTGTTTATTTCTTTTTCTAGTTCCTTTAAGAATAAACTTAGGTTAGGTTTTTATTTGTGATTTTTGTTGTCCCCTGGGGTAATTCTGTATTTATTGAGACATGTTTTATATTCCAATGGCTTGTTTTTGAAACTATTCCATGTGCATTTGAGAAGAATATGTATTCTGGTGTTTTCAGGTGGAATACTCCATAAAAATTTACTAAGCTACTTTCATCTAGTTTGTCATTTCATGCTA
The DNA here is from genome assembly GCA_019455555.1 of Galemys pyrenaicus. Classification (NCBI taxonomy): domain Eukaryota; kingdom Metazoa; phylum Chordata; class Mammalia; order Eulipotyphla; family Talpidae; genus Galemys; species Galemys pyrenaicus. The sequence goes on from JAGFMF010011574.1 coordinate 10,185,417, forward strand.
GAGTTTCCATATTGATTTCCTGTCTGGATGAGCTGTCCATTGCTATAGGTGGGGTGTTATAGTTGCCTATTATCATGTTGTTGTCAGTGCATCCCATTAGGTCTGTTAACATTAGCCATATGTATTTTGATCCTCCTATGTTGTGTGTGTGAGTGTGTGTGTGTATGAAGTGTTTTGTCTGTCTGCTATATAGATTGTTACAACATAATGTTCATCTTTGTCTCTTGTTACCTTTTTTGACTATGAATCTTATATGTGATAAGTATAATGATTTCTGCTTTTTAAAGTTTTCCATTGGATTGGAATATCATTTCCATCTTTCTACTTTTGCTTTTTTATAGCTCAAGTGAGTCTCTTAGAGGTAGCATGCTATAGGTAGCATGCAGTATTACTGCTACCTTTTGATTTGTAGATTCTGTCCTTATCATATAGGGTAACTACTCATATATGGTATCTACAACATATATGATGATGTATTTGATATTTATATAGGAGGTCTTACTACTGTCATTTTGTCTTTTATTTTCTGGTCCTATTTATCAACTCTGTTTTAGTGTAAACTTTTTTATTTAGATAGGATGGCTCTTTCAGTATTATAGAGGAGATCGAGTGGTGATGAAATATTTCAGTTTTTGTCTAGGAAAGGTTTTATTTCTCTGTATCTGAAAGATAATTTTGTGACATAAAATATTCTTGATTGGCAGTTTTTACCTTTAAGCATTTTGAATGTCATTCACTCTTTCCTGGCTTGTAGATTATTGAGAAGTGTGATGATACCCTAAGGGAAATATTTTTGTGTGTCACATGCTTTCAATTCCCTAGAAGCCTTAAATAGTATTTATTTGACTCAGATTCCTGTAGTTTAACTAAGACATGTCTTGGTTTTTATGTTTATATAACCAGTATTCTTTAAGCATTATTGACTTGTATATTCAGTTTCTTTGATAAGTTTGGAAAGTTCTCACAGTTACTATTTCTTTGAATAAGTTCTCTATTGAATAATTTCACTTCACCTTCTGGGATAGCATGATACTTTTGTTGCCTTTCTAGTAAAGTAAGATAACTTCATGTTTATTTAAATGATTTATTATTTTTGCATACAAGAACTGGGGTACAGGCCAGAGGTGTGGGGGGGATTGAGAGGAGTCACCAGAGACAGAATGAGGACAGAACAGGTGGATCTACTGAAATACATTGTTGAAGGGAGCAGGAGGGGAGACAGGAGAGGTCTGCTGCACCATGTGATTCACCTTCTTGACTGGGTATTGAACTCGTGCTACAATGGCTGCAGATAGCTGCACCTTAACCCCTTGTGCCACCAGGAGGCCCCTGTGGTGTTCATTAAAAAAAAAAAAAAGTTATTTCTTTCTTGTCTTCCACCTGCATCATTACGAGGTGTCTGTCTTCAAGCTAGTGGATTCACTCCACCATTAAGTCCATGCTACTTCCATAGATCTCTATAGTGTCCTTGATCTTGTTTATGGAGTTATTCACACCTCACCAGCTTTTCTTTAGTGCTGTCAATTTTTTCTGTTCATAATTTCATTACTGAGCTCACTGAATTACTTTTCTGATTTTTCTTTTATGTCTTTGAATTACTTTTCTGGGTGTCTTTTTCTTAAAGTTTCCTTATGAAATTTGTAATCTTAAGCCATATCTGTATGGCTTCTTTATCTTTAATTTTGATTTTTGGAGAGTTATTCTGTCCTTGTGATGGCATATTATCTTGAACTGTCAAGTTGTTGATTGGAATATTCCTCTGTCTGGACATTTGACTTTTCTACTACCTTTTAAATTAGTTGTTACTTTTGGTTGTTTAAAATCTAGATTAGTAACTTACTGTTTAGTTGCTTATCTTTTTTGCCCCCAGAAGGGAGTGACCTTAATTTTTGATTATTGCTGGCTGCTATCAGAACCATAGAAACCAGAACATCACCAAGATGCTGCTATGACAGTCAGGAGGGGGACATAAGCAGAGGGGCCAATCACTCTTATAGATGTGCTGGGGAGACCTAGTTTGTGTTTGTGACCAATATTATACTACCTCTTTGAAGCCCTAGACTGAAGAGTCAGTTGACTATTAACTGTCAATACACTTCAAGCAGCAGCACTGATTTGGTGCGCAAGAGTGAGTTTCATTTTAGAATGCTTGCTGTTACCTTCCTTATTGGGGTGCTGGTCATTGTCAAGTACTTCAGTTCCTCTGCTGTGTGCTTCATCTCATCCAGAGGTGTGGAGCTCTAAAGTGTCTCTAATCCTCCCTCCCAGAGCCCTTGGTTGGGCAGGTAGCCCCACCATCTTCTTACCCCTAACCATACTGCAATGTCCACACATACCTGTCTCATCACACATACCTGTCTCATCACACAAATGTGTGGATCTCTCTGTAGATAGTCTGTGTTGGTCTCTGAGGTATAGGGGTACTTCATCTTCAACCCTCATGTAAAAGCATTCTCCCAGTGGTGTCTTGTTCTTGAGTAGTTGTTATTTGTGGGGAAAGAGCACTAAGAAACAACCTATGTTGCCATCTTGGTGCTTTCATTTGCCAATTTTTTTCAAATGGTATATCTTCAGAGATAAAATGCTAGAAAGATATAAAAGAATTTTTAATGTGTTTAACTCAGTGAAACTGAGTGCTTTTAATTTTCTTCTTTTTAAAGTGTTTGATATTCTCAAAAGTTCATATTGTACTTTTGAGAGGTATATACAAATTTTGTATGTACAAATTTCATACTAAAAAACAAAGTCACAAACACAGTTATCCTAAAGCTTACCTTTAATTTATTAGATCATATAAAGTGTTACTTTAACATAACTTTTTTTAGCAAGCTAAATTCTTTACATTATAGAAACATAATTCTTGTATGTCACTCTAAGAAATTAAGACAAAGACACATGTAGGAAACCATGGCGGGGGTGGGTGGGGCAGTTTACTAGTGAGGCAACACTGAGCACCCATGATTCTTCAGAGCCATGTATTTGTCTTTTCAGTAGATGACTTAGGTTTTAGCCCTTGTAGCCTCGGTCTTCAGTTTTATTGTTTGAGTCAATTCTTCTTTAAGAAAGGAGAATAGATTTTAAAGTCTTTTTTTTTTATTATGAAAGGAGTATTTTATTTTTTATTAACTAAAAATTTTGTTTTAGAAACATCAATGGTATTAAGGGAATCTTCTTCTTGACCTTTTCAACTGATTTTCATAAGTACCAAATTCCCCTTTAAAAAGTATATAATTTATTGTGGGATCTTATCTTCAGAGGAAACTGAGGAGGGCAACTTAGTAACATGTTTGAACCTGTGAGGCATGTTGGTTCTCAAATTATTGAATTAATATTTAACTTATTTCTCATATCTGATGTGTTAATCCACTTCAACCGCCATAACAAAAATCCCACAGACTGTGGGATTTAAACAACATTCATTGTGAAGACGAGGATGATGCTAGATTTGTTCTCTGAGGGTTACTTCCTGGCACTTAGTGTTCCCCTGTGTCCTCATATGCGGTCAGGGCGAGCAGACATTCTGGAGGGCACTGTTCACATTCATGAGGGCTCAACTTTATGGCCTAAGCATCTCCGATGTCTCCACCTCCCAATAACGTCACATTTGTGGTTTAATTTTCAACATGAATTTTGAAGAGACATAAATCCAGTTCTCTTTCATATGTTGATTAATTTTCTGTTCACCCAATGACATTCTTTCTTCCTTAGCTTATTTCCAGAGAACTGACAAACTTGTTTACTGTCTAAGATGTGATATTTGGAAAACTTTCCAAAGTATTTCATTGCTCATCTTGGCTAACAATTATCCTGATTTCTCCAGAATCTAGGATCTGTTTCCATATTTAAACCTTGGCCTTCTTGATAAAACTTTAGGAGTTTACTACCTTGAATTGTTGCTCAAGAGCATATTTCAATTTCATTTGAAAGCTTTTTTATGTGTACTCCCCTAAATCAATTTCTCGTCTTACTGTCTTATATTTTTTGCCCTTTGGTATCTTTTGTGCCATTTCCCATTATGCTTAGTGTGGAAGAGCCAGAAGGAGTGTTATACCATCTTGTCTGAACTATTTTTAGTGTATAGATTTCTTCTATTCATACGTCTTATCACCCTGCATACAGAGGTCATATGTGATTTTCATACAAGAAGAATTCCTGGATTTTTCTATTCATATGTAAAATGCAATGACTGGGGAAGTTTTTTACTTTTAAATTTATTTTTATATATTTCACATCATTCTCCCTTTCTGTACACTGTTTGCTTTGTCCTCTCAGGTGTAGTCCCCATAAAATTCCCACCACCAATTCAGCAGTGCACCATCACCCTCCCCTGAACTCTTGGGCTCTTCCCTCCCTCTCCACTCTCCTGCAGAATGTCTCAGATTTATAATTGCCTGTTAATTTTGTTTTTTCATTTATTATTTTTTCCCAATCCCTCACTGAGTTCCCCTATATTCCTCCTATAAGTGAAACCATCTATATTTTCCTGAGCATAATCCTGACTTATTTCACTGAGCATAATCCTTTTAGCTCCATTTAAGTTGCTATGAGTGGCACAAATTTATCTTTTTGGATTGCTGAGAATTCCATTGTGAGTATATACAGCATCTTCTTAGTCCAGTCATTTGTTTTTGGGTATTTGCTTTACTTCCATATCTTATCTATTATAAATAGTGCTGCAATAAACAGGGTTGCAGGTATTCTTTTGAATTAATGTTTTTGTGTCCCTTGGCTAGATTCCTAAGAGTGGAATTGTTGCATCATATGGTAGCTCCATTTTTAGTAGTTTGAGGAACTTCCAACTAGTAGTTGGACCAGTTTACATTCCCACCAGCAGTGTAGGAGAGTTCCTTTTTTTTTTTCACATCCTCACTAAAATTTGTTGTTGCTGTTGTTTTTTTTTAATATGTACCATTCTTGCTGGTATAAGGTGGTACCTCATTTTGTTTGTGATTTGCATTTCCCTGATTGTAAGTGACATTGAACATTTTTCATGTACCTGTTGGCCATTTGCATTTCCTCTTTGGAGAAGGGGCTTTTCTCTCTTCTTCCCATTTTTTGCTTGGATTGTTTACTTTGTTTTTGTTCGAGTTGGATGAGCTCTTTGTGACCAGTCCCTTACCAGTTATTGGGAGAAATATTATAGAACCTGTGAAGTTTCACTGGGGCCATCTCTTCAGCTGAGCCTTGATCTTTTCGGACTGGGTTCCATACTTTATACTCAGACTTAGACTTCAATAGCATAAAAAAGTAGACAAAAATGCATGGTATGATGGAATTTGGAGCCAGACAACCAAGGCCAAGGCACTTTCTGCCCTTTCATGTTAAACAGTGAGGCAGACTGACTGCTGTGTCAGGCAGAGATTGTTTATTTCTTGGAAGGTTTGGCCTCACCTTTGCTTCCCCAGAAAAAGTTAGCTGCCTTTGGAATTTGATTTATCAAAACAGGGATCACATGCTAAGCCTGGACATCACAACAACTAGGCCTCAGGACTTCTAGCAGAGAACTGATCAAATAGAATAGAAGTCTAAAGTTCTCCTGGGGACAGAGCTTAAGGCAGATACACTGCTGAGTTCAGAGTCAGATGTGTGTTCCTCATGACTGCTTTCCTTCACATTCCATATCTAACCATTCACAAATCTTGCCCCCACCACCTTATTCTATACTCAGAATCCAACAGCCTCCCATGCGATGTCTGCCTCTCCAGCAAATTATAACAATGAGGCAGTGCCCTGGCCCACTAACTGCTTTCCTCTCTCCTCTGGTTCTACACTGTACAAATCAAGTTTGATTATTAAGCACCTCTGTTTAATTCCTCCAGTGTTTTCCATCTTATTTTGAGTAAAGTTCAAACTTCTTCAGTGACTTGGAGGCCCTGCAGGACTTAGCCTTTGACTTCACTGTCTTAATTTCCTTCTTTTCTCCTTCTCACTCATTTATCATCAGTAATGTCAATCCCCAAATGTGCCAAGCTCTCTCCCACCTCAGCACACTTGCCCTCTGCCTGCAGCATTCCTCTACCATGTGTCTGCAGGCCTCACCGTAACTGCTCAAATTCCCACCCCATCAGACAGGTCATTTGCCTGTGTCAGAGATGCTTTCTCCGCTGCTCTTCAGTGCCCTACTTCACTCTAGTTTTCTTCATATCACTTGGTAGCCCTTGACATAGATATGTATCTGTTTGTCCATACTCCTTATGAAAATGTAAGCTGGGTGAGAGAGAGGACTTTGATGCATTACTTGTGTTTCACCAGAACCGACAACAGAGCTTGGGGTGTGATAGACATTTGTTATTTAATAAGTGAAAGACAGAATGAACAGATGACCTTTCCGTCTCTTTAAAGTGGAATTAGAAGTTTCCTACAAGAACTAGTCATAAAGAAATAAGGTCCTCAAGAGTTTTAACCAAGGACTGAGGAGGATAATTCTAAATACTGAGTTATGACTGTCTTTATGTTCAATGCCCATTGGACACGTCTGAGATTGTAAATAAAATCAGAAGGATCAGCTTGCTGAATTGTAAAATACGGGTGCTGAAACAACTCTGCTGTAGGTTGTTGAATAAAGGAGAGGATTGCTCCTTTTTTTAAAAAAAAAAAGATTTATTTATTTATACATACAAGATCTGGGGTACAGGCCAGAGTCATGGGAGGTGAGAGGATTCACCAGAGACAGAGTGGGGAGCGGAACAGGCAGACTGACTGAAACACACTGCTGAGGGGAGCAGCGGGCAAGGCAGGAGAGGTCGGCCTGAGCCATGTGGGTCCCCTCCCCAATTGGCAGCAGGGAGCGAACTCATGCTGCAGTGGCTGCAGTTTGCTTCATAGTGCGTTGCTTAACCCACTGTGCCACAGGGAGGCCCTGAATTGCTCCTTTTTAACATGTATTAATTTCCTACTTTGGTATAAGATACTGCCAGAACATAGCAACTTGAAACAGCACCCATTCACTGTCTCTTAGTCCAAGCAGGGTGTCTGGGTTTCCTTCTTAGGACAAAGTTAAGATGTCTGTCAGCCTTGGCTCTTGCCTGGGTTTCTGGGGAAGAAGCTTTTAAGGTCCTTGTTGTTGCTGACAGAATTATTGAAGGACTGAAAACTTTGTCTTCCTCCTGACTCCCAGCTAAGGAGTGCTTTTAGCTTCTAGAAGACATCTGCATTTCTCCCTATGTTGCCCGTTATCTTCAAGCAGGCAATAGTACTTCAAATTCTTCTTGTGTTTCCTCTCTGACATCTATCATCAACTAGGAACAACGCTATTTTTAAAGGGTTAATTAGGTTAGAGTTAGGCCCACCTGGACACTCTTTTCTTTGCCATATAAGGTAACACAGTCACAGGCATGGTATAATTTCATTCACCAATGCCTCCCGTTTTCAAAAAGGGAAGGGACACAGAGGTCATGTGGGTCATTTCTGGAATCCTATCTAACACACTCAGTTCACCGCACAGTCCAGCACAGTTTGATACTAAGATAGCTCCTGGCCTCAGAAGTGGTGCCTGATGGAGCACCAACACACACTGCACCTAAGAGACAAATAGGAGAACTTGTGAGGACTCCTTAGCCTGGGAGAATTCCGGAAAGAAATAGGATAATTCTGAGGGGGAAAATACTCCAAGCCTGGGAGAAAAGAGTGCTGTTAGAGATGGGCTTGCTTGTGTGCCCCTGAGAGCTTCCAGTGGAGACTTGTGGGAAGACCTGAGAGCTGAAGAGGCCAGGGGACCTGCAGCAGTACCAGGGGTGCAGACTAATCCGTGTGAGTTCTTGTGTCCTAGCACCTCTCTGTGTGTATTGGGTGTGAGGACTGGAACGTTTCCCCTCGGTCAGACAGATGTCAGTAACTAATCTAAGGAGGCCTTAAAGATCTGGTGTATGTCCTTTGATCTTTTCCTTTCCGTTTTAAGAGCATAACCTGGTAAATAGCTAAGCCAGAATTTAACTGTGGCTTGTCCAGCTCATGAGCCGGAGTTCTCTTCATCATTCACCGGGGATGGTCACATGTGAGTCACACAGCCCTGCCTGCTGAGACCTGTAACCTCAGAATCCACAAATCCACAAGTCTGCTCTCAGTCACCACTGCCAATTAGACAGAGTTGAAATTCAGGGCAGAACTCACCTCCTTTCCCTGGACTGCTCTACCTCAAAGTCCAGCAATCCCAGGAGCAGAAAGATTTCTGCCTGCTTCTTACTCTAGCTACAAAAGTGTGTAATATAAAAGTTAGAGGAACACCTTGATTCTCTCTATTATGTCCCATTAGCTGAACCTGTGAAGAGAAAGGAAAGTGATGAAGGGAATGAAATCTTTTATATATTTTTAAGACTATTACTCAAACATATAGATTCTGGAGTTCTTTCTTGGCATTTCCCTTTTCTAATAAGTGGGAAAGGAGTTAAAATGATTCAATGGCAGGAATAGAGGCCCAGTAAGGCAAGAGTGAAGTCATTTGTGCTGTTACACCTTCTTTGAGGAAACTGGCATGTTAATAATAAGAGATTGTGCTCCATTCTCACAGAGCAGCAGGGCAGCCTTAAGAGAGCCAACGCTGATGGAAATTACTGAAAACTCTGTCATCTGTGGCCTAGAGAGGCAGAGGGGCTGGTGTCACAGCTTTTTTTGCAGATAGAGAAGACCTGGGAAAGATAGAGTAGGGCCTCTGGGGCTTTCTGCCACCTCCTGGTTTGAAACTCCAAGATTAACTACACACCGCAGTCAGCTCACATGCTAGACATCAGGTACAGCTTTCTAGGTAGTTAGATAGTAGACAACTGAGACAAAGGGAAACTACAACTAAGTCTACAAAGACAGTAAACAGAGGTTACTTGTTACTGGCCCTTCCAGAACATGACAGCCTAATCACTGCCTATGCCCTTTGCTCCTCCTGGTCTCGGTGAAGCCACACTCTCTCTTCACTGTTGCCGGTCTTTCTTCCTCTTTGGCCAGCAACCTGATACCAATCCATATGTCTTGTTCTGCAGACTTGGATCAGACACCACAGTTACTTCCTAGCCTATACTTGGGCTCAGTGCAGGTTTGTGTGATATCTGCTTGTGTCATACTTTGGAATGCTTACCAGTGCTTTAATTAAATGTGCATTTCTTTAAATGTGATTGCATGTTCCTCGAGGTCAGGGTTTAACTCTTCTTCATTGTTCTGTTTGCAAAGCCTGGCTCAGTAATTAATACACAGGTAGGGGCTCAGCAAACAGATGTGGAATGATTGAAAGAAAGACAAAAGTAGGACATGACCTTTGGAGCACTATGATAAAAGCATGCAGCAGGTGAGTTTTATTTTTAGTGTCCCTTATTCCTCTTCTAGTCACTCTCTTCTCATAAGCATCCACAAAATATGGGTTCTTGTGCATAGGGTTTAGCTCAGTTTGCGCTTAGGTATTTCCATAGACAAAAACTGAGCTGATAACGATCAGGGTTATTTGAAGCTATTTTAAGGAAATCTTAACAAGATATTTCTAAGTTCTGGCTTCTTGAAAGATCTAAATTGGTAACTAGGGTATTGATCTAGGAAATATCATTTGCTATAAAGAGGTTCTCCCTAGCCTACTAAAGGAATTTACAAAATCAGGTCACTTGCCAGCTGGGGGTAGGTGGGAGCGAGAAATTGTTTCTGTGACACAGTGCATCGCCAGTCAGTCCTCAAAGCAGGTCTGTTGGCTTAACCATTTGAATCTATTAGAGAGTTACCTAGCCTCTCCATCACAGCCAAGCACTCATTGGTTATGTAGAAACAAGTGTAAAGCATCAAACCCCCCCTTACCTTTATTTTTTATTTTTTTTGCAATTTTCACTTCTTTTTTCCTTCCCTCTTTTTGTGCTCTTTTTTCCTCCCTCTTTTCCCTCCTCCCTCTCTGCCTCTTATTTTCTTTCTCTGTGTGATTTTTAAAAAAGGTTTTGTTCTTTTTTACTGACACATAATTGACAAACAATTTATGATTTTACATTTGTATAAAATGCAAAATGGTCACCCCCAAAGTCTACTTACCATTTTTCCTAGTGACTTTGCAATACCATATGATTGATCATGTATCATTAGCGCACGTTATAGTATTAACACACATTGCATATTATTGCTGTGTAGTGTGCGTTCCTGGTTTATTTTTTGCAACTGGAGATTTGTTCTTCTTGAAATTGTCATCCATTTCACCCATCTCCACAGCCTTCTGTTCCTCTGGCAACCACCATTCTGCTTTCTGCCTGATTTTGTTTGTTTGACTTTTAGATTCCACGTACAAGTATCATATGTCTTTTATCTCTGACTTATTTCACTTAGCATAATACCCTCCGAGTATATCCACGTTGTCACACATGACAAGATTTGTTCTTTTTCGTAACTAAGTAGTAGTCCGTTACATGTAGTTTTTCCATCTTTATCCAGTCATCCATGGTCCTCATTGTTGAGAGTGCAGCAAGACATGTCATTGTTCCCCAGGAAGAGGTCTCTTTCAACAGCTAGTTTCAGGATGATTGGAGCTCCTACCTCAGATAGTAGCTTTCAAAGCATGCCAGTTCGTAAGGTTCTGTGTGGCTGCAGTCATAAATCCTGCTGGTCTTTAACCTCAGTGATGTGGAGGAGTCCCCTCAGGGGTCAGTGCAGTAGCTGCGTTTCTAGACAAGTGTACGATCTTTCTGGGAGGGACTGGCAAACTGTAGTGAGACCAAGGGTAGATGCCAAGATAGCATCCTGCAACCTATGGTCCCTATGCACTCCTGGCTTCAGCGGTGGCACCATGCTCCTGTGGGTGGAGGCTGGAGCAGTGAGTCCACTGCTTTGGCAAGATGGGGGAGTGCTAAAAGGCCCGCCTCCAGCTCTGGCTCTATCAAGGTAGAAGTAAGCACAAAAATGGCAGCCGCTGGAGACTCTGTTCCCAGAGAGATCCTCTTGCTCCCCTGGCAGATGCTTTAAGATTGTGTAGAGTCTCTGTTAGGTGTCATTTAGGTGCTTTTCAGGCTTACTTTTGTCCTAGGTCTCACAGTGAGAGACTGTGTGCTTATCTTTTAAGAGTTCAAGCTCTTTCTCATGGCCTCTTGGGTCTCCTAGCGACTAGCCTGGTTGGTATTTAAATGTGGATATGGGGTGGGGGGGGGCTCTGTCTATGCACAAACTCTTGACTCCTCTGGGAAAAGCTCTGTATTTATAAGATGCTTTCTGATTGTGGGTCATCGCAGCAGGGGATGGAACTTCTTGGTGGGATAGTGGTTTATTTTTGTCTTCTGCCTGCTTTGGCGAGGTCCTTTTCGTCTTACTGTGAAGGAGTTGTTCAGCTCCTTCTCACAGATCTTTTTCAGGGAGAAGTGTTCCACATAGAGCTATATATTTGGAGTGTCTGTGGGAGGAGGTGCGCCTAGGAACTTCCTATGCTACCATCTTGAACTGCGTATGTTCTTTGTGTCTCTTTCTCTCTTCTCTTCCTCCCTTCTCTGTGCCAGGTAAGAGTCTGCAGCTTGTTGAGTACACGAGACACCTTGCCAAGAGGAGAAATGCGGGCAGATGTTCAGCTTGCTCTCTGCTTGCTGGTGCTTCAGCACTAGCACAGGGTTCTGTCTCTTAGGGCATCCACCTTTTTCTAATTCACCAAAGATGTTTGGGGGCTAACCGCAGCTCTTTCCTTCTTTAAAATAATCCCAAGCGAGGCAGAAATTTGTATGTACCTCTTGATCCAGACTTCCTCTGAATCTCTACAGGTGGGTGCTCCATCACCTTCCTTCCACCTGCTGAACACACCTGGACAGGTTGGAATATCAGAAACACACCACTAAAGTGTCTTTGCAATTACTCTAATGCTTCATCTTTTGAGTAGAAGAGTTAACCTTTCAATTATTTGTCTTAGATATTTCATTGTAATTTTCTCTGCTTAATTGTCTATATAACTGAACCCTCTTGGCAGTGGTGATGCTTACTTAACAATGGAATTTATTTTATAATATCTGGCCTGAAGTGTTGAGGAAGGGGTGCCTTTGCTTTTGCACAATCAGAACACTGTGGACTTGGAAGTTCAAGTTCTGGGAATATGCTTGAGTTTGAGGTTCATTTCTAGTTTTCATTTGTATCTGTCATGACTTGTACATTGCTGAGTATTTTGTAGACATTCATCAAAACTTGACTATTCAATGAAGAGTTGCCTAAGCAAACCCACCTTTAACCACAGACTGTCTAGGAAACTGATCTTGGTGCTGAAAGTAGCTAGTCATTATAAATCCATGCCAAGGTGGGTGCACTGACCTCACATCCAGCTGATTCCACGCAACAGTGGGATGCTATCTCTTAGGTTTTTGTGGAATGGAAGAGATAGGAGTATGTTCAGATTAAGTCAACAAAAAATGAAACCCCCCCAAAACAAACAAAAAAACCCACAAAGTATTTATGGAAAGCCAGTGAGACTGTCCACCCACTCAATAGTCATAGAGGATGGCTTCATGCTACATCACTGAAGCTGAGAGAGCAGGAAAGATTGTTCCCTCACCTCCCAATTCACCATTATGGTGACAATGATTTTGGTCTGCTCCTGTTGTTTCCATTGATTGTCTTCTTGCTCTCCCCTTACAACTGTTTCTGCTTGGTGCCTGGATTTGGAGTGTCTCTCAGCTTCTGGAATATTCCTCCTTGTTGGTGGCTTTCTCTGTATGTCTCTCATCCAGCTTTTCAAGAGGGGCTCTGACAAGGTTGACCGGCCATGCCTTAGTGGGTCCCACTGGAGTGTGCACATTGCTTGTACCAGGCTGTGCCAGGGACATGCCCTGTGCATGGTGAGCCCCTCAGATGGGGACTGTGTGGATCAGGTGTTCAGGGTTTCCCTGAAGTGGTTACGGTGTGTGTTCCACGACTTCTAAGGATTGCTGCTGTTTCTTGTATGTCATACCAGCATGTAATTTAAGGCTACAGTCCTACCCACTCCAGCACTGATGCATCCTGCAGCTTGTCCCACAAATATGTTCATGGCACATAAACAAATCCAGTCTGGTATTCAAGCATGCATTGAGCAAAAGTATAATGGGATAGGTGAGCTGATAGAGAGAGAAGATTGAAGCGCTGTCACAGTTTGTCACAGTCGATGGCAGTCACAGTTTGCAGGGAGACCTCGTTTTCTTTGGTTCAGTCAGTTTTACCTGGACTATGATTTCTCTTTGTCATTGACCCACCATGACTGACAGTGGGTGTGAGCTGTGCCTGAAAATGACCACGCCGAAGTGTTGTACTAAAATTTGCCTCTCTTTAAGAAAATGGTTCAGAAAACAGAATTAGGCCATTAGGATTGGCAGAAATCCTTTGATATCATAAAAGAAAGATATTCTGATATTTACTGGAGCTTGACTAAAGATTGTATGAAATTAGAAGAAATGATGGTTGCAGCTGTCAAATTTTAGGGAGAGTTGATGAGCACCATACCAGATCCTTAAAGATCATGCTAGAATGATTCACTTGGCATTCTCATGAGGGCTGCAGTTCCTTCACGCAGTCTTGCTCCTTCCCAAGAAGGAAGCACAAGAAAATAACCAAGAGAAGAGTTCTGAATTTCTCCCATCCTCAACAACCAGTACTCACTGGCATTTTCTCTACCAGTGTGTGAAGTAAATAGGGCTGACTGTTCTCTCGTTCCACAGCAAATATCTCCATGAGTTCAGATCTCCATAGAGTTTTTTTTTTTTTTTTTTTGGGAACATGGCAGTTAACCTGGCTAGCACCCAGGGCTGGGTGGGGTAAATTGAGGTGAGGTTGCCAGGCCAATGTCCTTGTCTGCCTTGATCTCTACCTCTAAGAACAGGCTTAGTCACCGGCACCATCAATCTAGCACATTTCATAAATAGTAAATTCATTTTAAAATCCTGCTGCTGAGCAGCCATCTGTCTCCATTTTTGTCAATCTGCTGTTACAACAATGCTACTGTGCTGTGAGGTGCCTTTCACTAAAGACTTCTTGATCTAAAGGCAAACTTGTTAAACATGGGGACAAGAGCTATGAGCCAACTGACAGCATTTCCACCCACTAGCCTTTCATCACTGGAGCATGGAATTTAAATCTTGTTTTTGATCTAAGGTGATGATATCCATAGTTTCTATATTTTGCTATGCCTGATTTATCTACTGTAAGATTACAGTGTTCCTCCTGTTGGGGGATATGTAGTACTGAAGGGATTACACAAATAGGTTTATGAACTCCAACCCCCACTCCAGACCAACAATATCCCAAAACCATAAATCCTATAAGGTGATTACCGAAGAGTGGATCACTGGGATCTGAGGGTGGAGTTAAGCAGCCAGGCTGGGTATAAAACCAGACATGTGGGCCTTGGAGACTCTCTTCGTTTGGAGCCAGCTCTCAGAATGCCATTTGGTTCCAGCTCAGAGGCACTGGTAGGACATTTACAGATTTGTCTCCCTCTCTTCTTCTTGTGTTACTACTTTATTTCCCCTTCTTTTGTAAATAAAACCCTTTATCAACCTTTGTTGTGCGTGCCTGCAGTTGGGGCATTATAAGTGCCTTTTGAACATGCAGGTGAGGACCCAGCTCAGCAAATCCATTTTATATTAGGGTTGCCCTGTAACATTCCAATATTCTAATTTATTACTTACTAGGTAGGAAGAAGGAATGCAAATAATAATACCACTTGAGTATGGCTGGTAGATAAACTGAGGCAAGAGTATCCTTAGTTAAGTGCCCAAGGTCGGAGTCGAGGAGATAAAGGTATATACCTGGGAGCTGTGTTTGCACTCCTGAATAAGTAAGTCATCTCCCTTTATCAGGTTTTCTTGGTAATATTTAAGAATGTCACAAAACCACTACCCATGGACATCTTGCTCTCCAGAGGACTGTCTGAACAGAGCAAAAAGAATTGGAACCAGCTCTGAGATGAGTTGTAGGAAGGAGCTGACACCGGATCCCAAGCTGGTTTTTAATAATAACATCCTGCAATGTATTCTCCTTACAGCACTCAGGACCTCTCTCCACTAATCAATTTTATTGGGACAAAACATATTAAACAAAACCAAAGAACCTCAACGGCATAAAATCTCTGACACCAATCCAAGGATTCAGACAGCTCCAGAAGGAATTGTGGGCAGTGGAAACACACTCTTGCACAGGAAGCTTGTTAAGTTACACTCAGTATCCATATGCTTGTCTTTAGAAGAGCTAAGAGTTTATCTTTCTGTGCTTACCATCAATGAACACTCTTCTGAATGCTGGATGATTGAAGAAGAGTTTAGGTGGGAAGCAGATTTTCAGACCTCTTGAAAATCCCATTATTTCCATGAGTGTGACATACCTTATCTGTTAACAGGGAGACTTATCTAAAACAAGTCAATCTAATCTTTAAGCATGGATTTCAAGGAAGGAAGCCATCCTGTTGTGTTCATTTCTGTGGCATCCTGAATTGGCTGTTTATACTTCTTTCAAGGAAAGTGCTGGACTTTGACACACTTTTTAAAAAATATAATTATATAATTTTTTTCCCTCCCCCCCTAATTATATAATTTTTATATTCATCAACCTCCTTCCTGCTGAAAGCCCAGCCTCCCTTGGAGCAATTAGTGGGTGCCAAGAATAACTTTTACCATGATTCTATTTGTTTGGTCTAACAGTAGTCTAGATATTGCCGTGAAGGAATTGTTTTTTAAGATTTATTTTTTTAATGTATATCTGAACTGGGGATACATCTGTAGGCCAGCGTTGGGACTGGTGGTGAGAGGATTCACCAGAGACAGAGCGGGGAGCAGCACAGGCAGATCTATTATAATACACTGCTGAGAGAAAAGCAGGTGAGACAGGAGAGGTGTGCTGTGCCATGTGGGTCAGCTTCTGCTTGGGCATTGAATTCACACTCTAGTTGTTACGGGGCAACTCTAATATAAAATGGGTTTCCCTGACTGGGTACTCACACACGTGCTCAAAGGCTTTTATAATAAGCAGGCACATGCAACAAAGGTTATTAAAGGGTTTTATTTTACAAAAGAAGGGGAATAAAGCATTAATAACACAAAAAAGAAGAGAGGGAGACAAATCCGCAAATATCCTACCACATCTTCTGAACTGGAATGCAATGGCGCGTTGAGAGCTGGTTCTGAATCAAGTGAGATGGCTCCGAAGGAAGAGAGCCCAAGGCTCACCTCTCTGGTTTTATAGTCAGCCTGGCTGCTTAACTCCAGCCTCGGGTCCCAGTGATCCATTCTTTGATAATCGTATTATCGGATTTGTGGTTCTGGAACACTGGTGGTCTGGAGTGGGGGTTGGAGTCCATAAACCCATCTGTGTAATTCATTCAGGACTACCCTTCCCCCTAACATAGTGGCTGGCAATAGCGTGGTGGCGCTGAGACTAACCTCTGTGCTACCAAGGAGGCCATGCTGTGAAGGAATTTAATAGATGTGATTATAATTTAAACCTGTAGACTTTTAGTAAAGCAGATTACTCTCCATAATATGGGTGGGCCTTATCCAATTTGTTGAAGTCCTTCAGGGGAAAGACAAGTTTTCCAAAGAAAAGGAATTTGTGTCAAGATGTAGGAACCCAGCCTGCTGACCTGCTTTGTGGTTTTCAGACTCAGTGTTGTAATAGCAACCTGAATTAACTGCCTGTCAATATACCCCGCAAATTAGGAATTCACTGACCATCATAATTTCATGAGCCACACCTTAAAATATACCTCCTCTACTCTCTCTCTCCTCTTCCCTTCTCCATGCTTTCTTTATATGTAGCTATAAAGATATATGCCATTTAGTATTTATTTGTTATTACCCCAGAGAACTCTTGTATGTGATTAATATCAAACTCTTATTCCATGCTTTCCAAAGTGTTAACAGGTAATTAAAATACTCTGAAATATATCCATCTCTTACTTGTTGTGCAATTTTAGTCAAATTGTGAACGCGTTTGTGCTCTTGTTTAGTCAGCTTTTAAACAGGAATGAAGAGCTTTATGCACTATCCAGAAAGAGGTCTATGTGGCTTTGTTTTGGGTTCCCATTATAACTTAAAGGGAAACGTCAACAGTGTCTGAGTCGTTGGTGTCCTGCAAATGAAGGAGGTTACCCTCAAATTCCATATAACAGGAACCCACTTAGATGGCACCGATCTTGGCTTCAACCTCTCCTAGAGGTTAAGTGATGTCACCTAATCCGAAATGTACAGAGAACCTCTGGCAGCTCACTGTAAATACTCGATGAAACCAAAGAAGTACTGCAGTTTACTCCTTGGGTGCTGTAGGCATATAAATACACCTGCAGATGTACTAGTGTGTGGAGAAGGGTGAGGAAAGTGGGAAATGCTCTTTATGGTGTTCCCAAAGCATTCCATATGGTTTTACTAAAGGAACGCAGTTGGGGTGAGATGGTGAAAGAAAAGACATGAACATTTGGAAGTCCATAGACCCACCGTCACACTCTGGCTCTCCCATCTACTAGCTTTGCAATTTGAAGCAAGTGATACTATGTCTTTGATACACAAGACTTCAAGACTCTGACTCTAGCTCAACAGAGGTGGAGGTCTTGGGAAGTGTGCTAATGAGTGCACAGAGAGAGAATCCACCTTGAGGAAGGACTGAAGGCCGGATGCCCGGACGTTTCTGCCTGGCTGATCACCACCAGGAAGCAAGACTTCTGAAGGTGACGCCATGGCATGCCACTGGACTCTTTCCCAGTTTTGCCACTAGATTTATCCCAAATGATACATAACAGCTATAAAAAAATTGAAGAAGAGGCTTTCCACTGGAAACTTGATAAAGAGTGTAGATCTAGTGGGTAGAGCAGCAAAAGGCATCAGGTGTGGAGGACTGGGGTGAAATGAACAGAGCTGCTGCTGACTGTCTTTGATGTGAACAACTGTGTGGCTACCAGGCCTGGGGCTTGGAGGGAAGCTTGGCACCTCTGAGATGTTTCTTGGGGTTGATGGTGGTGGAGGTATCCATTTTTAACAAAATAAAAAAAAATGTTTTTTCCTCATAGCGCATAAAGATTTTGCTCTTCTCTCCCCACCTCACCCCCACCAAGGGTATTTAGCCATGTTTATAATTTATTGACAGGCCTGCAGTGGGGAAGGGGGTACTGTCATAATCCAGTGGGTATCTAGAGCTGCTAAATACCCCACAATGTATAGAAGGCACCAAACCATAAATGGTGCTCAGAAAGTTAGTGCTGAGGTGGAGGCAAACTAACCTGGAGCCTCTTCTCATCTTCTAAAGATGGGAAAGAATCCACTGTAAAGTCATGGGAATTGTTTTGCTTGTTTTAGGAGACCCCAATCTGTTTTGAGTGATTCCTCAAGACAAAAGATCTCATTGAATGTCTAGAGTGGTGCTCACAAATTTGGAAATGATTTCGAAGCTGGTCATCTCATTGCCTCAGAATAAAGCCAACATGGATTCCACAACAGTGCAATAGCGTCCATGACAAAGTGGCCTTGTCGCCAGTGTTTAGTAGGTGCTGTGTGGCTGGTCTCTTACTGCTGTTTGTTTTATCTCCAGTGAAAGGGCAAGTCCAGAGAGGCCAAGGGCTGTGAAATCTCCCTTTTCCAGACCTCCCACCATTCTTAACAAAGCCAAGGCCTTAAGAGAAAAATGTTTAATAAAGGAAAGTCACCACCTAACTTAATGTAGTCCAACAGGCTGACAGCCTGGAAAAAAAAAAAATTAGGGCAGGAGGAAGAAAACCATCTCTGTGATGAATGTTCTAAAATTAGAGTCTGCAGTACAGGCTTTATATTTCCTCAGCATATTAATATGCCCTCCCTGGAATACATCATTGAGATTTTACTGGAAAATTAGAAAGGCCAAGGGAAGAATTTAGGGCTGCAAGGATATTTTGAATATCTTAAGTGATTAAAATAAGCAAATTAAAAAATGAATTTGTTATGTTCAGGGCCAGATAAATAGCAAGGTGCTAAGTTTTACCTCATTTTTATGGTGGCAGATGGGGAAACCTCAGGGGAAGCTTATGTCCTAAAGAACTAACCAGCAAAATATTTTCCAGATTCTTCAAGTTGCAAGTGAACAAAAGGTGGTGTTTCAGTGTACTTTCAGAGATCCTATTCAGGATCACTTAGTAGCAAAGCCAGGACTAAAACCAATTTCTCAGCTATAGGCTGCCACGCTGTGCTACGTTGCCTGTCCTTTGTCATGGTGTTTGACATTACACAGTCTTCCACAGACGGGGAGACAAAAAGATGATAGGTGCTTGGCTCAGACTCATATGCATCTTGGCTTTGTGGCTTGTTTTCTGTGGGGCTTCTTAACTTTTCTCACTCTTGTTTTTTTCATCTGGGAGTAGAGAAAATAATGGCCATGAACAACTTATTTAAAAGTGCCAAAGTCGGGGCCTCCCTGGTGGCGCAGTGGGTTAAGCAATGCACTGTGAAACAAAGGGCAGCCGCTGCAGCACAAGTTCAATCCCTGCTGCCGGCCAGGGAGGGGACCCACATGGCGAGGCAGACCTCTCTTGCTGTGCCCGCTGCTCCCCTCAGCAGGGTGCTTCTGTTGATCTGCCTGTTCTGCTCCCTGCTCTGTCTGTGGTGAATCCTCTCACCCCCCACAACTCTGGCCTGTACCCCAGTGCTTGTATGCATAAATAAATAAATCTTTAAAAAAAAAATAAATGTGCCAAAGTCGCCTAAAGCTCTTTATAGTAATGCAATTATTACAATGAAGTTTTATAACTTTGATCAGTGTTTCTCAGACTGTGGTGGGGAACACTTGCTCTGTAAGATCGTGTCATAGTTTTCTGTGGCAAATGCTTTTCATAGTCAAATAACTGGATATCCATAATTTAAATGTTTAAATGAAGGTAAACAGACACAGAAGGTTTTAGTAGATTAATGGTATTTTCCCAGAGGATACAATGGCCAACAGCTCAAATATTTGTACTGCCATGACCCTTTTTTAGTGTGTCAACTCACGATGTGTTTAGGGATACTAGATTCCATGGAAGACAGTCTGGGAATTATGGCAGATTGATTTCAGTGATGGTCCTTTCCCTTGTTTCTATACTTAGTTGTGTGACACTGTGACAAGTGTGAATCAAGCAGCAATCTAGAAAGTCCTTGTGTGACAAGGCTTGCCCTCTTGCTATTCATCATTATTAGGGTCTTTATCTTATTATTTTTCTTCTAGCTCTTCATAATCTTGAGTATTTGTTAGGGCTGGACCTTTGAAAACATGAGAGACTGGAGGAGATGCTTTGTCACAGCTGATGTCATTTGAGACAACCTTGCCCCAAATAAACCTTCACCTGAGACATGATCTCAGCCAGTGGCCAGTTGACATAGGAAACATGCAAGTGAGTTGAGCCAAAATCAGGGAAAAAAATTCAACCTAAACCATAAATCTGTAGGCTTGTGAATAAAGTGATTATTATAAGCCATTCAGTTTCTGATATTCTGTTAAGCAGCCCTATATGTGGCAATAAAAGACTTGTAAACTGAAATGAAAACTGAAACACATGTCTACAATCTGGTTCCAGATTTTCATTTATTTCCACATGAAAAAATATACCTCTCCTTTCCTCTCAGGATCCCTGAGATCTCATCCAATCACAGCATCAGATTCCAGGGCTGGATTCTCAAGATGTGTAGCAAGTCTGATATGGCTCCTTTCAGGTGAAGAGTATGACTGAAAAAGACAAATTATTTGTCCCCCAAATTTAAAATGTTGGGGTAAAAAGGAACAGGATAATCAGTGTAGACATTCCTATTTAAAAAGAGGAAGCATGGAAAAACATAGGAGGCACTGGTCATAACAGTTCTGAAATCTTGCCCTGCGTGTTGCTGGAGGGCCTCCCCTTTCAGAGGAGGGGAATCTCCTTGATTAGGTCTAAGTTCTGTTCTTAAGTAGATCTTTCCAATCCATGTTTCTGTTGCTTTGTGCTCTACCATTTGGGATGTATTTGCTTTTCTACTCTCCTTTGCCACCTCCTTGTTCTTTGAGCACAAAGAGCCTGCTCTGGCTTGTAGAAATGGGGGACTTGGAAGTTTTCTTCTGCTGTCAACAGTCTAAATTTCTTTTAGTATAAATTGGTGAAATTTTTGTCAATGCAGTGCCCTCAATTTTGTTTTTTGTGGGTTTCTTATACATGTGACAAATCAAAAGCAACACCTACAATTTTTTAGTCAGATCTCTCTATATATTTAGTTCTTGCAATTTTGGAAAGCCAGGTTGCTATCTTAAGATTCCTAGCAACCCTTGTCTAGCTTAGTGGGAATGAGAGGTTCTGCTTACTTTCTTTCAGAGGTCATAATAAAAGTTTTTAAAAATAACTGATTAGATCCTTACCCAAGGTCTTACTGTACTTTGAGGATTTTAGTGGTGACTGGGGAGATTAGAGATGAGAAACAACTTTATTTTTCATGCAAGGAATCTTGTTTCTTCTATCTTTCCTCTAAATTTGTGTATAAACCAGTCAGGTATTTCTCTAAACCTTCTCTTTCTTAAAAGAAGCTTGTTAAATATGCAGGTAGTAAGAGCCACTAATACTTTTCAATATTCTGTCTGGAAATGTAATTGCTCAGATCCCAAATTTAATAAGGTACAGTTTCCTATCTTCTGAATTACCATTTCCCCCCTGCTGTTATATAACTCATGTTTCCATTTTCCCATCTTCAACATTTTTCCATCTTCAACTTTCTTATTAATTTTCCACTGCTTAGTTTCAAAGTCAGTCATGTTTTTAGTTCTGTTTATAACAGGTTCTAAATAACAATTTCTTTGTCAATTACATATAGCTGCAAATAATACTACATAACAAGTTACTTCAAATTCAGTTACTTAAAACATTAGGTCTTAATTAGTTACTTAAAACACAAGATCAAGTGTCTGCAGTTGATCTAGGTGAACCTACTTGGGTCACTTGCCACACCTAAATGGATTGTTTACACTCCTGTGGTGTAAACCAGTGTGTTCTCATAGCTGTGTCCCAGGGCAAGAGTCTGCAAGCCCAGTCATGCAAGAGGGCACATAAGTACTGTTTAGACTTCTACCATCTCTTTGACCAAAGCAGGGCAAATGTCCAAGTCCAGAGTTGGACTGGGGGAAGACTAAAATTTGCAGAAATTACAGTTACAGGGAAAGATGTGTAGATGTGGACTGGCCATTACATGGGGCTGTTAATAGCTTCCATTTAGTACAGGAATTATTTCCATGGAAATAAAGGAATTTCTGAATTAATACCTTTGCTCTAGTGCCTCTTTGAATCAGGGCGTATTATTAGGTATCTCAGTTTCTTTGGCTTTTTAAATCTTTCATAAATTTGAATTATTTTCAAATCCATGTACATTTCTCAACCCATGTGGTCTTCTCAAAATTCTAATGTTATCTATAGGGTTGAGAGGCATATTCTCTTTGTACTAATTGTCCTACTCAGAAAGCAAATAATTGATAAAAATAGGATAGGAAAGTACCTGAGGTGACAAACATGATTGCTGAAAACATTGGTGTTTGAGTGTCATTGAAGTTGTGAATGTGTGTGTATTTGTGGTTACAGGTGTGCACATTTTCATTGTGTGGCATATGTGTATCCATGCATTTTCATTAGTGTGCACAGGTGTGCATTTTTGCATGCATATGTATGTACTGTGTTCTATCTGAAGGTACTTAACTTCCCATCCCATAACCTCATATTCCTGGTTGATTAACAATTGTCACTGCACTTGACCTGATGAATCAATGAGCTAGTATGATGAGTACTCAGGGCAAAGCCCTATGCAAAAAGAAGGAAATGTTAACTAATCTCAATAGGTTTATAAAGCAAAGCAGGAGGAGTTAGGGGCTCCTGCACCTCAACCTACACTTCTATGTTTGAGATTCCAAACTATAGTAATGAGTATCTCTTCATCCTTTCTCCCCAAAATCCTCCCTTAAAGCTGTGTGCTGGGAAGAATGGGGTAAAACATGCATGTTGCTTCTCCAGAAATTAATGCATTATAAAAAAAAAATCACAAGATTTTTATTCTTTTGATTTTCCCACCAAATAGCCCACCCTTTTCGGAGAGAGAGGACCAGGAAGAAGAGACTTCTTAGTCTTTTCATTGTTGCAAGCATGTAATGTTGTCCTGTTTCCTCTGAGATATTTTACTTTTGAGAAAACACATCAGGTTTGTCTTTGCCAAGACTCTCTTCCAAAAGGTCTGGTTTGAGTTAGGAACTTCGCTTGTTCATCGATTTCATGAGTCCCTAAGCCTCCCATGAGACCTTGGGAATCCGGAGTTCTTTGGAAGTCCCAGAGTAGTTCCACACAATCCACCATTCTCATTATGTTACAGTAAAGCTATTTCAGGGAGGATCAGGAAGTTGACTCCATTTGATATTAGTGGTGACCTCTAAAGAGAGATACTGTTCAGTTGGAAGAGGACTGTGAGCCTGAGATTGAAAGTGGTTGGAAGATTTATACAGTCTTAGATAACCTAGAAAGACTCAGGTAATGGCTAAGTCACCGAAAGACTCTAGGAGATAGGTGTTACTATTATTCCCAGTTCAATGATTAATTACAGGGGTATAGTTACTCACTTGGGTTAATTGAAGTATAATGATCTTGAAAACCTCACCATACTGCCTTGGTAACCAGTTTATCTGATCCTTCCAGAACCAAAAGGCTGGAATATTCATTGCCAAGCACTTAGCAGTAAGCACTTAGCAAAATACTAGACTACACGTTAGCCTAGTGTTTATTTTGCTGTCCATCCTCTGCTATCCATAGTATGAACACATGCCTGGCACAGCACCACAACACTTCTGTGCCATGCATTGGAACAAAGTGACCTTTGAAATATACAGTGAACTGCAAAATCCTACTCAGTTGCTGAAGGGAATATTATCCTAAGAAACCATAGCATTTTGTTTATGCAACTTGATTTAGCGTGATTGTAAGTCATAAAAATGATGCATGATACATTGACTAGATGTAAAGATCAACGTCTGTTTAATGAATGACTCAAAATATTTTTTATACATTATCTCCTCCTGAAGACAGTGTTTGACTTCTCAGCCCATCCTTCAAATATTATCTAAAAAAAAAAAAGTTAGGGAAACACATTCTCATTTATGCACCAACATATTCAAAGACAAAAGATTTATTGATGAGATCTCAAATTGACCAATGTTTAGCTTTTTCTTCTGAAAACAAGAATGCTTTCCAAAAAGAGATTTTTAGCAGATGTAGTGGATTACACAGAACTTGCTAAGATATGAAAAGCAGATGAAATAGAATATTCTGGTGTCTGATTCATTCCTATTCTTATCTACACATAACTCTTCCTAAGTGAACCTGACAGTGTTGTGGGCTGATATTAAGACAGACTACTTTAGTAAACAAGAAAAAGGGTGTCACTCCCCAAAATAGCAAATGAGCTTTATGATAGAAATTTCTTTGTGCAGGGGAAGATATTACAATTTTCAACACACAATAAATATATTTGCTAGACAAAAAAATGCATTTCATTGTATGCCATGTTCTCTCTGTTGTACATTAACCACTTTTTGCTTTGTATAGAAAAGTATGATTTTTCTATTGTAAACTGTCTGCAATTTATTTTTATGAGTCTGTTTTTCCCATGAAGTAAGAACATTCCATTACATAGCCCTCTACTGAAAAATGTACATTATGTAAGAGATGGAATGTGCAGTACAAATGTGTGAACGGTATTCCTTGGGCATCTGTACAATTTTGAGCATAGGCAAACAGAGTTAAAAATTTGGAGTAAAACAGCTAATTTTATTAACACAAACCAGTCTGTAATTACTAGATTTACTGGAGTTTTCTACTTTGATAATCTCAGCAACTATAATAGATACGTATGTTCTCTAAAATAATACTGTTGTATGCTCCAGCTACAACTATAATTTTTCCTGACAATGTCTCTGCTGGGTTTAAGGCAACCTAATTAATACTTTATTTAATTCTCCCATATTGTATACCTAGTTGACCATCATTCAAAATGGCAGTTGCCCAGAGTCCCATAGTTTCTTCACAGTTGAATGTATTTGACCCTAATTACTGCTTGTTGGAAATTTTCCCATTAAGTAAAAAAAGGATCTACAACAAAAAATTCCGTGGAACTCTATATTTCCTCTCAGCTTAGGGTTAAAGTGACCATGACAGCCCGTTTACCTATAGGAGCAATGAAGGCCTGTGTTGCTTAGAGAATTACAATGATTTTGCTTATGTCTACCTTGCACTTGAACATAATTGATTATTTTGTGGGGCTGGTGCTTATCTTACACCTATTTTAGAAAGACATCATTGACTTTATCTTGAAGGACAGGTATTGGATGATAGTAGGGGAAGGACTTGCTTACTTTGCTTAAGATGATGTGTTTAAAGTACTACTTTTGAAGAAACCAGTGTCTTCAGTCTGCTTTGGTATGTTGGGTGCTTGATGCCTGCTCTCATAATTTTTTTTCCTTTAAGAAAGAATTCTGACAAGATCTTACAACTGAGGGTTAGAAAGTTCTCACCTGTATTATTGGATCTAGTAACTGAATATGTTCATTCAACAAATTCAGGAAGTTCCTGGCATAATCTAATTTCATTCATTTAGTTCATTGACAATGGTGTATCTTTAAAATCATGGTATGTCATGTTATACAATAAGGGACTAGAGGGATGAGTAAGGAAGATCTCTTGCCCACAGAACTAGAGACAGCCACATATGCAAATGATTAAAATACAGTGTAAGGCCTACAGTAGGAAGGGACTGAATAATAGTGGGTACACAGGGGAGGAGGTAGCTGAGGGCGCTGAGCTTGATAGAGGAGTTGATAATTGATATGGTGTTAAAGTTAGAGAAAGAAGTGAATTACACTTGGCATTTCAGTATATGCAGTACATGACCATCACATTTTCTTCCCTGGAATTTTGGATCAATGTTATTTTTAGCCTTTTCCCTATGTGTGGCAGCAAACTCCTACTTGGAGGCAAAAAATATCTTAGTTCACTCTCCGTCCTGCATTGAAAGAAATAATCAGCAAAAACATTTTAGGAAATAACTGAACGTACATGAAACATGCTCAGATCCCTCGAAGAGCTTGTCATCGATTAAGGAAATGAGGCAAAGACCTCTGGGAAGCAAGTGCCCATGTGGGCTGGCCATACAGAGGCAGATGTAGCTTCTGTCTTTATTCTGGGGGATGGAAAAAAGCTTCCTGTGTGAGGAGGTTGTGGGGCATTTCATCGTTGTCTTTTAAGGCTGTGAAGTAGTGTGACACATCTAGTGACAACTGAATGAGTGAGGTCATTGTATTTAGATAGAAGTATGAGTGAAAGCAGGAAAAGGAAAGGAAAATGTCATTGTTGCTCAGGTAAATGATGAAAAAGCAAGTTAGAAAGACCTGTCAGGGTCAGGTCATGAAGGCTGTCCAAACCTTAAGTACTCTGCTTAATCCTGTAACCCAAGATTTGTTGTTGGGTAAATAGGTATTAGTATGCAAAACTTACATAACTGAAGTGAAGAGAGATATCGATGTATTTCTAGAGAACATAATTTCAAGTATAAATTAAAATATTACAGACAAAACAGACTTTCCAGTCTGGCATTGAATAGGATTCTAATGTAGAAACTTAGCTCTGGGGTTGCTCAAGTAATCAAAAATTTTGGAAGCTGCATGAGCCATTTCATACCTGTGAGTTGCTATTCAGAACTCAGAGCACAGGTTTAGAATATAATGTCTTGTTGTCTGATTGAATGTAAGTTTCTACCATCTTGTTTTTTTCCTAATGAGAGTGCTGTGTTGGATTTTTCTGTGCAGTGTGCCCGCTGGCAACGTCTGAATGTACAAATGCACTTTCGTAAACATCGCTCATGCTTCCAATTAAAGAACCTAGGTATGGTGCCTTTTCTTGTGCCCTGTTAGACTTTGTATTTATAACTAGACACGGCACAGAAATTTTTTGTCATTGTTTTCAGGTGAACCTCTTAATGTTATTGTCCAATGACATGATCTGTAAATGAGGTCACGCTCCAATTGTTATATCCATATTTGTGTCTCCTGGTGTAGATAGAAACACGTAAGGATGATGGTAGTTGTGGGCACTGACAGATGGTAATGCAATGGTCTCTAGTGTTCCAATGTTTAATATGCTACTGACATTTAATTGAACCCCCTACCCTCCTTGTTCTAGCATCCCTGGCACCACATATGATGAAGATTTGGGAAAATGTGTTTTCCCATTGAAGTCTGAATTCAGTAAAGAGAGGGGGGTCTTACTCATCTCCACATTAGCAGCATTAGCCCTGTGCCTGACATTTATGGGAGCTATGAATAAAAACCTTAATTTATCAGGGCTCAATGAAAAGATACATAGGACAGTAATGTAATATCTTGTCAGAATTTTAAAGAATACTGTTGCACTATCTTTCAAAAAATCATTTCCTTTAAACGCAATAACTTGAATAGTTCTGTTTTTGTGATCCTGAGGTAAGGAAGCAGAAAGGAGACACAATCTCAAGCTGTATTCTATTTCTAACTGAAAGAAAAAAGGGAATCCCTGAAGGGAATACCACGATCGTCTAAATTGTTGATTCGAGTGTTACTTTTTAAATTCCTTTTTTAACCCATGTTTTTCAGGAAATATAAGGAAATGAATACAAGAAATAAGAACTAAATGGCTATTTAGTACCTACCCACGAAGGCCCTAAACAGAGGTAAAATTGATGTTCATTATATTTGGATGCTGTCTCTTGGTATATTCCGACATTAGGGTAAAGAGACAATGCTATATAATCTTTTTTTTTTAGTACTATCTATTTAACAGTTTTTATTTATGACTGTGTTCTCTTAATGTCACTCGAACATTTAATCTTTGTAGAAATGATGGGCACTAAAGATTGAATTCAAATATATCAAATAATAATCGGCAAAACCAATATGGTAGAAGTCATATTTATTGAAAAAAATTAATATCTTTGCTATAAAATTTGTAACAGGAATATTTACTGAATGTTTATTTTGATGCATAAACCTGAATATTACATACCAAGTACAAGACAGCAACACTAATTTTTCCCTTATTTACATTTTATGAAAATTGTTATGCAGTCCATGTTAAAAGAACTTAAGATGGAGAATTGTTACATTAGAAAAATAATATTCTCGATAAAGCATTCTCAAGGAGTCCAATCACATTTTCTGCCTCTTCAATAAGGCAAAGTCCCTGGAACAGCATATAACTTAATTTACAAAATACAATAAATGTTCAGACACATATTCAAGTTTTCTTTTGGTATGATTCTTCCTCACTGTAAAATTACTTTTTTTATTATTAAAACAGAAAGACTTTGAGGAAAATGTCATTGAATGATTTGAGCTATACATTACATACACAACTCTGTAGCCTAGCAACAACCATTGCTACACCATCATTAACTTTAAATATTTAGCTTGGTGAGCTATTCTCAAATGTGGCATATTTTAAGATTTTTTGCCATCGTTATGACTGTGGAATCATTGTTTGGTTTTCATAGGAAACAGATCTGTCACAGTATGAGCTTGGTTGTAAGGAACTGGCATACAATTACGCTTCCACTCACAAGGGAACGCCACCGATGGAATGAACGTCAGGCCCTGACGGCTCCACAAAGGCCCAACGCGAGACCACCCAGACCTCCTGCTCTCACGCTGCACAGCCCTGGTAGGTTTTAGACGGCTTCATTTCTACAGACGTCTTGCTCTTCACAGTTAGGTAGTTTTAATTCCCTCAAAGGCACACAGCTTCCACCTTTTTTCCAGCGTTGCTCCCACACCTGTGAATTCCTGTTTAAACATGCGTGGCAGCCTCATCAAAAGCATTTCAATTTCATTTGCAGATATCTGTTAGAAAGGAAGAGAAGTCACTTTTGGGGAGAAAGAAGTCATCTTAAAGAGGCAGGGAGTTGGATATAGAAAAACTTTTCCAGTGAGAAAGAAAACATGTTTTCTATGTGGCTATAAGTAATGCCCTTATAAAAAGAGCATGAGTTCCATGCTGGACGCGACCCTCCTCCTCCTCCTATTAGCTCCTAATGGGTGGAGAGTTCCAGATCAGTCTTCAGAGCATAGCTCTAGCATGCCTGGAACCTCCTTTGCCATAGGAGGTGGTAGGAATGCATATCGGAAGGCTCCAAAGCCATCACCACCATCCCATAGCGTGTACTCCCTACAGGGGCCAGTACTTGATCTAAGTCACCAAAGTCAAAGGAAGGGCTTGTGGATGGATTTGTCACATTGTAGGAATAGGGCAAAAAAACCCATAAATCTACAACCCCATACATCTTAGCAACCATGAAATCCAATCTGACTTCTTTATTCAATGATTTTAAATATATGTGTGTAAATTACATATATAATATATATACACACACACACATATATATATAGTACAATGTAAGCAGTGGTTCACTGCATGTTAACCATAACTCTAGGCTCTTTCTTCTTGTGTTTGCATCCTAACCCACATGTGTGGAGAACTCATATAACAGGTGAGACAAGACACTGGTGGTCTGGTATTTCTGTTTGATTCCTGTATTTTTAAGTGCTAAATGAGCCCTACTTAGTCTGTCTCAGCAAAAGAGAAACATTTAACATGAATGTTGTGAAGATTATTGGCTTAGCGCAGAGTTGGGTACATAAAAATGTTCAGTGAATCACCTATTTTTCTTGGTAGGATCACTATATAGATCTGATTTTTAGAATCTATACTTTTGATTTAATAAGAATCACTGGAAGGTGAGATTGGTAAGTAAAATCAATTATTCATGGAGATTTCACATGATGTATTTGATATCCTTGGGCCTATAACATAAAACTTAGTGAATTACTTTGAAAGTGTACTTGGGAATCCTAGGTTAACTGACAAGTTTTTTAAATAGATCATTCAAAGGTTCATTGTGGTTTTCTTAAATGTTTTATTTCCCAAGGGGAAAGGTTGGGCAAATATGGTGATCTATTTGCATTTTTCTCAGGTTTATGTTATAGTTACATTAAGGTGGAATTGATTTGCTACACATAATACTAAAGTTTTTGTACCTGCATAGTCAACTCTGAAACCATTAACACAGACATGATAACAAATGTGGAAGGAAGGAGGGGAGGGAGGACACTGCTGGGGTCCCGACACAGTGGTGGCCCTCCCTACAGCCTTCCGGGGTGTGTCCACATTGAGTCTTTCTGACTTAGTCATGTTTCAGACAGAAGTGAGCTGAATATATGGTTTAGAAGAGACTGAGAATAAAAACATCTCTAAATAGTAACAAGAATATTCAACTGGAAAATAACTTACTGGCTGTACTTTAGGAAACCATGTGTCATTTACAAGCTCAGCATAATTTCAATTAATTTCTGTGTCTCCTAAACATTCTTATACCTGTATGTGGTCAGTGGGGAACTATTAATCTAAAAAAGCTCCTTTACAACCTGAATTAAGCCTCCTCCTCTTGCACTCATCGGCACAGGGTAGCTAGAAGCTAAATGCTACTTTACATTTGTGTTAGCAATGATGCCGTGTAATCGCAAGGTAACTGCTGTTTGAAATGGAGTTTTTAAAAAGTTATCCTGGGTTCCTGGAGGCTCAAGGTTTAAGTCAAAGCACTTTGAAGCTATCCGCAGCCACCGCAGTATGACTTCGATTCCCCAGCCAGGGATGGGACCCACATGGCACAGCAGACCTCTCCTGTCTCACCCGCTGCTCCCCTTGGCAGTGTATTTCCATCAGACTGCTTGTTCTGTTCCCTACTCTGTCTCTGGTGAATCCCTTCACCTGCACTCCAGTTCTTATATGAATAAATCTTTAATTAGAAAAAATAGTTATCCTCCCTACAGTCAGCACCACCCCCCAAATCTTGGGAAGGCCACATAGAATCTATGGCCTCCATGCTACATGAAATTAATCTCTGAGGGGCCCACTGACAGTTCCCTCTGACTGACTGAAGGCAGGCGTGTGGGCCCCGCACTGTACAGCTCGGGGTTGGCCAGCGGCAACTCCAGGATTATGAACCTTTTGGCAGCCAAGACAGGAATAACGCCCTCGTGGATGCTTAGAGGGCAAACCTCCCATTATTTAGTTTTCTGCTTAAAGCCCTAAGGATATAAAATTCTAGTACACAGCAATAAGTTGCTGTGTAGATTAGAAAGTCTAAACGTCCTTTCAGCCTCTCTGGGGTAGGAAGATTATTTGGTCCAATCCCTGGCACCCTGGAGTTTTAGTCAGAACATTTTTTCAATATATTTTTTACCTTAGGCATGAAGAAAAAGTTCGATAGCTTTTATTCAGGAGATGAGGAGCTGACTGGGGGAGGCCCTGTATATTTCTTCTGTGAGCAAAATATTTTCTTCATTAACTTCTAAAATAAAAGTGCCAGTTGGAGATAAAATAGAATTCCCCTTCCAAATCCCTTCCAGAAAAGTCCATCACCTAATAACCAAGGACCAGGTATAAATTCAACCCCATCCTCGGAGACTGTGAAGAGACCACACAGTCTCTCCTAAACCTAGTGGCAGATGGACACTCTGTTCTGAGGGTAGCGGTAGAACATGAGCTTCCAATAATTCATACTTGATGACCCCTAGGGCCATCATGCACACACAGTCACCCTGCACTGATGGGGCACAGGAAACAAGAATCCTGCGATTTTTAGCCCACTTCAGCTTATATGGAAGCAACTGCTTCTCAACACAGACTTCCCAGAAAGGTTGGGAATGTCAAGATTGCAAGGGAAGGATAAAACTAGCCAAGCTCATTGGCTGAAGCAGTTCATTTAACCCTCCAGGCAAAGGTAGTGGTGAAATTAAGGAACAATATTATTGAGGAGAGAAAACAAAAGCCTATCCTCAAAGTACTGTTATATTCCTTCTCATTTCACCTCAGTTAATAGAATTTTCTGTTAACCACTGCCTTCCCCTACCCCCACTCCCAATTCCATGTCAGTGGAAACTACAGAGAAGACATATTATTAACTTTAAGAATCTTCTCATCTCTTTCCTATTTTTGGTCCACCCTATCACCAGCTGTGAAAGAATAAAATGACAAGAATCAGTGACTGGGAAAATGCTTCCTGTGCCACATGATTTCTCTCAAAAGGGACGTGTAGGACCCATTAGAAAGGTTAAGCTGTTATGGGATGATGAACTGGTATGATAATTTGAATCAAAACAAGAATACAGTATACTAATGGAATCAACACTGGCCAGTGGCAGTTCAGAATTCTATGTGTGTGTTCAGGCTCCTCGGGCTGCAGCTATGGGCCTGGTCCTACGATACCATGGCTTTGCTGTGTGCTGTGGGAGGGCTGCTCATTTCCATCTTCCTCCCCAGCAGAACATTTAACAAATGCCTTAATGACAGATCTAGCTTCTCTGTTCTTCTGTGCTCAACCCTTTCCAGAGTTTTTCCAGGCAGTACTGGTTAATGTACCACCTTATTTCGACAGAGATCTCTCATTGTTCACTGGCATTTGCTACATAAATTGAGCTCTTTCTGTCCCTTCTCTGTAGCACACAAACCTGCGATGTGCTAAGAGGACAGCTGATTGGCAGATGAGAAGAACTGAGCCTCTGAAAATGACTGATGTCCTGACGTTGGTGTGACCCTGGAGGATCACAGCTGAGATTAACTTTGCAGTCATTTTTTTCCATTTAGAGAATAATGATGGAAAACACCCATTAATATAGTTTTCTTCACAGTCACATCAGATCTTTGTTATTTGAGGTGATTTTCTCTCCATTGTGTGGAGTTCTTAACATCGCATCCTATGAGAGTATGGTCTGAGGATAATGTCACATTAGCCAGCCACCCTGACCTGATTTCTCCCTTGTCTGGGGAATTGGCAGGCCAACCTGCAATTTTAAATCCTTCGTATGTCTTTTAAAGCAATTTGGCATCTGCTGAATGTCTTATTTTAGATAACTTCTTTTCTTTCTACAAAGATAAAAGCAAGTAAATACAACTACCTGCCCCACACTGAGGCCCTGGCACAGGAGCAGCCCTGCGAACATCATGCACTATCATCTCCCCTGTGCAGCGCAAGGAGGGTGTGAGGATGTAACCGCAGTCAGACGCCAACACATGGAATTTCAGCATTGCCAGATCAGGAACTTACCTTGGAGTCCAGCTGCTGCATGTACGACCAAAGGTATTCTATGTTCGCTCCAAAGGGGTGGACATGAAGAAAGGTTGATATGATGCCTGGATTAAAAGGATAGATACTGGACATTACTGAGAAACAAATGGGCATCTTAGTCTATAACATTTCACCCCAATGATGGCTTTATCAGGTTTGGTTATTAATTTCTACCAGCACGCCATCCAGAAGAGCAGATTCTAGAGTCACAGCAACATGGCAGTCAGCACATGCTACCTCCTGGAACTGTAGTTAGAAAAGCTGGACTCTGAAGTTATATACAGATGAAAATATACAGGCGTTTCTAAACAAAGGCTTCCCAGTAGCATTTCAACTACCAATTTTATGCTTGATTGACCCATGCAACATTGGAATTAATGGAAGAATAAAATGATTTCTTCCCTCACTAGACTTTGCCACAGGAAAAGGGCACATGCACACGTGTCAGAAGTCACACTTCCTCCAAATTTCCTGATAGCTTCCAGTTGCTGGTTTGAGAAGTATTTGAACTGTATTTCCTATCACTGCCACTGTATGAAGTGCAAATTCTTCCCAAACATTTGCTACTTCCCTCTGGTTGTTGCTATTGTTTAAAGGGAGTGAAGTTCACTCTCTCCTACTCGTTGCTATAATTTAAAAGACCATGTAAAAAGTCCAGAAATGGATGGCTTGTCTGGAATCTGATTATACATCAGAAGTCTTCCATCAAGAAAATCAAATGTCAAAATTGTACTAACAAATTGAGAGGCTAGATGTTGGTGTCGGGCCTGAAGTCACAGCATCGCCCTCCATCCTCCAACACCCACATTCCCAACCCTCACTGCTCTACATCCAAAATGAAAAGAATGAAATGAGGCGATTGGCTCCATAGACGGTATGTTGCTATTTGTTAAGAGACTGTCCAGACTGACATCTTTTGGTTCTCTTTTAAACAGGCTTCCAAAGGAATTAATTCTGAGACTGTCACCATCGCGAAGCTGGGTGCTTGAGCAACAAAGGTCAAAAGGAAACCTCACGCTCACGTGAGATGCAGCCGAACCAGCACTGGAGGGCACGCCTCTGCACCAAGTCCCTCTAGGGAATGCAGGATGTCCATGGGAGATGTGGGGTAGGGCCCGCCCCCCCCCCCCCACCTCCTTGTGTGAAGCCTGGGCTGCTCTGGGAAGCGTGGTCACTTTAAAAAAGCACTTTCCAGTTTACCCTGAGACTGAGGACAGCAGCCCCAAGGGTTTCAATAAACACTCTTACGGGACTCCCTGGTGGTGGGGCGGGTTGAACGCCACCCTGTGAAGCATTTGCTGCACAGCAGCCAAGTTCGATTCCTGGCAAGGGAGGGCACCCACATGGCATGGCAGACTTCTCCTGCCTCACCCGCTGCTCCCTTCAGCTGTGTGTTTCAGTCAATCTTCCTGTTCTGCTCCCTGCACTGTTCTGGTGAATCCTCTACCCTCCAACAACTCTGGCCTATACCCCAGCTCTAGTATGCAGAAATAAATCTTTAAAAAAAAACCAAACCCACTCTTAAAGCCTAGCCTCAAAACACTGCCTTTATGAAATTTTCATTGGCTTACAGTGAAATGAGGAAGGTGGAAACTGAGCATTTCTCATAAAGATGAAACCACGATTCACAGTGACAGACCAGTTTTTCCTATGATATAATGAATGACCATTTTACTCTGTGATTCTTCCTGTTTTGCGAATATGTCCTATTCATGAAATAATGGCAATGATAAATGTTAATAACAGTTGCCTTAATATCTTTAAGTGGTATATAGTCATTTTTAATATATTTATTTGTTCACTTACATTTAATTTCTTAGACTTGGCACCTACTTTCCTGTGCATGAAATTCTCAAATCTACTTTAAATAATTGTGTTGCTAATAAGACTTAAAGTATAGAAGCTAATGGGGGCTCAGGATGTGGCATAGAATAACCTGTCCTCACCTCCTCCTCCATTACAGCAAACTATAGCAAATATGGTTGTACCCAGAAATAAGACGAGAAATTTGGATGAATAGAGCAGCCACAACAAAGGGGGAAAAAAGCAGCACCCAGAAGGATAGGAGGGACAAAGAAATGCTTTTAAAGGAAGGAGCCCTACCCTGGGCAGCGAGGTAGACTGGAGAAAAGATCTCCAAGCTGCCAAACATTTCCTAAGGAGGCACCTCAATCCTTTATTTCAGCACAGTGGAGATGAGCCCCTGAGCCCATCTCAACAGTAAGAGGAAAGTCAGAGAAAAACAGCAACTAAGGAGCAGCATTTAAAGGGCCTGTGTGCAGATGCACTTGTGTAGAGAGTCAATGTAACAATGCTGATCTAAGTAATGCCCACCCATGGGAGGAGGAATTCCAATACCATCCTCATGGGATCTGAGAATCATGAAACTTGAGGCATGATCCCATGTCAGAATCACTAGCAGACACCCAGTCTAACCCAGCCTTGCTAGTACCATTGCTGGTGCGTGCTACGTGGGAACCAGCCCATGCTATTAGACTTTGAGGGTCAACCCTGCTGAGGGCTCCACCAATCCTGCAAGGCACCCCTGAGAGCACAGGGACAGTCATTAGAAGGTGAACTAGTAGACTTGGCTCCTGGGAACCCCACAGCCAGCAAGCAATCCTGAGTATTCCCAGCAGCCTACCTAGCTAGGAAGTGGGCAGCACATCAGAGCCAGGAAGCAGGCCCTGCAGAGCTCTGCAAGTATGTCCCACGCATTGGCAAATGAGTGTGCACATGAGCTTGGGTCAGCAGCTCATGCACTTCCTACAAAGTGCTGTGTACCACTATTTGGGGCTTACTGATAGCCCTGCGTGTGCAAGTTGTGGCATCCACGCAGCCTTGGCATGACTGATGGCCAAGGATAAACCAACACACCACAGCCCATCCAGGCTGACGGCCCTGCCCACTATGCTGTCCTGACACATCAGATGGGGGGGTTGCAGCTCATGGAAGGGACAATAATTTGGGAAGCCAGTGGTGACTGGACTCCATAAGATAAAAATGGCATCAGGAGAAACCTCAGGACTAAGACATGTAGAAGATTCCTGAAAACACAAAAGCCAACACAGAATCAGGTGAAATGGGTAACAAGAAGAACATGACCCAAATGAAAGAACAAAACTCCACAAAAAGACCAAGGAAATGCAAACTATGTCATGAAAGTTTAAGGTACTGATTATAAAGATGCTCACACCTCTTTAGAAAAGAATGGGTGAATAAAAGTGCTTCTTAGAGGTTAGGGCAGGTAGAGGGGGTTTATTGGGTGGTGTACATGGGGTGTCATACAGTTGTCCAGGTGTGAAACTGTATACCTGAAACTTAAAAAATATTAGCAAGTGTCCCTTTAATAAGAAAAAAATAGAAACAGCATGGAAATATTAAAAAAATATATAGGTACTAATGAATGATTTACTAAAAAAGTAGAAATATTTTTAAAAAATATTTACCTCTCTTAAGTGAGAAAGAGAGGCAGAATTCTTTTGGGGAGTTGCCTCTGTTCTGGGTGGAAAGTTAGACTTTCCCTAATGCCCCAGGCTGATGACAGTTGGTACTATGCCCACTGCTTTCTGCAGAGAACCTCCATCAAATGCTAGGAAGATCCCCCCAAACCCTTTAAGAGGAAGATGAGGGAGGTAGTAGGTACTTAACGGCAGATTGGTGAGAAGTAAGGGTTTCCCAGGGAGAGGAGGGACACACTAAGAGTGACTCATACAGACCAAGTGGGCTGTAAGAGGGGAAGGCAGTGTTCCTTTTCTTCATTGGACTTACAGATTTTAGTAAAAGAGGTACTAGAAATCGGGGGTGGAGAATGTAGCCATTACCAAATTGGTCAGTTTCTAAAGGTATTGACTCAACAATTCATTTTGGCCATTTCCATGGAGAAACAAAGGTCTGTGTCATTAAGAATAGATATCCCACCAGTATAATATACAACTTTAAGTAGCTAACTTATGAAAACAAAGAGTAGGGGGTTTGTATTTTTGAGCTTTTTGCACATCTCATGATCCTAAAAATCTACTTGAGAAAGATGTGCAGACCAGCTCTGTATAACTTGTGGCAACGTGGCCAATTCTACCTTAGGACGGCCACGGAGGCAGCACACAAAGGCATCGCATCAACATCCTAATTTATTCTCATTGTGGATCTAAGGCCTGAAGGATAGCATTTAAATTAGCCAAACAGTGCTAGACTTTACTGCTTCATTCTAAAAGCACAAATATCTATATCAATAAATCACCAAACTTTTGTTAAAAGCCTACTATCTAATATAATTCCTTTGAAGCAATCAGGACTGAGGTGGCAGGCATGCAGCACTGCGTAGACAGGTGAGGTTCTTGTTCCTGGAGGACGTATGTTCTACGTAAACACTATAAGTGATAAATACACGCATTAAAAATAAAGGAAATGTTTTGAAATAATGAAGTGCAGTGAGGAAAACAAACTAGGTCACAGGGTGGCTCTTTCCATTTCTGATTTTCAGTAAAGGCCACGTTATAATTTACTGCCATTTTGTCACTAGTGTGAGAACTGCATGAGAAAAGAACTCATCTTATCACCACCATTGGTTAACCCAGGACTTCACACAGGGCAGAGAAGTGGTTCTGAAAACATGCTCCCGGAAGTGCCTACCTAGGGATCACCTTGGATGTTACTTTTAGCATAAACAGACTCTGCGTGTCAGACCAAAGGGTGTGTCTTTTAAATAGGCTGCCCAGATGATGGTTTTCCCACAAGGGAGGCTCGCAACTTTTATATTAGATAGTAGGCTTTTAACAAAAGTTTGGTGATTTATTGATATGGATATTTGTGCTTTGGAAACAAGATTTAGGTCAATGGCTCATTCATTATGGTCAGTCACTGTAGAGAACAACATCCACTCCAGGTCCTTGTCTCAGGCACAGTACAGATGGCCCCACTCATCTCTTCTCACTAAAAACACCTAACGCAGCACTCAACCTTCCTGTACATTCCATTCATCTGCTCCCTAACATCTATTAGGGAAACATTCTAATTCAGATATAGACTGGACATGTGCGTATTTGTGAGACAGTGACAGTGATGAAATGGAGGGAGGTGTCAGGTGGGAGGGAGAGCTTGGCAGAAGCAGCATCCTGGTTGTCAGTAATTTGCACATCCTGACCTGTAAAGGGACAGGAACAATATGCAAAGAAACTGATCATTAAGAATCTGGGGATGCTTCTCTGGGGCCCGGAGAAGTTTTAAAGAAAAAGATAATTCAGAGTTGTCGAAAGTTTTGACTACATTTGTATGGGATTTATAATAATGACTTCCACTGACAGGGTCCCAATCAGGACTGATTGGACTGGAAATCTACTCTGTTAGAAATGATTAGACAGTGAAGTAAGATGGGGTGATACAGATCCAGAGTTATACTGTCGACAGCTCCTTAACTATTAGCCCACAATACAACCTTTCTGATCCGTTATCTGTAATAACAGCCAGTGGTTTTTAGTCAAACGCAGCACCAAAGCTGTGTTCCTAAATCAAAAGTATTGATTCATTTTGTCCCACACAAGTTCAAAGTATGTCAAGTCCAGTATGTAGGCCACGTGTGAAATGGCTGGGAGTTCCAGCAATGTCAGGTTGACCTCCTGCGCAGTTACTAGAGTTGTGAGATGTAAGATGCTACCCTGAAATACACCCATCAAAATCTTACTTCTTTCAGGTTCAGTAATATGCCAGCCTGTCTTCAGGATTGACTGCAAAATAAATAAGCCATAATCACGCTAATAAAGTACTTTGTAAGGGTCTCTCCTTTTCGTTCAGTTTGGAACAAAGCATTGATCTCCATTAACTGTCAAACAAAGTTTGCTGGGAATTGTTGAATTCCCAAGGGACTCTAGATCCAATTCTGCAAAGTTCCAAATAAGGTTCTTAATTAAATCCCACTGATCTTCTGTGGCACTGACCTATCTTACATGCTTTAAAGATTCCAATTTTATATAACTGGGCATGAAAATGTCTGGAGAGAATACATAGTTTTGTCCAGAAAAATAAGTGTCATAAATAATCACAAACACCAAGGATTGCTCATTGTTTTAGAAGTTCTAATCTTTGCTTTGTTTTCTATAGATGGAATCGATTTGAATAGCTTATTCCTCACTAAAACTCTTTTCTTCCAGGCAAATCAAGACTTTTATCACTGCATTTTTATGTGACATTTAAACATATGCACTTTTTTTATGAAGTTGAGTTTTATGACTATATAGGCATACAGCATATACTGCAGTCACTCAGATATGATAAAGACTTTGTCATTAACTATTTCCATGAGAAGGGAGATATTTTTGCTGTGCTCCTGGCCTTCCAGACTGACTTAGACTTAGGCCAACTGTGTCCTCTATTACAGGCGTAATTATTCCAAATATTACAGGGTAATTGTAAATAGTATTCCTGACCCTGCCAATATATCAGAGCCCTGAGGACTCCTGGAATCATTCTACCTACAAGAGGCTCTTAAGGATAGTCACAGCCTCCCCACCACCCAAACTCCTTTGTCTCTCTTGCCTGGTCTAGAGAAGTTTTGGATCTTTATTCTGTCCCCATCACAGTCCTTATAGAGAGTCCAGAAGCTTCAGGAGAGACCTTTATGGTCTTAACATTCAGGTGGGTATCTATGAAATATAAATGGTCAAACTCAGCCAAAGGGACATTTAATGGCAGGACATACCGGGATCCTTTGGCAGGATATTGCTAATCTTGGAAATATTTATCTACCTTACCATTCTCGGAATGTTTACTCTCCCTTTGAATGACAGAGGATTGATATTGAAGATATATAAAGAACTTATGAAACTCTACAAAAAAAAACCTACAAAACTGCAAAAACAAAACCAGCTGATCAAAAAATAGGCAAAAGACCTAAAAAGACACTCCCCAAAGGAGACAGTCATACTGCAAAAAGGCATATGAAAAAATATTCACAATCACTTATTATTAGGAAAATGCAAATCAAGACCACAGTGAGACCCCGTCTCACACCTGGGAGAATGGCCCATATCACAAAAGATGAGGAACAAGTGCTGGTGCAGGTGTGGAGAAAAGGGAACCCTCCTACACTGGAGAAGGAATGCAAACGTGTCCACTCCTTATGGAGAGTAGTTTGGAGGTGTCTCAAAGCATTAAATTTGATCTGCCTTACAACCTACTAATTCCTCTCACGTCCAAAATTCATAACCAGTGATTGAAAAAGAAAATTGCATTCCCATATTCACTGCAGCGCTATTTACTGTAGTTAAACTATGGAAACAACCTAAGTGTCCCAGATCAGTGGATCAAGAAGATGATATATATATATATATATACCCAATGGAATACTAGTCAGTGATCAAAAATGATAAACTCATACCATTTGTGGCAACATGGATGGAGCTGCAAGGTATAATGCTAAGTGAGATAAGTCAGAAGG
This sequence comes from Galemys pyrenaicus, assembly GCA_019455555.1. Taxonomy (NCBI): domain Eukaryota; kingdom Metazoa; phylum Chordata; class Mammalia; order Eulipotyphla; family Talpidae; genus Galemys; species Galemys pyrenaicus. The sequence goes on from JAGFMF010011574.1 coordinate 10,225,917, forward strand.
AGAAAGAGAAACGCCACATGATGTCATTAATATATGCAGTATAAAGTATTTAGACTAAGAGGTAGAATCTTAAAAACTAACCTTGAAAGCTGACTACAGAACTGAAGCACTAAGAAGGGCAGGAGGTAAGGGAGGGGTAAGAACAAAAAGGAAAGGAAGCACAATAGTCTAGGTGGGTGCACTATGGTGGCAATACCTGATGGGGATATGCAAATATAAAAATTAAAAGATGTAAAAAAAAGTGTAAGTACCTAGGCATTTTGGGGGGAGAGTTTGAGCAAGAAGTTACATTTGTAATTAAACTTTGAGTAAAATATTTAGGTAGATGGTTATTAGAGAAATGAGGGCAAATTAAATTTGTCAGTTTATTTCAAACACTTAAATCTCTGGCTTGCCACCTATTTAAACATTCTCATGTGTTAATTCAAAAGGCTATTTTCTCTTTTGCTCAGTGCCAAACTCCACTTGCTAATACACACAGACCAGGTCAAAAGTCCAGAAGTGAAGGGAAATGTCCTGGAAAATTTAGAGTTGGCTGTGCCAGCATGCCTACTTTTTACTGCATAGCCCGACACACTAAATTTTTCTTGAACACATTTGAATTTTCTAATGTTTAATTAAAAGTATGTCAGGCAAGCATATTGTTCTTAAATTTTTGAGGTAGCTGATTAGACAGTTTGTATGTATATTATTTAGAAGACATTGTAAATGGACTGCGCTCTCCAATTAGAACATAAGAGGAGAAACAACCTTTAGTATGTAGGAAATAAAGAAGACGGAGACACATTTCCATGTTTTAAACCTTCAAGTGGCCTGTATTATGTGAGACAAAGAGGAAACAAAGAGGAAAAGTTTACAGTTGATCATTATGTGCTTTGCTCATACCCTAAAAGCATCATAGGGGAATTCACAACTTTGTCACACTGAGCAAAAGAAACAGTTGTCAGAGTTTGACACGATTTCCAATAGAAGAAAAATCCACTTGCCAACTACATATGGGTTCATTTTGGGTTCCCGAAACTGATAGCACATCAGCATGTCTTATGAAACTTGTGCACGGCATGTTATTATAGCTGTATATCATCGGGGAGAGAAAAAGTAATTGGTTTTCCTTGGAGTATCTCTAAGTTGATGTCATATTCAATACCCCTGTAGTTGGAAAATCTATATTTGATGGATGAAGTTTGGACTATCTTTTGAGTATAATTCCTCCTGTGCCAGCTTCTACAGGCCCTGGTGTACCTGTCACTCTGAGGTGAGTGCATGAAGAATTTTGAAAATTCAACCCAGTGCTACTTGTGCCAGATAACAAACTACAGAAGAACAATTTGTCTCACATGCACAACAGCCTCATTCCTCATTCTTAACTATGCCATGGAGGAGCCAGTCTAAACTTGGAACACCAAAACGTGGTCAGTTCCAAGGTACAGCTTGAATCAATGTTGTGCATCAGAAAGTGCTCATGGTGGCTTCCCTGTCCAATTTGAGGGTTTTGGAGATAGCCTCAAACCTACAGTTTCCTAAGGTGGATCTAGGGCACAGTACCAGCACATGGTCATCAAAAGTCTTTCTCGTGAGATTAAGTTCTACTACTGCTGGATCTGGAGATGAAAACTAGCAAAAGAGAACATGTGGAGCTTTGTCCACACAAAGGAAAAACCAGCCTAGGTGTTATCTGGTGACTAGCTTATTTTACTTATTTTGGGAATCCCTGATCTTGCATTAGCTTAGCATGTGGATGCCCCCATCTTGACAGAATTACAGGTTTGACCTTGGGGCTGACCTCAGGATGTCCTCTCTTTAGCCTAGGGACCTGAATGGGTTTGGAACATTTGAACTGAACTGATCTGGCTTCTCATTGGAAGTGATCTGGCCAAATTTTGAAATTTTTACTTGTAACATGTGAGATACAAATTGATTTGTCTCCTTGAGCTCAGTTTCATGTATGAAAACCAACTAACATACATGGGTATGGAAAAGCAACCCTCCCCCCACACACACTAGTTTGTATGTCACTAATTTGAAATATATGTAATATAAGCTTGACAAAGTTAACCTTACCTTTGACCAGAAGGCAAAACTGTTTAAATTGTTACCCAGTTGATGGTAAGTTAAATATTATTTACACAAATTACCAGAGAATTACTTAAGAGGACAGACGAGGAAAACAAAACTTCCTTACCAATTAGTAGAGCTTCCTTCTCTGATTTTAAGCCTTGGCTTCTTTTCTCGATATTGTTCTCTCGGTCTTGGTTGACCAATGCGACAGTCAGCACATTGATTTCCTATGAAGTGGAAAGAAAAAAAAAAAAAACAAATGTATTTATGTAGATTGTGTGCATTTCAATAAAAGTCATTTGGTCTCTCAGACCCCATAAAAGAGGTCATCACTTCCATTTATAACAGAAGATGAACTTTTATAAGTAATTTATCTATTTGCCCAAGAGTAGAAACTCACACTAAAAAGTAGGCTTCTGGCAAACCAAGTAACTTACTGCAACAGTGGCAAGTTTGGTGCATATCATCTTAGGTTTTTGTCCATTTTTTTTTTAAAGATTTATTTATTTATGCATACAAGAGCTGGGTACAGGCCAGAGTCATGGGAGGTGAGAGGATTCACCAGAGACAGAGTGGGGAACAGAACAGGCAGACTGACTGAAACATACTGCTGAGGGGAGCAGCAGGTGAGGCAGGAGAGGTCTGCTGCGCCATGTGGGTCCCCTCCCCAATTGGCAGCAGGGATCGAACTCCTGCTGTAGTGGCTGCATTTTCTTCATAGTGCATTGCTTAACCCACTGCGCCACCAGGGAGGCCCCTTTTCCATGTTTTAATTAAACTCTGTTAACAACAAATGTATCCAACTACAGCTACTTTAACATGTTTTCTTTCAAATATGACAAGTTTTCCTGAAAAGTTGACACAGTGATTGTAATTTGTGTGAGTACGTGGGGAAACAGGGCTAATGGGAATGTAAGATAGAATTGTTGTTAGGAATACTGAAATTGGGTATGTAGATACCCTGAAAAAGGTAGATAAATCAGAGGTTGGGAAATTCTTTTCTTTGGAAACTGAAATGAAGAATTGTACAAAAAGCCAATAACACATGAACCATTAAGGCTGGATTATTTTTGGTTCCTTTGATAGTCTTTTTAATTTAAAAACAGAAAAAGATTTAACTTTCATCCTCCTAGTCCTGAAATTAGGACTCAAAATAAAGAATGCTTTAATATAAGGTTCGGTTTAATGATCAGAAGTCTGCCTACATGGTATAGTAGAATCATTAGGGTAGCTGAGTGGTTATTAGAGAGAAGTTTCTCACTGAGATAGTTCTTGAAGAAGGACTGGTATATTCAGCAAAGAGTCAAGGACACTTTTCATCAGAAGGTACAGAATCTGCCAGGATAGAGGGTAGGTAGAGAGGGACAGAGATCTCAGTGGTAGATACACACAGTGGAATGCTGTTCCACTGCAAAAAAAGACAAAATCCTGACATTTTCAACAGAATGGGTGGACATAAGAGAGTATTACGCTTCATGACACAAGTCAAAGAAAGACAAACACCATGTGACTTCACTCCTATGCAGTACAAAAACAAAAAACAAACACAAAAATACCATTTTAGAGTAACAGACCAAACTAGTGGTTACCAGGAGAGAAGGTGGATGGTAGGGGGTGGGCCAACTGGGTAAAGGTGGTCAACTATATGGTGAAAGATAGAATTAGACTTTCAGTGGTGAACTAAATAGAGTTTATACAGATGCTGCTTTATAATGAGCCACACCTGAAACCCACAATGCAGTAACAATTCAATTTTTTTTTAAGGAGTACAAACCCCCATCTGAAGGTATTCAAACTTTAAAAAATAAGAAAGATTCTTCTGCATGCCAATCAAAATAGACCAATGGCCTGAATTTAATCTGTGAACTACTATTTTGTTAATCAGGGTAATCAGAAATTTCCAGTAAAGAAAGCTCTCTTGAGAAGCCATCATGGGTAATAGTTGGAGTCTCCTCTAAAGGTCAGTCTCACCTGCTGAAGACTGAGTGATTAAGCCAGATGAGAGGTGAAGATGAGCAAGGTAAACAACTGAGGCAGTCATAGCGCGGCGATAACACATCAGAGGGGAGGTCGGGTCGACTAGAAGGTACCAACTGAGACTTGAGGCTGCTGGCAGGAGTGGGCCCATGGGCAGACATCAGAAGGGTGTGGGAAATGGTCTAAGGCAAGTCTGAAGCCAGTGGACCTAAGAGTCACTAGAAACGATGCTACTTCACTTCAAAAAAGGATCTTGGGGTAACATAGAACAGTGTCAAAGGTTTATATAGAGTAGATTAGCACACTTTATAAAGAGGAATTTCAGGGAAGAGACTGGGCATTCCTTCTGTGATGAAATAACATATGGTGGTTTTTGATTAGACAGACTTAACTAGCACAGAGAAAGTGGTGTGAACACCTCATCTCTGGGTTAATGAGGTCAAGGAGCTTGTCAGCTCTGTTAGCCATATGCCCTGAGGACACAGAAGTGCCACAGGAACAAGACACCGGGCTTCCATGCCTGTGAGGATGAGACTGCTGAGCAGAGCACTGGCTGAGGCACTCTAAAGATCTCCCAGTAGAGGAAAGAAGATGGGGAAGTTTTTAAAATATTTTTTTGTTACTTAAATCTTTTTTCTACATTGTTATAGTCGCCATAGTTCTCCTGCCGCTGTATCACCTGTGAATCATCACCATATTCCCTGTGTTCATCGCTCCCGTTCTGCTCCCCCACCCCTTTTGCTGTATGCCTTAGTTCTGTGGTCAGCTTGCTAGTTCTGACTTTTTCTTGACCTTTCATTTGGTTTCTCTATATTCCACATACAAGCGAGACCATCCGGTATTTATCTTTTTCCTTCTGACTAATTTCGGCTAGTAAAATCCCTTCCAGCTCTAGAGGATGGAAAAATGTTAACTAGGATGATTAGTGAGTGTGTGTGTGTGAGCGTGTGCATGTGTGAGCATGTGTGTGTGTGTGTGTGTGTGTGTAATCCCAGGGCTGAGTGGAAATAGTATCTTTAAGATCATCTGTTTACAACCTGGATGATAACTGGAGCCAAAATGTAATTACTGAGAAGAGTTTAGCAAACTACAAGCCCACATTAGTTGCCAGAACTGAGGGGTGTGCTGGGACCATCATACAGTTGAGAATGTAGGTGTGAGGTGGGAAAAGGACTGCAGGGAGGAGGGAGCCGGCAGGAAATACAGGACAAAATGGACTGAACCACTCAAGAGTGCTATTAGGCACCTGTCCCATGTCCAAATCTGGAGGCAAAGAAAGAGGACTTTTGAACAGGCCCCAAGAAATGCTTTTTGATCAACTATGTGTGAAAGAGACAAGGATGGCTTACCAGTGACTGTTGTTTTGATGATATTTCAGGACTGGGTACATGAGAATAGAAACATAAGAAAAGGTCTAGGAATGACCAACTTTCCATGGAAAATTTCTGTGGGACCATGACAGCCTGTGCTCCCCTGACTACCTGTGGCGTGTTCCTGTGTGGTCACTGGGACTGAGCTGGACACACCTCTCTGCAAAGATCCATGGCAGTCCAGCAGGCTGGACCCAGCAGAGCCCCCAGCAGATGCCTCTGCCTTTGCTTGGGACTGTGGGTTCCATCTAGAGTGGAGATGGCGCTGCTCTTGGGCTCTTCCAGGAGTGTTTGGTGGGAAGTGGTACAGAACCTAGTGAAGCTGATAGGGCTGGCTCCAGGAGTGCTTGCAGACTGCGATAAGATGGCCTCTAGAATCTCCAAAATTGGAACTATCATTTCTCTCGTAGTCATGGGTTTCCTACAAGCATATGAGCTAGAGACTTGGGTCTGAAACATTTGGTGAAATGGACTGTCGTGTGACTACTCGAAATAGTTCCGAATGACTAAGCGCCCTGGAGCCTGCCTTGGGCATGACATTAAGAGCTCATATTCTCGCTGATAAAGTCTCAAAGTTAATAAGATGTCTGTATGCTTCTGTCATACATTTTTCCAGAGACAAAATTTAAAGTTCATATGGATGTGTTTTAGGGACTGGAAGAAAGGGTGATTTTTTTCATAGCTCCTTGATGCGCTATTCTTTTTCCATTATAATAAAAAGGGGGTGTTTTAATGACTCATGAGTCATGTTTCTTAGAAAAATAAAGTTAGTTTGTCTTTTTATAATAAGGTTGTTCAATTTAACAAGAAAATTACGGTTATTGGTAGGCTGTGAGTGTGGGGTAGTCTACAAAGTACAGAGTAGATAGAAGCAACATCCATTTCCTCTTCCATGTTTGTATTCAGTGCCAGCAAATCTACGTATCACCCAAAGTTGGTCAAAAGTGCTCCATCATCATGACTGGCTAAGGTTTAGGGTACACACAGCGTGAACGCAGAACTCACTAGTCCCCTAAATCAAACTTTTGTTGTACTTAAGCTAGGCCTGCTTTTGCTTCTAGTTATTCAGTAAACATTTATTTCACATACATGTAGGCCATCATTTTATACAAGCCACATTATATTGCATATATTACTCTTTGCCAAGGAATGTTAAGTTTTAACGATACTGAGTCCAGAGTGGCAAGAAGCACGTGATTACCCAGGAGCCAGCCAACTCTTATAAAAGCATCTGTAACAAAGCATGGGGCCTTCCTGGGGTTAAGTCTCAGCACTATGAAGCTATCCATAGCCACTGAAGTACAAGTTCGATCCCAGCCAGGGAAGAGACCCACACATGGCACAGCAGACCTCTCCTGTCTCGCTTACTGCTCCCCTCAGCAGTATATTTCAGTTGATATGCCTGTTCTGCTTCCCACTCTGTGAACCATCTCACCTCCCACACCTCTAGCCTGTACCCCAGTTCTTGTATGCATAAATAATACATCTTTAAAAAATAGAGAAAGTTTATAGGAAATGAGATGAAGCTGGAGAAGTAGATCATGATAAAAAGTTTGGATTTTATCTGAAAGGTTTAATCATGAGCATTCTCTAGAGAAGTTACACAAACTCTACAGCATTTTAGAATACTGCTTTGGAGTCAAGTGAGCCCGCATACAGGGACGGCAGTGGGGACCAACTGCCATTAATCTGATTTTTACGTTTTCATGAAGAGGGTCAAAACATAAAGCTATGAAGACTTGTTATTACATTAAAATCCTTTATCCTTATAGATGTGCAGAATGATTTGTCCATTAGATGCTCTAGCAAAGGTGTTCTAGATGTCTACAGGCAAACTGGGTGTGAATAAATGTGGATAGATTAGGAGGTGAAGGGGCTTACTAAGGGAAAATTGTTACTGATGCATGACATGCACAGTGGGAAGAAAACATCAGGATGAGGATCAGGAGTTTCCTTCCAGTGAGATCAACAGGATTACAAAAAAACATTACAAGGGAAGTGCTGAGAACACTATTCACTTGATGTAGTATAAAGCACCCCAGACTAGAAAATGCACAATAGGTAACACTTCTGTATTTGACAGAAGAGATAAGATTGTCTAATATAGCTTTTCTCATTCATTCTAATTTCTGTGACACTCAAAAGGACTTAAAAAAGGCTGGAAGAGGAGGTTTGCAGTAGGGGTAAATGTGATATCAGACTTTTCTTTGGACTTCTTAAAGAGCTGGCTACTTGAAGGCAGAAATTTGGCTTCTTTAAGAGTCCTTATCAGTTACTTTGAGAAAGTATTTTCTTTCTACTTAGAAAAACTCAATACATTACTGAGTTAGAATTGTTCTTTTACTTTTGCTCACCTCTACTCACCCAAATCCCTAAAAGCCAACAACATAGCCCCCCTAGCTCATAAAATCCTTTTTTTAAAAAAAAAAAAGATTTACTTATGCATACAAGCATTGGGCTACAGACCAGAGGTGTGGGAGGTGAGAGGATTCACCAGAGTGAGGAGCAGAACAGGCAGATTAATTGAAGTACACAGCTGAGGGGAGCAGTGGGAGAGGCAGGAGAGGTCTGTTGTGCTATGTGGGTTCCCTCCCAGCCAGCGGCAGGAATCAAACTCATGCAACAGTGGCTGCCATTTGCTTCAGTGTGTTGCTTAACCCACTGCGCCACCAGGGAGGCCCATAAAACCCTTTTGTTATTCCTTTCATTTCATGATTCCTGTGGTCTCCTTAACTTCAGTGTTACTTTTTTTCTACCACAAAGCTTTTTGAATATGTGGTACACAGCTTCCATATCTACTGTTTCACCACCTGAAACCTCAGCCCTCTCATAAATCACCCCAAAAAACTGTCCTCTGAAAGATTTTCAGTGACATAATATATTTTCTCTGTCCTTTTATTGTGTGATATCTGGTATCAGCTCTTTTAAAGCCACCTGCTTCACTAGCTGCTTTTACATAAGAGGTTCTGGACTTTTTTTCCTACTGCGTTTTTGCCTCTAGTCTCTCCCTCTTCCGATTTACCTTATATGGTATTATGAGATCATTTTTCTAAAATGCCACTTTCATCTTGTCAATCTCCAATTTCAAACCCAGGCTCTTTCTGGTAATTCAAGGGGAAAAGTCAGATGCTTTGTGGTAACTCATGGGAAAATGACAGATTGAGGTTGAGATTCAAACCTACAAATGTAGTGTATTCCCTTTATACATCCACATACATCTGATGTTCTTAGACAGCCCCTCCTCCTTTGTCTTCACCACTTCCTACTGACATTTTTAAACACAGCACAAGTCCCATCTCTCTCTTAGGCTACTTGCAAATTTCCTCAAGTGAACACATGTTCTGTATCATTTATGTGGAATGATATTTGGACAGAGCTTTCACCTGTGTTTATTTCTTCAAGAAAACCACCAAGAACTTTAGGGCCATCAACATATTTTAGCAAGTGAGCCAGCATGGCTGAGTGGAACATATGCCTAAGTCTGTTGTCGTAATCTCTATACTGAAAAGGCAGAGCACGTCTTAACTCTCTTCTGTAAAACATGATTTATAACTATGCATATAACCCCAAGGTTGATGTGAAGACCAGATGTGAGATGATGCTTTTGAAAACTATCAACTTCTAACTATCTACTGTGGCATTATTTATTTTTATTATTGTCAGGACTGACTGGCTCCAGAACATGTGTGTGATACATACTTGGGGACTGAATCCATGCAAGCATCCTGCCTAAGACCTTGACGGCAATCATAAAAGTATGCATGTAGAACAGATACATGGGAGTGTTCAAACAGTGCATGTTTTCTATTTTCAGAATGTTCCATGACAATGTAATTATGCTAATTTTATAATTTAAAAATAAAAAGCCAATGATGTGTCATTTTGAACAGCTACATGAAAGCACTGTCAGCAGCTGACTGTTTCAATGAATAACATGCTGCGTGACATGCCTTCCCACCACGGCACAGGCTAAGTAGGGAGACTACCATCTCGTGACTTCCCAGTGGACTTCTAAGGACTACTAGTCAAGGTGAACAGGACAGGCGTCGAGCTCTGCTTGGGGAAAATTCACCCTGTCAGCACCACACCTCCAGCCTCTCACCTCTGCTCTGTTCTCTGTGATCTATGGCTTTGTTCTACTGTTTGCAGTTAGACCCCACTATTTATTCATTCATTTCCTTCTTCTAAGTTTTGTCCTCTATACCCAGCAATTACCTAACACAAATGAGACAGGTCTGATTCTAACATTCTGTTTTTCTTCCTTCTCCTTACCCCTGTCAACTAGGGATATGCAGGGGCTCAATCTATTTGCAACTTTTCTCTTTTTTTTTAGATTTATTTATTTATGCATACAAGATCTGGGGTATAGGCCAGAGTCGGGAGGTAAGAGGATTCACCAGAGACAGAGCCAGGAATAGAACAGGCAGACTGACCGAAATACACTGCCAGGGGCAGCAGCGGGTGAGGCAGGAGAGGTCTGCTACACCATGTGGGCCCCCTCCTTGGCCGGCAGGGATCGAACTCGTGCTGCAGTGGCTGCAGTTTGCTTCATAGTGTGTTGCTTAATCCACTGCGCCATCAGGGAGGCCCCTATTTGCAACTTTTCAACTAGTCCAATCCTAACTTACACTCCCAATAACTCTGGGCACTGCCTGGTGTGATACTCCCATCTACTTCATCTAATTTCTTACTGATCTTCATTCCCAAACCACTCCATATGTTCTCTCCTTATTTTAATTGTCATGTTTAGTTGACATAATTGCATTAAAATTATTGTAGAAGTTTCAGCTGTACATCATTACAAATCATCTGTATGTACTACATTAAGTTCACCACCAAAAGTATAATCCTGTCCTTCACCCTACAGTTGATCCTTTTTATCTGATTTACCCACCCCCTCCCTTTGCCTTTTGTTAACTATTAATTTCTAGGTTCTACTTTTAACATCATTCTTTATGAAATCTGAGGTCCTGTAGACCATAGTCAAGATGCCAATCAACCTCTTCAATATCCTTGACTCTTTTTTAAATGTACTAAAGCAATCCAAGAGATATGCCAGTCGCCAGTGACCTTCAAGCTATTCATCATAAGATTAGAAATGTAGATGGGGGAAGAAGGAGAATGAAGATTCCTCTCATATGTTCCTTTATGAGTCAGTGGCTATTACATCAAGTGTCCACTGGCTGATAAAGGATTTTTATAATTACTGAAATTTTTTTGTTATCGTATTTTATTAACTTCTATAATTTCATAAATAATTACAATTGTCTAATTGTAACTAAATCATGATTACGAGTAGAATACGATTATGTGATTAAAATTATCTCATAATTTATTAGTTTTCTTTATAATGTTTTATTGCTTTCCATAAGATTGGCCTGGACTAGTGAAAAAGGGATAAATTTGGACACAAAAGATATTCCAGTTGCCACTGACTTGTTTTATATCCTCTCATTTTTTTCTGTTTGCAAAAAGAGAAATTTGATAAGCTGTCAACAGATCTTCCTGTCCGGGGTTCCATGCCTGCTCTGTGTCCTTTTCCTGAGTTGGAGCTTTCATCAGAATAAGGCAGCCAATTGGTACAGTCAATATATACTTAGCCTGGTACTCCAGGCCAATAAAAATTAGAAACAAAAGATGTAGGGGGAGTCAAATAGCTATAGAGCAAATAGATGAGAAAAAGAATGAGCAAGGTCCAAATTTTATGGCTTAAGGGAAGGAAAAATTGCATTAATCCCCCAAATCAACTGGGATCTTGTGATCTTCTGCTGGTTAGAAGTCCCGAAGCCTTACTGCTCTTATCAGTTCCTGAAGCTTGGTACTGCCAGTCATAGACACCCACCTGCTTGTGCTCTTGCCCCAAAGCCTCTGTTCCACGTCTGCAGAAGAGGAGCCTCAGAGACCTAGCAGGCTTCAGTAGTCAAGAAGACAGTTCAAAACAGACTTGCAGGGCTCCTGCCCTCAGCCAAGACATAGCAATTCATCATGATGCTACCACATCTCATGCTGAGATGTTGCACCTCACTGGTGCTCCATCGCTGGCTGCAGAGCACATGCACAACTTATGAACTGGATTTTCAAAGATTTCCAAGTACCAAGATTAAAGTAGGTGAGAACTGGCTACAGATCATGGAAAGGATCCTTTAAAAATAAGCTACGAACATTCAGAGTAGTTTAGGTGCCAGAGATAGCCACCTACAGCATTTCTTCTGGTGGCCTTCTTTTTAGGTCATCCTTGGTTAGATTTATTTAACAAACACCTATATGGTGCTCACCAGTACAAGTAGCATTATAAGAACTTTACAAATATGAACTCATTCAATTGTTATAAGAACCCCATGGAGTATTAATGTGTTTCCATTTGATAGATGAGGAACATGAGGCAGAGAGAAAGGCTAGTGACTTGTGGACAGGGTCACACAACTCCTACGATGCAGACTCAGGATTTGAACCAATGCCATTTCCCTCTGATGTCTGAATCCCTGCGCTGGGCTGCCTCTCTTAGATGGCACCGATTATGGTCACTATCAAGTACAAAATCCCTTTTGAGCACTGTGCTGAGTCCTGTTTTGAAGACTGCCCTGAGTTCTGGGCCATTCAGGGGCCAAAGAGGCTCCAGGCAGGCCCAGCGAGCAGTAGTGGTCGCAATGGTGAAGACAAAGGGCTGAGAGGCAGATGGGGGACCTGGCCAGGGAGCAGCGTTAGCTTGGCTGTCTGCTGCTGTTGGCAGTGACAGGCTCCCTGGTCAAGCGAGACATGGAACTGGCCTGTGCTAGAGGAAAGGCCGAGAGCTCTGGGGCCAGTGAAGATGATGATAGGACAACATGCTCTTCTGGTCTGGGATGTGTGGGGAGGACAGTTGGGGTTGAACAGCACCCCGAAGACCAAGTTTGGGCCACAATGGGGATTGACTGCAGGTCAGATGAAGAGGTTGGGGCTGGGGACCCATGTAGGGTTCCAACCTACCCCCTAGTATGTGGAAATAAGTTGTAACTACTGAGGTGGCAGGGAAAGAGAGTAAAGGATACAGACACGTAAGCCATTCTGAAGAACAGAGAGATTCTGTGCCTAAGCATAGAAATGAGGAAAGAATGAAAGAAGTGATGTTGGGATAACTAGTGGTTCTGGACAATAGTGATGCTGGAATTGGAGTTCACAAGAATGAGAAATACTAGATCTGACACTTGAAAAATATCAATGAGAACTGATGGAAGGGCAGCTGGCAACACAGGACATGGCCAGGAGAAGGTCTCTGTGTCTCCCTCTCCCGCCCAGCCTCAGCTGAAGTGTTAAGAGCACACTCCGACGCCTCTGGATTCTAGGATTGCTCTACTTGAAATGGTTTCTCTATACAGTAAACATATCCTCATGCTTAGCAGAGTCCCATGGGCAAGGCAATTTGGCAACTAATATTTTTTGAAAGAATAGAGAACTGTCAGCAGTATTTGTTGAATTAAACCCAATGAATCCATCACTTCTACATAGAGAGGATAAACTTCCTGTGTGAAACTGACTGGTCTATCACGGGATTTGGGCAGTACCCTAAGTCTGTAGTGATTTACAAAGTGAAAACTATATATACTTATAAAATAAAAAAAAACTACTACTATTGCTTTGGGCATTTTACATCCTTTTGGTCCCTAAATACATTTGTTGGGACAATATTTTAAATAATTATTATCCTAGATGAAAGGTGAAAAGTAATCTTTAACTTGCATCTATTATTAATACTTTCAAAATATTTTTAATTTAAATATTAACTTTCTTTTGACCATAATGTAAGCTTATAATCTTTTTCCTTTTATTTCCAAAATTTAAGACAATTTTATACTTCACTTCTTAGTAACCTTTATTTTTTTCAATATAAATATATATACACGTATATACATGTATACATGAACATATATATTTTTTCAAGGTACAAAACTTAAAGAAAATAAAAACTGAACTGGCACCTAGTTATAACATTAGATACAAACATTCAGCTTTTGCCTTTGCTATTTTATATTTAACCTCTTCCTCCCTGCCAAAAAATAACCACACACATATAACAATTGTGTATACACATGCAGGTATGTATATATTATGCTGTTCAGTTCTTATCTGAAAAGCAGGATTATCCACATATACTTTTTTTTTAAAAAGAGTTATTTATGCATATAAGAACTGGGGTATAGGCCAGAGGTGTGGGGGTGAGAGGATTCACTAGAGACAGAGTGGGGAACAGAACAGGCAGATTAACTGAAACACACTGCTGAGGGGAGCAGCGGGCGAGGCAGGAGAGGTCTGCTGCGCCATGTGGGTATCCTCCCTGGCTGGGGATCGAACTCACGCTGCAGTGGCTGTAGAAGTCCCAAAGTGTGGCGCTCAACCCCTTGCGCCACCAGGGAGGCCCCCACATATACTTTTATAAGAGAACAGAGACATGATAGGGAAGAATACTTTCAATCTTGAAATGTTTCCCACTAAAGAGAAAGAGCATCACTGCTATCTGGACTCTAATTTTTTAATTATGGCTCTCACAGTTCACACCATTCAAAAACTATGGTCTCCACTTGGCTATTAAATGGCTTTCTTTAGGCATAGCTTTGTGACAGTCATATTAAATAAAAATGATCTAAAGAATAGAAAAAGTTCCTTGGTATTCCAGTAAGCCCATTCATTATTTAAAGTGTAGGTGTTAGTAGTTTTAGTTTTACTGTATGCCATGTAGATGCTACCAAAAAGTACACTTGATCTAGAACACAGCAGTGTGTTTCTCTCTCATATGTAAAAAATGTAACTCGTGTGCTATATCTACACCAGCCCATACCCTTCATAGCCTGAAAAAGTACTGACATGAAAAATCTCCTCAACCAATAAAAATGGAGCAGCAAACAGAAGGAACTAAAGTGAAACACCTTTAAATGTATGTATGTGCATCCAGAATTAGTCGGTTTGATTTATCTTGTATGATACTGACTCTATTGCTGGTAAAGATTAATTGTATCATGGTGCTCTTGGCATGTTATTTTCCAAGTCCATTTCTCAGCATGACATTTCTTATTTTTCTTTGCTACAAAACACTCACTATCATAATTTTCACCTGCTGAGCTTATGTTACTAATGATAATATTCAAATTTAGAGATTTTTGACCTTTATAGTGGTAAATTAGGTCATAAGGATAGGATGCAACCTGATAAATGTGAAAGAGACATTTAATTATCAAAGTAAAAATCAAAATTCACGAGGTTTGCTGGGCATATTATAAGATCTTAGTAAACACTGAATAGCTTCCCCCTTCCCAAAGCACACAAATCAATTCTTTCTCCTCACTGCCTTCTTGCATATGTAACATGAGCAATAGTCCAAGCTTTAAGTGATCTGGATTGCTGGTACATGGCACAGGATGGATATAGAATTTGGGGTCCTCTAAATAAAAAAATGTGAATTATGTCAATGATGATGATACTAATAGTGCTCAGGGAGTGCTTGGGAAATACCAGGTGCTGGTACTATTATTTACATTTTACTGATAAAATAAAGCTTCCTAAATTCACATTTCTGGAAAGTAGTGGTGCTAATACAGCATCAGGCAGTCGGACTCTGGAGTTCTTAGTCTGTACTGCCTGCTGTCGGGCTACCACTCAAAGACCACACTCATTTTGTTCAAGCCTTTGGTCCTGTCCCCGCATCATTGAGTCCTTTCCTTCTCCCTTCCTCCCAAATCCCTTCCTTCCTTCCTGAAGTCAGTCTTTGGTGATTTCTGTTTTCAGTTATTTGCTTGTCCTCAGTGGGTCTGGCACTCCTCGAGGACAGTGATCGGGCTGTGACTATGTGCACGCAGCCCACACTGTGACTAGATGCCCGGAGTGCGGTGCTACCTGCCATGGCACATGCGGGGACAGAGCCAGGCGTGGCTCCTCGTCAGTCAACCTACTTTTTGTGTATTCTCCAAATGGATGTGATTTCTTATGAGTGAGAGTCTGGCAATTACCATGTGAATATTTAATTTTGGGGAATCGAAGCGCAGCAAAGTCCAACATTTGGACTAAAAATCTCTGGGTACCTCAATTCAGTATAGTTTCATTGACATTTATTAATACTCCATCACTGTTTTATTCATCAAATATTTATTAAGCAGGTCTTATGTTAGATGAAATTCAAAGATGAGTAATAGTGATTCCTGCTCTCAAGAACAAAAGAGTCTAGAGGATGACAAGCATGGAGTCCATATTAAAATACAGACTGGAATGAAATATGTTTATCTTCAAGGTCAGCTGTGGATAATATATAGAGGGAGTGTTTGTATCTCTCACTTAACCAGGCCAAACAAATTCACAACTCTGTCAGGGACTGCTGTGGCCATTCCACATCCAATAAATCATCAACTGATAAGTACTTTAAATATATTACCCTATGACCCATCTACATAAGCGTATCACTGTGCTAGATTTCAGAAGGCAGACACACATTACCTGCCTTTAGGACACTTACACACGAGTGGAGGAAACAGGCCTTTCACATGGATCGTTCTTAACATTTGGAATGATACTGTGGGACAAGGAGAAGATGGTAATATGGGCTGAACTTAGAATGAGGCCCCAAGAAATGGGAACTGACCTGGGCTTAACAACGGGAGCAGTTTGCGCTGCTGGCAAAAAAGGATGACATGATAGATGGAGCAAAGTTGAATTATCAATACAAAATCTAATTTAGAGTTTTTAATGAATGGGGCACCTAGCTTAACTCAACCTGATGACTAAAGTCATTTATTCAGGTTGCTGGCTAAAATTATTTCCAATACCATGTCAATAGTTTCTCTGTTCTTACCAAAGGGACCCTTTTGAACATTATTATACAAAACAGGCCAGAATCGCCTATAAGCCCACAGTGGTTGAGCCACATGCTAGGTCTCTGCGTGTGTGCATAAATTTGTGAGTTATGAGAGGTGAGGGGAGCAGGGGACTAACTACACCTGCATAGGACTAGGGGCTTGACGTAGGTTGACCTTCTAGGCTCTTCACCTAGGATAGCCTCAGGTCATCTTTCTTAAAGTTGGCATGGAAAGAAATTGCCTTTGCAAATTACATTCTGAAAGTCTCATAAACATAAGTAGCTCATCAGTATACAGGGAGCAGACTGGAAATCGTCCAGACAAAGAAGTCACTCTGTAATCTCACGGCAAAGCTGACATGACAATAAAAATGACACTGATGCTGAGCATCACAGCCACAAATCTCCCCTACAAGGGCAATTTCAGGGCCAGGATCAGCAGAAATCTGGGGGAAAAAAAAAACCAACCAAATAACAAACCTCCCGTCAACAAACTACCAAAGGCTCTAAGGCTAGAGAGTCTTTTCAGGAGAACCTGGGAGCTTTCTGAGAACTGCTGCCCCATTCCCAGCAAGGCACCGCTCATGGGTCTCCTGGTGACTCGGCACACCTCTAAGCAGAGTGGGGACAGCAAAGGCACCTGCTTGGCTAAGAACTCATTTCTCAGAAAAATCCTGCAGACCTTCTAAAGAACACAACAGGTGAGGGTGTCTTCTTTAGGGTAACAGTTCATTTTCAAAGCTTGACTTTGGCTCTTTGTGTATGAGAACAGCCTTTTTGTAAAAGTATGATGTCGGGGTTTATATTATTTTGACTTTTTAAAATGTATCATTTTTTAACTGAGGTAATGCTGGTTTTTGGAGTATAGGTTTACACCTCTTTAGATGTGATTACCATACCATGTCCACCACCAAAGCACCTGCAAACCGCCACCTCAGTCTACTAGGGCCCCTCACCCCTTTTCTCTCATCATAGACATCCTACTTGTAGTGAAATCTGCCTTCATCACACTGCCCCTCCCTGGTAGTCTCAATTTTCTGCAGCCAGAGTTCTAGGGTTTGTTCTGGTTTATTTTGTCCACTCCATTTTTTATGTTTTATAGTCTACTTGTATGAGGAACACATGGAGGAGGTTCATGCTGAGGTGTGGCTGGCTGAAGCTCTGAAAGGTTGTGATGTCCTAAGTCCGATTTAAAGCCACAGATGCAGGGGTTGCCACCTTCAGGTGGTTTGATTGCAATGCTCAGTTAGTTACATGAGGCTACAAATGGGATATCTGGCATCTGGGTGAACATCTGGGCTGGGTGACTCAGGAAGAGTGGGCAGGCCAGGAAGGAGGGAGGCGTAGCTGTAGATGGCAGGTGGTGAACTAACAATGGGGGAAGACTCCCACCTGTTAGGCCATAGAGATGGGAGGGAGAGAACAGAAAGAGGCTTCACCATCAGAGCTGGGAAGACTTCTAAGGCTCAAGGATTAAAACACACACTTCACTTAATTGAATAGTTGGAACATATTTCTTTCAAAGTCTAACCTTTGTAGTTTTTTCTGGGAAGCCCACCAATATTTTATCTGCAAGATAACATGTATGATTTTTGCTTCAAATTCAAGAACCTTATTTTTGAGTCAAGTTTTCATTAAGTGAGTATATTTTGTAAACACAATACACCTCCGGTGGATGCCGATTTCACTATTAGTTGGCACAGCATGTGTGCGGGTGAGGGCCCTGTGCTGCTGCCTGCCAGGGTTGATTTAGAAGTGCTGGCTGTGGGGAAGCTTCCTCTCATGGTATTTCTAGCTCCTTGCCATTTTTACTTCTTTTCCACATTTCTACTCCCTTCTTTGTCATCTTCCTATATCTTTCTTCAAAGAAATGCCATAGTTGAGTGAGTTAATTATGTGGCAATAAGATGCATGAGTGCTGGAGATGGACAGTGTGTGTGGCAGGAGGAAGTGAGCACACTCTGCAACATGACAAAAGTCTCTGGGGACAGCTTAGGGGTGCTGAGCTGCAGATCAGCCTATGAGGAAGGCCAGTGTCACACATGTGGAGTTAACCGATGCTGTGTCCAGTCTCACTGGTATATTTCACACCTCTCTCCTTCCTGGTCTCACATCTGTTGAGCAGAAACTATGGGTGTGGAAATTACTGTGGAACATTTACTATTCTAACACCTATCACCATCTCGAAGCCCAAGAGTTCCAGAGTCAGAGTAATGTATAGGACTGGGAAGAGGTGATGCTCACCTACTGGTGAATCCTTGTGTTCCTCGCTGTTTTCAGATCACTGGTAATGGTGATGACAGGAGGAACTACAGTTGCACAAGGGAAGGCTCTCCTCACTCTCCCCTACTTTCTTGGTGACTTGCACTATAGCACCTTCTGCTTCTGTCTGCCTTTTGGGCATGTGGATGTTTTCACAAAAGTTTCCATATGTTCTTTGTATTCATTTCTGATCAGCATATCAGCCAGTGCTAACTTGTATCCATGAGAAATGGGAATACTATAATTAAGCCCTCTAGGTTCATTCAAATTTAAAATGATATTGCTTACACTCAAGTCACGTCTGTATATGTATCTTTTATTGATGGGCTGGGGCTCACATGCATGTTCTTGGCCATATTAGAACTAAAAGCTTAATTTTCTGTTTGGAGTAATTAGAATGTTTGTTTTTTTAAAAGATCACTTGTCTCAGTCTCACACATTCTCTTGAGAGGGTGAAAAAGTCTCACGTGGGAAGGGGTCACCCAATTTTATGAGCCTTGGTTTGGAGTCTGCCAGAGAACAGGCTGTACACTCTTAGCACAGGAAAACTCTTCACAGAAAACCATGCCCCCTCCTCCCAAAAGAAAACTACTTGTCTCAGTATTGTTCTTTCTAATTATTTTCGAAGTATATGTAGTTTGTTTTTCTCTTCAGTGTTCAAATAATCTTGTAACTACTCTCCTGCATCCTTTCTAGGTGGTAATATCCAAACATTATTATTGACTGTTTATTTCATCAGTTACTTGTAGGGACTGAGCTTTAATCTTTTTAAAGAATCAGTGACTGTCCTTCTATCCCTAAGTCCCAATCAAAGAGAATAGAATCCCAACATCAAAACTACTTGACAAATGGCACCCAAAAGAAGGCAGGGGTGGGCATATTTATATAAGTATATAACTATATTTCAAATTTATTTGAAATATAAAATATATTTCAGACAGGTGACAAGACATAGATGAACATATATAATGACCAAGAGAAGGGACAATACACTAGGAGGACATAATACTCATCAATATATACTCACTAAATGAGAGTACACTGAAATACATTAGACAATTACTATCATTTCTGAAAAGAGACATTGTTAAAAGTACATAAGTAGTAGTAGACTTCAACACCCCACCCTCAGCGATGAAAGATCAATAAGACAGAAAATAAACAAGGGGATAATTGCCCTAAACAAAGATCTAGATGACACGGGTCTAAGAGACATCAACAGGACAGTGCACCCCCATAAAACGGAATGCACATTTTTCTCATGTGCACCTGGATCGTTCTCCAGGGTTGAACAGATACTGGGTTACAAGACAAACATCAACAAGTACATGAAGATCAAACCCATACCCAGTATCTGACCATAAAGGTATCAAACTAGAAAGCAATTATAGAAAGAAAGCAAAGAGATTTCCCTCTACATGGAGCCTGAACAACACGCTACTGAAGACTGCTGGGTTAATGAAGAAATTAAAAAATACCTTGAGACAAATGATAATATGGACATAACCTTCCAAAATGTGTGGGAGACAGCAAAAACAAATTGAGAGGAAAGCATATAGCAATACAGGCCCAGATCAAAAGACAAGAATGAACCCAAAGTAATAACCTAATCTCCTGTCTTAAGGAACTACAAAAAGAACAGAAAACAGCCAGTAAAAGAAAATAATAAAAATTAAGCAAAAGTAAATGAAATAGAAATAAAAAAGAAAACAGAAAAGATCAATGAAACAAAAAGTTGGCTCTCTGATAAACAAAACGAAACAGACAAGCCTTTAGATAAGCTCACAAAGAAAAAGTAGAAAACTCAAAGAAAGAGGATCATAAATGAAAGAGAAGTTACGACAGCAGAAATACAGAGGATAGATTACTCTTAACATTTATATGCAAACAAGTTCAACAATCTACAGGAGATGGACAAATTCTTAGAATTATACAACTACCCAAAGCTGAAAAAGTTAGTAGAAAATCTGAACAAACCAATTATAAGAAGCAAAGCTGAAACAGTAGTCAAAACTCTTTCAAAAAAACAAACCTCAGGACCAGATGGTTTCACAAGTAATACCAAACATTCAAGATGAAATAATGCCTACCCTGCAAAAACGCTTTCAAAACATTAAGAAAGAATACCACCAAATGCATTTTATGAAGGCAATATCACACTAACACCAAAACCAAAGACAACACACAAAAAGAAAACTACAGACCCATCTCCCTAATGAACATGAATGCTAAAATCCTTAATAAAATCTTAGCAGACCAAATCTAACAATGCATCAATAGGACTATATACCATGATCAAGTGGTGTTTATTCCAGGGACACAAAGATGGCTCAACATCTGAAAATTAATTATCATAATTTACCACATCAGCAAAAAGAAAAATAAAAACATATGATCGTATTAATAGAGGCTGAGAAAGCATATGATAAAGTTCATTTCTCCACAAAAGAAATGCAAATGACCAAAAGGTATATGAAAAAATGTTCAATATCACTAAAAATTGTCAGGGAAATGCAAATCAAAACCATAATGAGATACCACCTCATACTGATGGGAAGGACCATATTAAAAAAAAAAAACTAGAAACAACTAATGCTGGTGAGGATGGGACCCCTCATACGTTGCTGGTAGGAATGTAAATTGGCCCAGCAACTATGGAAAGCTGAGTTGAGGTTCCTCAAAATACTACTAATGAATCTGCCATATGATTCAGCAATGCCACTTCTAGGAATCTACCCGAAGAACACAAACACACTATTTTGAAAGGAAACCTGTACTCCTATGTTTATCGCAGCACTATTTACAATAGCTAACATATGGAACAACCCAAATGCCCTCAAACAGATGACTGGATTAAGAAAATGTATATATGCACAAAGGAATACTACTTAGCAGTCAAAAGATAATTACCTCCCATTTGTGCCATCACGAATGGAGCTGGAGAATATCATGCTATGCAAAATAAATCAGAAGGAAAAAGATAAATATTTGGATGGTTTCACTTATATGTGGAACATAGAGAAACTGAACAAAGGGTCAAGAAAAAGACAAAACTTGGAAGCTGACCTTAGATCTGAGGCATAGAGTGGGGCAGGGAGAGAAGAGAGGTGGCAAAACAGTGGGGAGGGAAGAGCATAAGGGATGATGGTGATGGGTCATGGATGCTATGGTGGTGGGAGCACATGAGGAGTGAAATAAAATAGTGTCCCCAAACTAACAATGATATAACAATATAAATAAATTTAATATAAAATAATAAAAAGGTATGTACCTAAATCATACCAATATTCTAAGCCAACTTGACATCAATAATAGTTTAAGAATAAAAATAAAATTTAAATCTAAAACACGGAGTAATGTTAATGTACAGTTTTTTTTAATGTGTTCAAGTTGACATTGCTATTAATATAAAACATGTTTTATGTAAACCTACTGGTAAACACAAAATAAAACTGGTAGGAGATACACAAAAGAGAGAGACCAAAAGAAAAATTCTATAAGAAGAAGAGGAATTTAGGAGTTGCAAAACAGCCCAAATAACAAAACACACAACACATGGGTCAAAGATGAAATCAAAAGACAGAAAGGAAAATTAAAATAAAATCTTGACACAAATGACTAACCAATGAAGACACAGAGGAACATACCATAAATAATGGAACAAAAAGCCTGGAGAAAAAAGAAAAGAAAAAGTACTTGAAAGGTGGGTAAACTAACAAATACACTACTAAAGAACATTCACTGCATAGTGCTTGTGACAATAAAAACAAAGAGTATTTTGAAGTCCTACTTGGGGAGTAAGTCAATAAACAATAACACATCTGCAGCATGAGATGTTAGGCAGTCATTAAAAGTCATATAAAAATTAATAACAGGGAAATGCTTACGATATGCAAGGAAAAAATGTAGGTTTATAAAACTGCCCATATAATATATTGTAAGTTTGGTAAAATGTGTAAATGTGTACCCAAAGATGAAAGACATACCGATTATAAACACTAATTTCTAAGCGGTGAGACTGCAGGGGACACTTTTTTCTTTTCTTTTTGGCATTTCCTAATTTTCCACAAAAGAACGTGGCACCTTGAAGATAAGAGCACTTATATACAAGTATCGTGGATATAGAAAAGTTAACGATCTTCTATGCTATGCAGTCTATGCTTCTGCATCAGCTAGAATTAGCTTTCACCTTTTTAGGAAAGTACATTCAGTTTCAGAAACAAAAACCTTTGTTTCAGGTCTTGGAGTTAGCTACATGTCAGAGCAATGCACACACAGCTAAGATTTATTGCTCCTTTTCCTGATTTTTCTCTAACCTAGTCTGGGAGAAGGAAGCATTTTCACTCCTCTAAACCCAACCTGTCACCTTTACAACTGGCACTGATATTGTCACATGCTTCACCTCCATTAATGGCCCAGCAGGCACTACCAGCTCCTGTCCTGACAAAGGACAAGCGGTAGCTGCAGCTCCCACTGTGGGAACACACTGCTGGTTGGCAGAGGGGCTTGGTGAGGAAACTGCTCTTGAGTGTTTGCTGGGAACCAAAGCACTAGCCACAGAGCCAGTTTCTGCCACTTGGGTGGCAGCGTTTCCCTCTCTGATCCTTCCATGGCGCTTTGCACATGCTGGAAGGTGGACTACATAGTTAGGTTTCTTCTGGTCTTTAGGCCTTTCCAAGGGTGCTGGGTTGGGACATGCATGGGATTTTTCTGACTGGATTATGGATTTCACAGCAATGGCAGGGTTTGTGGTTAATCCCCAGCAGGAAGTCCGCTTCGAGGGTGTTGGGGATTGAGGATGAGGAAAGAAGCCTCAGCAGGAGAAAAACAATGTGACAGGAGCTAAAACTGGAGGAAAAGGCCAAGTTCTGGGCATGAGCATTTGATATTTGATGAGTCATATATGACTGTGTCCATGAAAAGGCTCTACCTTCTGAGATCAGACATCTACAGAGCACGGGCGACCTCAGGCAACTGCACACTTGGGTCCAGTTCTCCGTGAAGCAAGACAAAGTAATTACTGATTTTCAGGTTTTTTATTTTATTGTAAGATTTTCTTTTTAAAGTTCTAAAACTCACATTTATGTGGACAGTTGATCTCTGACAACAGGGTTAAAGCATATAATGGAGAAAGTCTCTGCAACAAATAGTGCTGGGGAAACTGGACAGCCCCACAAAGAAAAAGAAATGACACCACTCTCATACCACGGGCAAAGTTAACTCAAAATGGACTAGAGACTTGGGTAAGGCCAGAAACAAAGAAGAAAACCCCGGACAAACAGTCCATGACATTGACTTTAGTGAGGTCTCTGGGGACTTGCCTCCAATGGAAATAAAAGCAAAAATAAACAAATGAGCCTATGTAAAACTAAAAAGTTTCCGTAGAGCGAAAGAACTTTGTTAAAACACAAAGACACTCTACTGAATGGGGTGGATATCCAAGATCAAAAAGAAAACAAAATACCAACTAAAAAATTGTCAGAAGAGCTAAACAGACATTGCCCCAAAGAAGATATGCAGATGGCCAACAGGCGCATGTAAAAATGTTTGTCACCACATACCAGGAATGCAAATCAAAAACAGAAAAAGGTACTACCTCACTCCCATGACAAAGGCACAATAAAACAACAGAAACAAGAAACGTTGGGGGATTTGTGTGAAGAAAAAGGAACCCTCTCTCATGTATAGCTGGTGGTAATGTAGGCTGGTCCAGGCCCTATGGAAATCAGTATGGAGGTTTCTCAAAATATTAAAAATAAATCTTCCATATGACCTAGGTCCTACTTCTAGGCATTTACACAAAGAATGAGAAAACATGAACTCAAAACACTAACTCTCATTCTTATATTCACTGTAGCTCTACTTATAGTAGACAAGTTACTGAAATGACCTAAGTGTCCAACGACAGGAGTGGGACAGTACTCAGTTATTTAAAAAACAAACAAACAAAAAACAACTCTTGCCATTTGTACAACATAGATGGAACTGGAGGCAATTATGCTAAGTAAAAGCAGGAGAAAGGCAACTAACAGATGATTTTACTCATATGTGGAAAACAGAGAAAGAAAATGGCAAAACTAAACCAAACAAACCCTAGAATTGAGGTTACTAGAGGGGAAGGGATGGAAGGGATGCGAACCAAGGGGAGAGGGGCCCCAATGGATTGGGGCAAGTGACGGTGGTTGCTTTGGTGGCGGGTGTGCTGTGGTGATATACAACTCAGGAGATGTCACCCTATTCCCCTAAGTCATATACAATGTTGTAAACCAGTGTTACCTGAAAATAAGGATCTTATTGTAGTTCTCAGCTTGCTGAAGTATAATTAATAAAGTTTTAAGATATTTAAAGTGCACATCATGATGATTTGATGTACATATACATTATGACAGGATTCACTCGTCCAGTTAATTAACACAACAATCAACTCATTTATCATTTTTTTTTTTTTGATGAGAGTATTTAAGTTCTACTCTCTGTGAATTTCAAAAAGACATGATTCTTTTTCTGGTTTCTGTATGTATGCATACATATTACTGTGCCAAGCAAAAGAAAGTTCCCTTCAAATCAGTAGCAAAGCTGAAGGCCACTGACTATGCAGCTGTAAAGGAATGCAGGCTGCCATTGTCCTTCACTTGGGTTGTGGTCTATTCCCATGACCTTGGGAAAGACCCTGCTCTTTCTCAGGTATCCTTAGGGTGCTGCCCCAACCAGATGGCCTGACCTCACTTTCCACAGCTTTCCAAATTCCTGCTTTACCCAGGAAAATGCAGAAATACATTCCAGTCCAAAAGACATTCCTGTATAGGAAAAGAAAATTTTATGTTGGATCCTACCTACCAAGTTGAGGTCAATTCCAAGTTGGTTTCACAAGGCTGTTCATTTAGGCCTAAAGCCCTGAGCAGGGCCTCTCAGTCATTGTTATTTGGAATGTGTGATACCCACACGGATGCTGCTGCTCATGAGTAGACACACACAGTCTAGATTTCTAGTCACCCCAGTCACTCCCTGGCCTACCCACGCATCACACCCATTCTCACCAGAAATCTTCTCCATGAAGTCAATCCTCCCAATAAAGAGCTCCTCTTCAGAGAATAGCTAGAGATGTGCATGTCATCTCAAGCCCATTTGCCCACTGAGCTAGTGTCTTAAAGGAGAACAGTGAGACCGGATGGGATGAAACAGGACAAGCAGGCTTGATAAGGGCAGAGCAGGACAACAAGGGTCAGCACCATGAGGGCCAGAACCATGTCGGCGATATTCAGTGGAGCCTGGCACGGTGCCTGGCAGGTGAAGACTGGAGTGGCAGTAATGCCTACATGCACCGATAACTTCACTGCTAAGCAGTGTTCACAAGGACCCCGAGATAGACATGACTATTTCCACTATAGAAGGACAGAAAGAGTGGTGTTGGGGTGCAGGTTATCACTTTACCACCAGAACAGTCCTCAGATTGAGGACTGACTCCAGGCTGGTTTGTGCCCAGATCTGTCCTGAACCTGTGCTCTGCTGCCTCTCTCAGTGACTACTTCACTTACTGAGTGAAATTGGATGGTGGACTGTGTTGGAGGACAAACTGGGGTACACTGTACAGGTGGAAGGCCATGGAAGATGGTAAGAAGACAGACACCCAGGGGCTGGAAGAACCCCGTTTTTGTTGTACTCCTGTTCCCTGGTTGAGTGCTCATGGTGCCTTTGCTAGAGTCTGTGGGAAGGGAGCCTTATGTTGACATGTTCCCTGTTTCATCCACTCCTCTTCTAGTTCAAGCCTGGGGTCCCTGAGAGCAGGCAGCAGGTGGTTATGGGAGGAAAGGACAGAGTCTGAAATGTCTTTGCCTTTGAGAACATGGTTCCATTTTCCTGTGGGGCTTTTCTTTGCCTTTCCCATCTGCTTGATAAATCACTGTGTGCTCCGCTCTCTCATGCTTTCCTGCCTAAAGACTATGAAAGCCACTTTCTGAATGTGGGCAGACGATTCTGGCACTTGAGAGGTTCTGCCATATATGTCATGGAAAACGTGGTGAACAATAGCTTTCTGGGGCAGCGTGCTAAACTTGAAGAATGTTCTTCACACAATATCTCTTCCATACATTCCTAACATCTTTACTCCAACAGATTTAAAGACAACTCCAAGGATTTACTTTCTTACGGAGGTGAGGTGAAAAACGGAAAAGTCTTTTTCTCTTTTGTGTTTCTGTTTTATTGTTGGATGGGAGAAGTGTTCTACTTGACAGCAGTAACCTTCAGTGTCACAAATTAAACCTCTTTACAGATTGCAAATGATTTCTCCAAGTCCAGTGTGTGGGCCTGAAGGTGCCAACAGGTGTCTGCTAGCAGTTTTCCTACATCAGAAACACGGATGGGAGGAGAGAAGGTTTGTGCAAAACTTTTATCTAAACTGTTCCATAACTTGCAGCCTTCAGCTGACACTTTATATGATTCCTCGTGACTCGTTTCTACATTACTCACAATCTCTCTCACTAGACATTGACCTGGAAGGTGGTAGTACCTCTGGGAGAAGGTCATCAAAAAAGATAAGAGGAAAGCAGTTGATCTTTTTTTCTAAATTTGAGATTTTGGTATCTTTTAAAACTTAATTAAAAGTGATTCAACTAGTTATCCAGCAAGTCCAGGGATTAGGAACAGAGATTATTATTATTTTTTTAAGATTGATTTATTTATGCATACAAGTACTGGGGTACAGGCCAGAGTTGCAGGGGGTGAGAGAATCCACCAGACAGAGTAGAGAACAGAACAGTCAGACTGACTGAAACACACTGCTGAGGGGAGCAGCGGGCGAGGCAGGAGAGGTCTGCTGTGCCATGTGGGTCCCCTCCCTGGCCGGACCCGCAGCAGGGATTGAACTCGTGCGGTTTGCTTCATAGTGCGTTGCTTAACCCACTGCATCACCAGGGAGGGCCCAGGAACAGAGATTAAAAGAGAAGTCCTAATTTTGCTTATCGGGAGACAAAATTGGGTTTGGAATAGTTGAAATTGCTAGAGGAATTATGCTAAAGGCTAGTTTTAAACTTGGGTATACTTCAAAGGTGGGACTGCTTGCTGTCATTAATAGATCCAGTTCCAAACCAAAGAGAAACCTATCTAAAAGCAGCATGTGTCACTTTTAACAAGGCATTTGCAGTTGATCTTAGTTTCTGGCTCTACTAGTTTTAATTTAGCCTTCAGGAAATTTTTCTCAGGGACATGAGCTTGCAGGACTTGTGATATGGGGGCAGGGTGAGATTTGTAAGGGAAGCTCAAGTATACCAAACAGGGTGTTGGCCAGGTGCTGGTGGTGTTCAATAAAATACACTAACAATAGAAAAATCATAGTAACAGACCAAATCTTAGTGTGGTTAGTATCCCATAGGCCAGATAACACTTGAGAATGAAGCAAGAATAAATTGTGAGAATAGCCACATCCTTTATGGATCTCTTCAGAACGACTAAGTGTACATCCATCACATGAACATTCTGAATGCCAACCAATTCTGTAAGTCTGAAGTTCCCTGGCAGACTTCATGACACCACTATTAATATTCAGAATCCCCCAGAAACAAATATGAAAGTTGCAGACCATTATTTATGGGCATGTTAGATACAGCATTATTCATAATAGTAAAAAAATTGGGAAGTTAAATGCCTGAAACATAGGCATGTTGTTGAATTATTTCTTATCTACGTTATACAGCCATTAAGAATCATGTCTTTGAGGAATATTTGGGAATGAGAAAAAAATATGATATGAAAAAAATCAAAAAGGTACAAAACTGAAGACAATATGATAACATTTATTCATTTATTTATGAGTTCTTCCCCTCTGGCCATATATACATACATGACTAGAAAGAAGTAAAATATTAATAGCAGTTTTCTCTGAATAATGAGAGACTAAGTTATTTTTCTTTATTTCTGTATGTTTTTGTAATTTTCCAGTTTCAAACTTTTTCATTTTACTTTTATTAATAATATATGCTCTTAAAAAGCAATTGTCAACTGTCACAAAAATAACCAGGTAAGCCAGCACCATTCTGTGTAATTGTTATTAATAAATGATAATATGTAAAGTTCCTGCCCCCACATGTGAATAATTATATAACAAAAAAATCTATATTTCTCAGTCAATAACTTCTGAGCCAGAGGGCTCAAACCTTGTGATCTGCATTAAAATTCACCCTGTCCAAAGTACTGCTTTCTCAGACTAAGAGATTAGCATAAGAAATCTGTAGCATTTCTATAAGTAAATTGTGAAGTATCAAAAGAGAAATAGGAAAACAATCCCATTTACATTCACATGAAAAATAAATACCTAGAAATAAATTTAACCAATGAGGTGGAAGACTGCTATACTGCAAATTACCAGACACTGTTGAAAGAAATAAACACGCAAAGAAATGGAAAGATATTCCATGCTCATGGATTGGAAGAATTAGCACTATTAAAATGGCAATATTACTTAAAGCAATATACAGATTTGACTGCAATTGCGATCAAAATTCCAACAGCATTCTTCACAGAAATAGGACAAAACAACTTAAAATTTATTTGAAACTACAAAGAGTGCTGAATAGCAAAAACAATTCTGAGAAGGAATAAAAATGGAGGTATCATGCTCCTGACTGCAAACTATTCAATGAAGGTATGGGAAGCAAATCAGAATGGTATTAGCATTAAAAATAGGCATATAGAATGATGGGAATAGAAGAACCTAGAAATAACCTCCACATATAAGGGCAACTAATTTATGACAAAAGAGCCAAGAGCATACAATGGAGCAAGGAACATTTCAACAAGCGGTGTTAGAAAAACTTGACAGTCACATGAAAAAAAAAAAAGGAAGAAAGAAACTGAATCTCTATCTATATCATACACAAAATTAACTCATATTTGATTGAAGATTTGGATGTAATACCTGACACCATAAGACACAGAAGAAAACACAGGCAATATTGTCCTTGATATTGGTTTTAGAGATGCCTTTGGGGATTCAGATCCAATGGGAAGGGAAATAAAATATAAATAGGTGGGATAATATCAAACCTAAAGGCTTCAACACAGCAAAGGAAATTAACATCAAAATGAAAAGTCATCCTACTGAGTGGGGGAAGGTATTTGCAATTCATATATTCAACAAGGGGTTCATATCCAAAAATATATAAAAAATCATGTAACTCAACAACAAAAAGACAAACCATCCAATAAAAAAATGGGGAGAGGATCTGAATAGACCTTTCTCCAAAGAAGACATACAGATGGCCAACAGATACACCTGAGAAGATGCTCAATATCTTGTATTAATATGGAAATGTAAATAAAAACAACAATAAAATATTAGCTCACACCTGAGAAGGGTATTACCCAAAAGACAAGAAATAAGTGTTGGAAAGGTGTGGAGAGAAAGGAATTCTAGTACAATATTAGTAGGCATGTAAATAGAAGCAATTATTACAGCAAACAGTATTCCTCAAAAAATTAAAAATACAAGTATATGAACATTTGACAATATATGTGCACCCCTAATGTTCATCGTAGAGCTATAAATAACCTAAGTGTTCATTCAACAAATGACTGAATAAAGAAGATGTAGCATATAGTTACACATAATGGAATACTACTCAGCTATAAAAAATATGAAATCTTGCCCATTTGTAACAACACAGATATACCTAGATGGTATTATGCTTAGTGAAACAAGTTATTTGGTTACCAAAAAACAGTGTATGGTTGTAATATATAAAGAAATGAAATAAATAAAACAAAACTTAGACTACAAGGCAAATTAATGTTTACCATAGGGAAAGGGGAAGGATTGAATTAGACTTTAATGATAAATTTAATGTAGTGTAGATGATGAGTTTTAATGATGCACACCTAAAACTTCTATAATGTTATGTTACTTCAATAAAAAAAGTACAAAAAAAGAGGTATATTTGTAAAGCTACAAATTTCCTCTAGAAAGATACAAGATATCCTTTCACTTTTTCCATTCATAATAAATGCCTTTAGACATTTCTCAAAAGAGCCTATGGATTAGATATTGTGTTAGACTTGCTTATGCATATCACTTGACTTAATTCCAGTAAAAAGATAAGTTTATAATCATAAAATCTTAGTTAGAACCTCACAATTACAAAGTTCTACCATATCCATGATCTCATTTGTGTCTCACAATGGGCTTAAAGAAAAAGTACATAATATCATCCATTTTACAGAACAGAAATTAAGAACTGTCACTTTGTCTGTCTTAGTGAATTAGGTAGCAGCTTTCTGGGAAGGCAAAAGAGGACAGATTTCCAAGGGAGCATATATGAAAATTTTGGTTGAGAATGTGGGAGCAATGTTGTCTCAAAGGAGACAAGACCCTAGAAAGGGGATTTAGGTTGCAGATGTGAATGATAAAATATTGGAGTAGGAAAACAAATTCTATATAGGTCACAATATTGCCTATAGAGTGTGCTGTGAGAAAAATTTCCATCTCCAGCTTTCCAGTTTCAAGTCAACACAAATCCACACATCCAGAAAGCCATTCTTAATTCTCTCACACAAAGTGACCACAATAATAGCACTCTGAAGTTTTCACCTGCCATAGCTCTGTATATCATGGTCAGTTTTTGAGGCAAGCTTTGATAATTGTTTTACGAATGAGAAAAATGAGGCTGATGTAGTGAATAAGCAGCAAAGTCAGATTTCAAACCACATCACATCATGCTGCCCCCGATTCTATCTACTCACCACATCCTGTGTATCACCCATACAGTCCTTAATTCCTCTAAGTTCTTTGAGGTAAGACAATGAGTCATATATCTTAGCAGAGCTCCATGTTCACAAAAAATTTTCAGTAAAAACCATATGTTAAATATCGCCGTGGTAGGAACAGAAATTATTAAGAGGAACTTTTTGGGTTCTCTGAATAAATATCAAGCTCCCTGCTTCACATAATTAAAGCAAGTGAATACAAGATATATAATTTCTCCTAGTTCTAGCTTAATCAGGAATTCATTACCATGTTTGATTCCATGTTACATGAAAAGAGGTGCTTAGTAAGCATTTTGTGTGATAAGGCCAATCAAATATATCCAGATAGCAGAGACATTTTTTAAAAGGCAAAAATAACCATGGAACACATGGGAGACAGTGATATCTCTATGATATAATATTCCACATGAGAGTAAAGGACCATTTCCAAGGCAAAGGGACTACATGCCTAATTTGGAACAGGTGGTTAATCAAGAACACTAAGAGAGAAGCCAGGTCACTAACAGGGATATTGTACCAGTACAACCTGTGTTAAGATGCAAGAGCACCAACCATGCCACTGTTCTAGGTCAAAAACAGAAGAAATATCCACTTTCCAGAACTTTCTGGAAGAAGGGCTTTGCTCTAAAACCTCTCATGCATAGCAGTTATTTCATTACTATCTTCATTGAGAGGCAAGAAATAAATACATATGCAGTAAACAACGTATTACCCTGATGGGTCTCATTCTGTTTGCCCACCCAACATATATCATTAGTTTATAGTTTTGAAAAATATAAAGTCCACGGAACTCAGAATTTGTATGGTAGAGATTAACCGAAGCACATGGGATAACCTGAGCTAGTGACCACAGTACCCAGCTACCATATTTCATTGCCAACTGCCCAGTCATCTTAATAAGCTACTGAGAGGCAGGGCTTCTGATTTCCTTTTTTTTCCCTTTATATATATTTGACATCAACTGTAATCCCTATGTATCTGCCCTCAACCCTCTCCCTCCCCAAAGATTTCCTTTATGTTATAAATAAAGTTCCATTTGTTGGTTGAAGGGCATTCAACCAACATTAAGCAAAAAAAGCAAATACCAGGTGGGTGGTACATACATTTGTGTCCTCATGGCTGTGACCATTGGTTTCGACCAATTCCTTGGTGCCTTTTAACTGCAAAATTCAATAAAGAATAAAGCCCAAATGAGTAAGGAAGCATATTTGTTAAATGTATATCATCCTGTTAACTCAGATTTATCCGAGGTTGCACTTTATAAAACTTCCGTGAAAAACACAGAGTACCTAATTCTAATTAATCTTACTGAAACCAGTTTGAGGCCATATTTTATGAAACTTGATGTCTGGCAAAAAATAAATAGGCCTTGGTTATTATTTTTTAAAATAATAAGATTAGAAAGCAGTTCCATAGGTATAAAATGTATAGTTGGTTCTTAAGAATAATAAATGATTTCATTTCCTTGTTGTATTGCTATTAATTTCAACCTTGCAGTGTTTGCAAGTTTCCACCAGCTAAATGATGTTACATTAATGATACTGGTGAATGATATCTTTTCAGTTGTTTTAATATGCCATGGCGCTACCATACATGGTCTCCTTGAGAACATATTTGAATGACTGACATTGTTTCTGGAGGCCTAAAAAACGATTATGATTTGCTTCTTTTTTGTAAAGAAGAATTGGGAAGACATCGCCTTAGCCGCTGAGGCATTAGAAGAAAAGCTATTTCTCAAATGAGATTTTTAACAGTGAACATTTGAAAGCTCTACTCCTACTACTCTCTTTCCAAAGGCTTAGCAATAATCAGTTATCAGGAGATTTCTGGAAACCTTTAATTGGCATTTTATCCTAGCCGGGATCAATGCAGACATTTGGGGGCAGAGAGCAAGGCAAGTGGGGAGCAGGCCTGGCATCTATTTGCCAGTATTTTTTCCTGCTTATTATGCTTAGGAAGCAGCATCTTCTGTATCATTTTTTTTTTCTGGAATAAAATAAAGTCTTTCTGGTGGGAAATAAATGCTGAAAGTTTGAGGAAAATGAATACACACATACCACCAATGTGTCTGAGTGAGAACACTGGTTCTTTCTAGATATGTGTACATAACAAAACAAAAGCTGCTTTAGCTTTCTGTAAGGCGCTCTCTGACTCAGCAAGAAAGTCACACACTTTCCAGACACGAGCAGAGTCAAAGCAGGAAGGCACCGAGCCTGGCCAGCTGACAATGGGTCAGAGCTACCTTGCTCATTTCCACATCGTTGCCACTTAGAGAAAGCAAAATATTCTGTCCACTCTTCGTCAGGGCTGCGTCACTGAACTAACATTCAGTGTGTTGGCCACGGTAAGAACACATACACCGCAGTGCTGGGAATATCATCTGTTATCAGAGCGCCTGACTGGATGGAAACTGTCTCAAGCTTTTCTTATCATGGGTCTTCTTCCTCCTGGTGAACTCTCTCTTCTCACGTCACCTTAGGTCTTAGAACCCTCACGTCTGCCAGATACGATGGTGTTAGTCAGGACACTTTGTTATTCTGCAGTGGAAGTAAAGGGCTATGTTGCTAATGCTGTGTATGTTCCAGCACAAACATGGTCTCTTCCCTTCGAAATAAATCCTACCCTCCTGTATGTTGTCTTGCAACTCTGTATTTTTATGCTACTATCCTTTTGCTCTTCTTTCCTATCTACCACTATTCGCCTGCCTGCTCGCTTCTACCAAAACTACCACAGGCAGCTTCTGCCTGCTGCAGCTGCTGGGCTCCTGAGGGCCGACCCTGCAGGCTGGCCACTGCCCAGAGGCGCTTCTCCAGCTGGGTGTCTCCTCCAGATAGAGGGGGTGAACATCTTGTCTAAAGACAACTGGTTTGTTAGTTTCAGAGGTCAAAGCAACCACCTTTGTCAAGGAGAAGAAGGGTAGGAGGCAGAGCAAGCACCCAGAGCAGCTATACCCTGCAAACAAGGAGGGCTGGGCACCTTCTGGAGAGCTTAGGGAACAAGGGCTAATGACTGTTACCTAGACTTCTCAGGAGTCCCAGCAAGTGGCAGCCACCTGGAATAGCAAAATACCAAATCTTTGGGCGAGGGTGTATCTTTCCCTCAGATTGAGAGATTGAGGTTGGGGGCGGGAAGAAGGAGAGAGAGAGAAGCTCAGAGCTATGTCTATTTCTGTTTCATCAGGAGTTAAGTATTTGGACCAAATCAGTCTTTTAATAATATATAGGACAGAACAGAGATTTCAATACCGTAGAAAAGAGGTTGCTGTGAATTTAGTCAATATTTTTCAATTCAGTCTAACTGATCCCAAACCATCCAGATTCAGCCTCGGTCTGAGTAACTGAATCTACATTAACTATATAAAAATAATGATTAATCTTAGAAAGCATTTTCCTCCAATGCTACAAAAGTTTATAAACTATCCAATATATTCACTTTTCCCTCACAAATCACTTAAACTTTTAGGAGAAGTCTATTTTCTAGAGCCCAAGCAATTAAAAAGAAATAAATCACCTATAAAGTAAACAAGTCACACTGACTAGGGTTATAAACTCCCAACTTGATATTTTTTAAAATACCTCATTTGAAATTATTTATGTTTTACAAACAAATCATTGTGAGTGAAACATTTAGAAATATCTAAATTTGATCACCCTCAAAGGGTTGGGGTTATCATATGTGGTTTTTTTTCCCCTCCCAATTACCATTCAGAATGTTATTGGCAGCAAGTGAGGGTTAGAAGTAGGAAAGCATTTCAAGAGCTCTCCCATTTTCGCCTTTGTAGATAGTGGGCTTAGATTTCGCTGAGCTGCTAAACAATCCATCTTACCTTGCTGTAAGACAATACTTTCAAATCCACTTATCAATGTCAGGCCACACTTTAGTATCAAAGGGAACTGGGATGAAACGATCAGATTTACAAACTTCATATAAAAGGTTTGTTGCTCACCGTGGTGAGATAACTGCCCTGATCCCCAGGGAAGGTATTTTTTTTCAAATCGCTAAAAATCAGTCCCTCTTACCCGTATGTCTGCAGGCATACCATGGGTTATGCTCAACTCATTTTCATCAATGTTAGACTTAAGAGGAAACTAGCTGCTTGTTTGGAATTATGTCTGCATTGTTAGAGCTTTATAACTTTACTATAACCCATTGTCTTCTAGAAGAAACTTTTCACACACTACTAGCAGACCTGGGTAGTCGAAAGAGGGGGGACTCTAATGCTGGGGATGAGATAAATCCCAAGCAGCAAAGCTACTCTGAGGCCAAGCAGGGCCGCCAGCTAATGGAACTGCAGATGAATTTCAGGAACGTCTGTGCACGTCCAGCACAAGGGAGGAGTGAGGTGTCTGTGCTCATTCACAATTAGGATACTCTTGCACTTACTTGTTCCTGGAGGACTTTAAGCAATGCTTGTGTGTGTGATTGCTCTTCCTTTGCTTGTTCCAATTCTGACTTTTTGCTGTTTAACTCCTCCTGAATGGTCAGCAGTTGCTGTGAAGTTAAAGAACATTTAGGTTAAGTAAGACTGAATGCTAGGTGATGGTAATCATCAACATACCGGATGTTTCATCAGCATTATCAAGATTTATAGCAGTAAGATTTAAAAAATTTTACAGAAAAATATTAATGCATAGAAAGTCCAAACTAAACATCACATGACATGAACATGTTCCTTTGATGCTTCTAATACTACTGGTTATATTTTTGCATCTTGTGTATGTTTTGATAAAAATGAGCAGTTGAAAAATATGAGAAGACTTTTACATCTTCAAAGTTGAATCCAGGTTTTGTGGATCTGTTTGTGCAACCCACCTCCCCACCCTCTCATGTTATAGCAGGAACAAATATGGAGGATTGTGTTCATAAATGACACGCTGATAAGAGAGTATACTCAAAAACAGTGAGTCAGCTTGTACAGGTTATGTCAGTTTACACATGCCAGGAAGCCAGCTTTAGAGTAGCTCTGTACAGCTGCTTCACCAAGAAGTGGCTGGGAACAAAAAAAGATCCTTTTACTTTCTCTGTTATGACGGTGATGTTTTATTAGATCAGCAGGACTGAAGTCCAAACTGCAATCAATATATCAGCCGAGAAAACTGCTGATACAAGCTGTCAAAACACTAAGCTATGGCCTACACTGCTATTTTTAAGCAGGGACACAGAGGGGATTTTTGTAAGCCTTGAGCTTCCCTTGCCCTATCACTGTAACTTATGTAGAAGCCTACCTCGTCTGCCAAAGCACAGTGCTGCCAGCGCTAATTCTTTGGAACATGGTTATATGTTAATAAGCATACAGGCTGGAGAACACACTCAAGGGCTTCAAAACACGCCCTGTAAACAGCTATGTCTATTCAAAGCTTCCTGACCACAGAGGATCGGTTTGAAAAGACAGAAGTGTCTTTCTTGGTCTCCATATATAACAAATGCTTCTCTAATGATACGAAGATGTTAGCGCATTCCTGCCACGCAGATGGCCATCTCCAAGCCAGTGCTGCTTCCTCAGGGCTGGACAACCAGCTGCAGAGCTGCCTGGCCAGTTCTTCGCTATCAAGATCCGAATAAACACAGACACTGGATTTCTGAGCTTAAACCTACCAACTGGAAGGATTAAGTTAAATCTGCAAAACCACTAGTTGGGAGGTATAAGGGGGGGTGGGGGTTTGTAAAAACCCACTCTGCTTTCCCTTGGGTTTGTTTTTCTGTTCCCCATTCTGGGTTGCAGAAATTTCTACCCAGAAATTTCAGAAGCTACTTTGGTCCTTTAGGATCAACAAAGATTGCCTCATTAATTTTCTAAAAACTCGCCACCTATTTCACCACTTGCCCATATTATAATCACAAGTGAGGTAACACATCCCACGCTGGCTCCCCGAGCACCTTATGTGACTTAATTGTGCATTAATTAGTTAAAGTACAGAAACCAGGGAGCCCATATTGTATTGTGACACCATGACAACTACCTAAAATGACTATTTCCAAACAGTAGGGAGTGACTCTGTTCCTTCCTCTCCTTCATGACTGGCCCCAGAACAGTTCCAGGGGGATCTGGTGCTCTGACTTTGACGATGTCAAGTCAATCTTTACGTCACTAGATGAGCTCCTAACTAATCTTTGAGCCTCCTTTAAAAATGAGCCAAATGAAGGGCAGGGAATTGTATTCAAAGGTATGTTTGTTCACTGTAGCTCCTGGTAGCACAACTAAGAAACAGTGGCTGTTTAGCAGAAGGGGTTGGCCACATTCCTGAGTGTGCAGCCATTCACAATGAATTTAAACCAATATCTGTAGTCGCAGAGCAGTTCACAGTACCCTGTTCCCCACACATCAAGTTCAGGTTATGAAAAGGTTTCAGTGACTCTGACCACATATTCACAGAAAGGTACCCGGATACTGTCTCTGAGTGAATAGGTTTATGACTTAGCTTTGCTTATCAGTTTTCTGGTCTGTCTGTAAAGACCATATACTGCTTTAGTCATGAGAAAAAGAAATTAAGGTCGGGGGAGGACAACAAAAGGGAATCCACTTTTATAAAACTTTGAGTTCTGTGAGTAGAGCGGGAAAGAAAGATCAGCAGCATAGTTCCATGCCATCGACGCACTGAGGGTGCTTCATTTTTTAAAACACACCCACCCAGCCTGCCCTTGACTTCGGTTTCCATTTAAGTTTCTATCTGTTCTCATGCTTTCTTGGGATAACAATTTTAAAACAAAATGTCACTCTCCTTTCCCCTTCTTTTGTCATATGGAAGTGATCACTTCAATGGTTCAGTCTAAATTTTTTGTAACAATGTTCTTCCAAAAACTATGTTGGTTTTATGACTATGCTTTCTTTTAAGTGGCACTGACAAATTCCTTATTGTTGATGATGTTTTTACTAAGTGATTCAGGTTGATGTATTTTCTAGTCTATTACTTCTGCTGGTTACATCATATTCTATGGAGTGTGTCCATTCAGTTACATCTAATTTGGCCACTGAAGGTCACTCAGCCTCTCTCCCCTCTTCCCACCCTGTCCATGACCTCAATGGGACGTGCTACACATGTTCCCTTTGGCTCAGAGGGAAATTTTCTGAGCTGTGTATCCAGTTGGGAAAGTGCTGGTTCATAGAATGTGCCTCAAGAGTTAACTTACCAAAGCTACTCTTCCGAACCAGTGGTTCAGTGCCCCACCCCCCCAGGGCACTCAACTACACTAATACTTAGCATGTTTCAGCTTTCTAATTTCTGCAAACCTGCTAAAGGAAAGATTCTCCATCTTTTAAAAGTTGTGTACTCCTTGTGACTTGGCACATCTCATCATATACTTGTTAGCTATTGAGGTTTATTTAAACTTCTTAAAAGAATGACCAGAGGCAGTGCTTCTTAAGTCTCGGAAATATTAAAAATTACTATTCAGGTATTTAAAAAATACCTGGGTCCCACTAATGATCTGTTATGTCAGAATATCTAGAGATGGGATCCAGGCAATTGCATGTTTTTAATTTCAATTTTATTTTTTTAGCAGCTATTCTTTTCTTTCCATTACATTATTTTTAAATTACACTATTGTAGCTCCTATAGTTATCCTGCCACCATATAACCTGTGAACCATCACCATGTTCCCTTGTGTTCTTCCTTACCCTGTTTTGACCTCCTTTCATCCCGTTCCTTGCTGAATGTCTCAGATCTATTGTCAGCTTGCTAGTTTTGACTGTATCTTGACCTTTGTACAGTTTCTCTACATTCCACATACAAGTGAGAACATCCAATATTTATATTTTTTCTCTGAGTTAATTCTGCTAGCATCATCCCTTCCAGCTCTATGTATGTTTTCTGCAGATGAGACAAGTTTGTTTTTTTTTGATAGCTGAATAATATTCCACTGTGTCAAAATATACCACAACTTTTTGATCCATTTATACCTTTTGGGGAATTTGGGTTATTTCTATATCTTAGCTATTGTAAATTATGCCACAATAAACAGAGGAGTGCAGGTTTTTCAAATTAGTATTTTTGTGTCTTTTGGGTAGATTCCTAGGAGTGGAAATGCTGGATCATATGGTAGACCCATTTCTAATGTTTTGAGGAACTTCCACACAGCTTTCCAGAGTGGCTGGAATGGCACCTTTTTAAAACAGTAGGTACTTAAAAAGAGTAAAAGCAGATATTTAAAAACCTTCACAAAAGTATTTTCAAAATACCTGGGGGGAAAAAAAAACATCGCAGATAATTCTATTGAATTAGGATGGGGATGAAAATCACTGTCTCCTTTAATGCTTACTTAATCCTCAGTGATAGATCACACTGTGACTCCCGTACCTAGTATCCTGCTTAGACTGTTCCAAGTCCCCAGTGCTTTGTTAATGTCAACCAGTGTGCCAGGTTCTTTTCTTCTCACTAGGTACTCTTTCCACGTGATCCTATTCACAGCCATGGCTTCAACTACACATCTTGTACGTTTGTGCTTTACAAAGTTGATTTATAGCTCTGCCTCTTTCCTACTTCCCAGTAGACCCTGAAATTAGTTTTCAGTAGTACTTACTATCACCCCCTCCACACACACCTGAATTTATTCCCCTCATTACCAGTGTTAAAACCCTGAAGTCAACCCCAGCCCTTTCATAACCCTTATAACCTTGCTGCCTGACTACTCCTCTGCCATCTCTTCGTCCCATCTTCCATCCTCTCCTTACTCTACAGTTGAGGCAGCCGTCTCCTCTCCATCTGCTCATTCACCTTCATGCCTGAGAGAATGAGGTGCCTAAGAATGAATGTGCTTCCATGCTTAAAATAGACTGTTGGTTCCCCAAACTCTGCTGGATAAAACCCATATCTATGACCATCTTTCTTCAGACTTGCCATGTCCTTTCATGATTATATGGCAGCCTGATTGCCCAGACTTCCACCTGGCAAACACCTATTCATTCTTTACGCTCCAGCTCGAATGCTGCCTTTGGGCCAACCCTGACTTGAATGATGCCTTTAAGAAATA
The DNA here is from genome assembly GCA_019455555.1 of Galemys pyrenaicus. Lineage (NCBI taxonomy): Eukaryota > Metazoa > Chordata > Mammalia > Eulipotyphla > Talpidae > Galemys > Galemys pyrenaicus. The sequence goes on from JAGFMF010011574.1 coordinate 10,266,120, forward strand.
GAAAAGGGCTGTGTTCTCCAGGTAGACACACGGAGGCGCATGCCTGGGTGGTGGAACAGGGACGTATTTGCATCCTACTCCATCCTTTGGCCTGGTGCCTTTGCACAGGGCAGAACCTGCACAGTCATATACAGTGGCCTTGGGTTGCTCCTTATAAAGATGTCCTCAAGTCCCCGAGCAATGTTCATTGTTCTGGTGTCTATGGTTCCAAAGCACTTAATGTATATTTTATGTCTCATAGCAGTCTTCCTGACTAAACCACATCTACAATGAGTCCAGAATTAAGTTATATCCAACATATGTAGGTGCTGAGTGAATGAATGAGTGGAGAGATGAAACAATACTTGCTCTGGTTTCCTCAACCTTACTGGGTTAAACCACGATCTGATAAAAACTAAAATGAAACAAACCACCACATACACACAGACAAAAACCAAAGTGACCACCTCCACGAAAACCACCTGAGGTTCTATCACTGGATAATTCATCACTTTAAACATATGGATATGGGAAACTTTCAGAGAAAAGTAGCAATTCCACTTAAAGACACTTCCAGTCATTACCCTGGCAGTTCCAGATATCCTTCTTAATCTAAGAGGGGAAGAGATAGTACTTAAAAGGCTAAGTTAATCCAGTTGATGAATTTATGATAATCTAATTTCTTTCCCAAGATCTACCAAAAAAAAACCCCAAACCAAAAATCCCACCACTAGAGGAATAAAAAACCCCAAACCAAAAATCCCACCACTAGAGGAATAAAATCAACACCATAGGCTAGTCCCTCCATTCTTCAAAATTAATGCTTCCTGTTGTTTACCAAGCATAAATTCATGAACCTGATATTTATAATTCAAAACACTGGATTCAAAGCTGTATTCTTTATTTGACTAGATAGCCTATAAAAACAATGAGATAGTGCACAAATAAATTAAGTCAGACTTTCTGGTCCTTTTTCACTTGAAATTTATGAGACTGTATAATATTCTTTCTAGTTTGAATTTTTAAGGACCAAAGTGCCTCAATTACAAAAGCTCATAGGTACTAGTACTAATCAGAAGACTCAGTTGGACTGGCTGACTCCAGCATAATTTTAATTTTCACACTGGAGAGTATGGCATCAAGCATATGCATTATTACATTTTTTGGTAGTTACAATTGAGTGTGTTCCAATTAGACAATTATCCAGATGCCAATCAAGTGCAAACACTCTGGCAGACAGTAACAGGTAAATAAATGCTGTACCTGACATATCTTGATATTTCCAGGCCACTGATTTAATTGGATCATTTGTAATGCTCTTTGAGGATGTAGACTTCAGTGTCTAATGGATCTTTCTCTCTGATAAATTCAAAGAGCATTACAAATGTTATTTGGAGCCCCAGAATAAGTGAAGTCACATTTCCATTTTTATAGATGATGAGTCATAGGCACAGAGGGGTCAAGTCATGAGCAGAGGTCACGCTGTCTGGGAGAGACCTTCCACTTGCGCAGCTCAATTGTCCTGCGTCACACAGCGGTTTCTACCCTGACAACCACACTGCACTGTCAATTTGAAATGCAAATCAGCACGTGCCAAACTTAGACTCCTCGTAACAACCACTTCTGCCTAGGCACTCGCACACCCCTTGAAGTGTTAGGCTGTTGAAGACCGGCTTTTGTGAATACTCTGTGAGCGGTGTGGTGGACTTAACTGTCCTTTAAAAACTGGAACCCATCTTCTTTGTCTTTTTTTCTTCTAAAATCTCATAATTTTGTCACCAAGGTGAAACTTTCATCTACCTAACAGATTAGAGGTTCGAGTCCACAAAAGTCACAAACTACAGAGCAAATACTTTACACAAAATAACCAGCAACAGGGTCTCCCTGGCGATTCAATGGGTTAAGCAACGTACTATGAAGCAAACCGCAACCACTGCAGCACATGTTCGATCCCTGCCTCCAGCCAGGGAGGTGAACCACATGGCGCGGCAGACCCTCCTGCCTTGCCCACTGCTCCCCTCAATAGTGTATTTCAGTCACTCTGTCTGTTCTGTTCCCTACTCTGTCTTTTGTGGATCCTCTCACTCCGCCCCCCACACCTCTGGCCTGTACCCTAGTGCTTATATGCATAAATAAACCTTTAAAAGAAAATAACCAGCAACATCTCCTTAGAAGTCTCACTATAAAGCTCAGAAGTGTGATCATTCAGGGGTCTTTGGCAGGACTATGGCTGGCAAGGGAAATGAAGGTGGAGCTTGGTATAAAACAGAGGGGACCCCTAAATGGAATAATGGGAGTGTGCATTCTGTGGTGGTGAAGCAGTGCTATTTTCTAAGCTGAGGTTGGTAGTAGGTCAGGTAAACTCATAATCAGGTAGATATATATTGATGGTGACTAATACCTACCTACATTATACACACACACAAACACACACCTATAGGCACACATTTTTAATCTCCTCATCCCCCTCATTTCAGGATTTCCCTAGTGTTTAGATCTACTTCAATTTTTAAAAACAATTTGCTAATATTTACTCAGATAATAATTCGTTCATTCCTTTGACACTTATCTACTCTGTGCACACTACTGGGATAGAAAAGGCAAAGAATATGGAGGGAACAGACACTATAAATAACCTGTCTACAAGATGCTGGGTCACAAAAATGATAACATTTATATTACAATTGATTTAGGGAGGAACAAAATACTCCACTAGTGCCTACAACTACTGTAGTTACCATAAGGCATTTCAGAGATCAATTTAGGAACTAGACTGGTTTCAGGGGAATCCATTTTGAATCAGCTTATTTTACTTATTAGATGCAAACCACTGAATATTCATTCAGAAGAGTCTAGAAATATTTGAACCCATGGAATATCATCAATTTACATTTAATGTATCTTGCTCTTTTGATTCAGTCTTAGTAAACATTATTCCATCTTTTTTAATTTTACTGTAAATTTACTCTAAATCTGATTTACTAAGTCAGATGCCTTACTCAGAGGGATGTGCCTTTGAGGCCAATAAAGTATCACTTAAGGAAATGAGGTCCAGGGATTTCTAAAGAGAATTCCCCATAGAAGGCTACAGTGGATGTGACTATCTGGGTGGCCTGGTCCCAGGAGTCATTTTAATATCTAGTCAACACCTATGAGCACCAGTATCACCCTCGTCTCCGACCTGAATTCTCTGTATAGCCAGCCTGCGTTCTGAGGCCCACCTGTGGCTGGTTCTGCTAGATACTACTTGTCACCCTGTCCTGCAGGAAAGGTGAGAAGATACATACATTAATCTCTTCTCCCTGGGTGAAATCCTGCTACCACAGTCCTCCGCTGCTTTTCTCCCCAGTCTTTTCGAGACCCGCTGTCCCTTGAATCCTGTTTTGGTTCTGCCTAACTTCAGTACCACTTAGGAATGTCGCGTTAGGTGCTGCTGCAGCTGCTCTCTATCTGGGTCTGCTTTAGTTATTTATTTTTCTAACAATGTTTGCATTCTTTTCTTGGTGTAGTCTCCCTAGAATTTCCACCACCAATTCAGGATTTAACACTGAATCCTGAACCAGTCCCCAATTGTTAGGAAAAGTTCAAGATGTTTAAAAAAAAAAAATCAAGACGTAAAAAAATCAGGTACACAGTATCACAGCCTAAAGGCTAGGCTTTGCCTAAAGGATTCCTGACAAAGGCGAGAAACCTTCTCAGGGGAAGGACAGGCACTTCCCACCTGGTGCCCATGACATCCGCTTTTCTCCTTGGGTAGAAAAAAAAAAGATGGACTTGAACCAGCTTGAATTTGTGTGTCACACAAGGTGTTAAGACTACTCAACACGGATTCTAGTTTAAAATGGCATCTGTTTCCACCTGGGGATGAAACTGCACTTCAATTTATGGCAAGGTATGAGGGTAACCAAGCCTGTGGGCGGTTTATCAATCCTCTGCGCCTCTCTTCCTGCCTCCAGCACGGTGACCCCTGGAGGAGGAACATCTCTCAGAGAGAACTCCCACCATTCAGATGACTGATAACGGGAACACTGGATCATAGAAATGAAATTGTGCTCGGAGCCTAATATCCTATTACACCAGGCTATACATATTTAATTCCTTGGGTCTTTCCTCATAAATCAATTCCTTCAGGCCCTTAATCTCGTCAATATCTTTTCTGATATTGAATTTTAAATGCCATTCTCATTGCTAGGCAGAAAGGCAATCTCCTCTTGTGATGGGATCAGGCTTCATTTACAGCAGAGATGAGAGATGCCAGAGGGCAACCCCACTCCCTGACCCTCCTGTTAACACCCTGATGTCAGCCTCATGTCAGCCTGAGCCCAACAGCTTAGGTACAGCTCCAGTGTCCTAAGAGGACAAGACCACTGACCCGGGGCCCACACTTACTAGTCTCCGGAGAACCTGGGTAGCTACAGGAGACTGATGAGAAGGAAAGTGTTGCCAAGAATCTGGGTCCTCAAGGGGGTACTGGGACATGAGGCACCAGCTGCTCACCCAGGGCAGCATACCCTCCAAGGATTCCCTTCTCTGGATGCAGGGGTATGGGACCGGTCCAAGGACACACTTGGCGCACATACATCTGAGCAAGGCTGCCCATGTTGCAGTACAGGGAGGGTGTGGGTTCTGAATACCCTCAGGACAGAGGGAGAAGCCACAGTATGTAGGCACTTGTAGAGGGCATGTCTCCAGTTGCCGTGGACAGGCTGATAGCACCTCCTGCAGAGAAAAGGAAAACCTCCACAAACCCATGCAGTGTGTGACATTTCCAAAGGAAAGTAGGAGCGATATCCATAAGGCCTTAAAAGTGACTTTGAGGTTGGGAAACAGAATGAGATGCAGCTTTCGGGGTCTAAGTCTACAGGCAGTGGCGGTACCAAGTGCAGGTAGCAAGGCTGAGGCCCCAGGAGCTGTCAGCCTCAGTGCAGGAAATAAGCAGGTACAATTGTACAAAAAAGAACAGTAAAACTAAAGCTCCATCCATTGGTTATTGCACCAGTGTATAACATCAGTGATAAAACACTCCTTTCTGATAAAAGGCTGTTGTTGGTCTAAGGCCAAAACAATTGCTGCCATTATCATTATACTGAATAATAAATATGTAATCTTCAAATTAGCACATTTTAATTACTTACCCTTTAACAAACATATGCTATGTAGAGACTAATTTGGACAATGTGCAGGTTCATAGTCTGCTTCCACTTACAGATCTCCCCATAAGTACACAAGAACTCAGCTGTGGCACATTTTTTGGATTAGAATCATTTGAGTTTGTTTTAGACACAGTGTCTCCAGCCCCTGCAGCACTACATTCCCACATTTCTATAGATTTGAAACAATGACAGTACAGTATTGCAAAGACTGTGAATTAGAACTTGAGCTACTTCAATTCCTTTCACAGGTCCTCTGAATTTTTATGTTTGTTACAATTCAATCTTACTGAAGTGATGTAAATTTAATGCAATACCCATCAAGGCTCCAATGGCATTCTTTAAAGACAGAACAAACATTACTCATTACTGAAATTTATATGAACTACAAAAGACCCTGAGTAGCTAAATCAGTCCTGACCAAAAAAAAAAAAGGGGGGGGGAGGGGGGAGAAGAAAGGTAGTATACTTCCAGACTTCAAACTACACTACAAAGATTTAATAATCAAAACAGAATGGTAGTGGAACAAAAACAGACGCACAGACCAATGAAACAGAATTGAGAGTTCAGAAACAAACCTGCATATCTAAGAACAGCTAATCTATGACATAGTTGCCAAAAGTAAATATTGGGGGAGTCTTTCAACAAACGGTGCTGGGAAACCTGGACAGTCACATGCAAAAGAATGAAACTAGAAGACCATCTCACGCCTTACACAAAAACTAACTCAAAATGTAACTAAAGACATGTATGTGAGGCCCAGGCTAGACACCATAGACTACACTGAAGAAAACATAAGCAAAACACTCCAAAACATTGGCTTCAGTGATAGCTTTGTGAGTTTGTCTTCAACATTAAGAGAAAAGAGAATATTAACAAATGGGACTACAGAAAACAAAGAACTTCTGCACATGAAAGAAATTGTCATTGAAAACAAAAAGCCTATTGAATGGGACAGTCCAGGGTGTGAGCAGAAGAGGGGCATAGTGACTTCAGTTTGTTGGGCTATAGTGAGGGGCACTTTCATTAACACAGTTTTAGACACCACTGCCTTTACTTTAAAAATATCTGGGGTGGGGGGAGGCATTTAAGGGGGTGTATAAAACTTAGATTTGTATAAAAGACAGATTTTTTTTAGCATTTGGATAATCCACTGGGATTATTAGTCATAATACATTACAATAGGCAACATTATTATTAAAAAAAATATAGGCAAGAATTGATGAAAAGGGAAAGAGCCACAGGTCAGCATTTCAAAGGCTGATATGATTGGCTCTATGTTAAATTGCTGTGTGACTTTGAACAAGTCACTTTACTGCTCTGGTCTCATGACAGATGATTTCTCATTTGCCAAAACAATGCCTCAATTAATTTTCTGTATTCCGAATTTAGGAAAAGCAGATGCAAATGTGGTCTGGAAGGTCACAAAACTTATTTTCTAATTCAACTGATGTTTTCTTGTTAAAGTGAAATTTTCAGGGTCATCTCAAAAGTTCTGTATTTCTTTTTCTTCAAATGTTAAAGTTAACAGTACACACTAGTGGGATACTGTGAGACTAAGAACATTCATTAAGTATGTAAGGCTCCTTGAAGGGCACAGAATAACAAATTAAATGAGAGTGTTGTCACTAATTCTCTTGGCAAAAATGGAGAGCTTATGACCCAGCAAGGTCTCAAGAGCAGCAGTGTTGGGGATAAACATTAAGAGAGAAAGGTCTGTTGTTCAGGCCCACCCTCACCATGCTGGTTGCCCTGCTTCAGCCAATTTTCCCAACACAGGGCCAGCCAACCTAAATTCATGCAATTCACATGAGGTGCTGTCAAATGGCTTGTGAGGTAGGAATATATATCAGTGATAGTCTCTTCATTGCTTTTGTTGGCAATTCCATTGCAAATGATAATCCAATTTGCTGGGATTTATTTATTTTTATTACTTTTTTTGAAATTATATGAGGTGATCATCACCCCAGCCTCTGGGCACATGTACAGCTGTTAATGTGGAAATTTAAAATATTAACATGCTTTCTAGCCAGGCTGGCTCATTTACTTCAGATAAGAACCTGATTGAACATCTGGGTCTCTCATTGTGCCCCAAGGGGAAGCTGAGATTTGTTCTTTCTTTGAAGGGTTTATAACCTGATCGATCAGAACTTACAGGTAGAAAACCCTTCAGAGAGGACTTGTGACCAAAGTCTATGACCATCTTTGGAGGTGGCAAATGCTAAGTGGTCTGGGCCTTAATCAGGAGAGCTGGTGTTAGCATTGTTAACAAAAGATAAAACCATTGCCACCAATATCCTTGACTGCCATTTTAGGAAGCTGCTTTTGACTTAATATTTATGGAATAAGAACATATTTTGGGGTCTTGAACGTTTTTTGGCTGAATTCTAAGAGTGAGAAAGCTGCCATGATCTAGCAAGTTCTACAGATAAATGAAGACAAATACCATTGACAGTTTTATCTCTACATTAGCCATAGAAGACTGAGGAAGGAGCATTTTTATCTCCACTGAGGGTCTAAAAGGGCTTCATCACCTATTACCTAAACCCTGATTAACTATAACCTTTAGTGAAACTTATCTAATGATTACAGCGTTCCCAGTTTTCTTTGTTAACTCATTTCATATAGCATTTGCATCTTTAGGTGGTCCTGGAATAAACGCTGCAAATGAATGAGCATGGTTAGAAGAAGTGTGAAGCTGAGGAGTTCTGCTCATTCCCTCCACAAGTTTCCAAGTTTTTTTAGTGCACTTTGGTAGGTCCAAAATCCCACGTTTTAGAAGACTCAGAGTAACTAGAACCTCGACATCTCCAAGTCTCACCAGCTCCCTATTCCAGAAACAGCCAGAGAGACAGGTCTGGGCTGCAACAGGTAAGAACAGTCCTTAGGGGCTTTAACTACCTACAGGTGGTCTGGATGGCAGCCCTAGATGCTGGACAAGCACAGGCTTTCCGTGCTTTTTAATTACCGATTGTCTTTAAGGATACACAACAGAAGCAGCAAAAACAAAATCTCCGCAGATACTGCCACTGTGAAATGTGCCAGGTATCCTTATATCTGGGTCCAGAAAATACCCATTAAAATAAAGGACAGCACCACCCAACTTGCACAGATCTCAAAATGCAGACAGAAAATTACCATTTTAAGTCAATCTTTTTTGCTTCAGAAACATTAAAAATTAGAAGTGTCAAGGAAGTGAGCTGAATTACTCAGACCCTTTACAATAAATGATGTTAAACAGCAAAGAAAGTCTCTCAAAGTGTAAAAGAAATCACAACTGTAGATTTAGGCTTAATATCGATATCAACCTACCCCGTGAGGACGTCTTGCTCCAGCTTCTAAATCCCCTCACTCTCCTTCTACAACTGTGCGCATTTCAACATCACGTGATGGTATCTGCTATACCCACACCTCCTTTATGCAAATTTCAATCACAGGTTTTGCTGACATCAGCTTAAAGGCCAGCTCTTAACAATGCCGGCACAGAAAAGAACATCACCTATGACATATGGTGAGTTACGTTTGCATTACAGAAATTGGGGATCCTACTAAGCTTAGTATTGGTGACTTTAAGTTTCTCAAAAGAAAAAGGCTTTTAGTATTTAGCTAGGAAAAAGATGTCTGAACAAATACTCGAGACTGTGCCCTACACACTCGTAAACGCAAGCTCCGTGGCTGATTCCTGAAGCTAGTCATTCTTTCAGGCTACGCTGGTTGCTCTGGATGAGGCTGTAAAACTTCCAAACTTTCATGCCATGACCTCTAAATAAAGAATGACTGGATCATTCCTTAGACTTCAACAGAGACTTCTCAGAATCTCAGTGAGATGAGATTATTTATTTGGGTGTGAGTAGGGAAAGTAGCAGAAATTAAGTATCAGGGGACTAGTGTAGAGTTTTCAGTCACCGAGAATACAACATGTGTGGTTCAACAATTTGTCCTTTTCTTCATTTACTCAGACAGCTGTCAGATGCAAACTACTAAATAAGCTATGAAAGAATGGTCTTATGTGCCAGGTATTGTTAAAGTGCAATATCAGAATTAAAAGGAAACCAGCACGTATGTAATGTGTGTGCATGTGTGTGTGTGTGTAAGGTAACCGTAGCTCTTGTGTCTCAATCATCTTTCAGGGGGATAGGAGATGGACAGAAGTGAGTGAATGTAAAAGGAAATGATTCTCAGAATGCAAGCACGTAAGAGAAGGCAGAGTGAGGACACAGGGCTGATCTGGAGGGTAGTTTAGGGACTTAACCCAGCTGATTAAAACTAAGAAATAAGTGGGCTAAATCGGGGGCTCTTCCTAGTTCAATGTTCTGCCTCCTGTTGTAACAATAGTGGTAAAATTGAGCTCACAACCACTTGAAATTTTATATCTGAAGCAGAATTCTCATTATCATTACATTCTGATTCACTTTTTTTTTTTTTAACTGCAGGTGGGCCATGTAGCCTGAACAAAGCATAGGCTTCATGTGAAAAATGACCAGCAAATTATGGACTTAAAATCATGTGAGTCAATCACAGCTGGGCAGAAAAGCTGATTGGAAAGATCAGCCTAATCAACTCAGCCCCGCGGGTGCTATAGGGAAAGGTTAGACCCGGGAGTGCACCTCAAGAGACATGATGATTATCTGAATCCAGTCTGAGCTCATGTAACCAGATGCGTTGTGGTGAAACTACATCATGAAGCCCCTTTTCTTCCTTCTCCCCAAATGATAAATAGGATTACTGGGGAGGAAGGGGAGATGATATTGTAAAGAGAAACTCAGCATGACAGCTTTTTTATGGACTTTACATTTAGGTCATTACCAAACCTTCCTGAAATAAATTGTGGGTAGCACTGAAGAGAAGAAACACAAACCACTAGGGAAGAAATATAAACCCTGGAGAGAAGACAAGGTGCACTGAGAATTAGTGAAGGACAAAATTGCAGAGTGCCACTCTGTGTTTAAATGACTGAAATATGTAATGCACTGGGGTTCAGGAAATGACTTACTCAGGCTAAAATGTAAATCACGCTGGGGGGAAATCTACATCTCTAAGCACGCCTTGAATAAGAGTCCAGAGCTTGCCAATGAAATGTCTGACTGGAATACCTGAGTAATACCTGGCTTAAAATAAGGTGGTGGTGGAGGGCATTAAAAACAGAATGTGTATGCATAGGGAGACAACGGAATACATTAACAGAACAAAGGGAAGAAGAAGAAAAATGATAACAAAGCTTTGGAGAGTCATTTTTCTTGTCTTTCATTTTGTAGGTGCGACTTGTAATATCCTTTCCTTGCAAACCTACTACCAGGGTTCAAAACTTTTATCTGCTCTACAAAATATAAGCTGTTCTGGCTATTTCCTAAGTGATGCATGTGTTGGGTATGTGGGCAGGTAAGGGATGGGGAGGGGTGTGCAGAAATGAAAGGGAGAGCACAATAACAGAACACAGAACCACCAAACAGGGGGAAGTGGCATCGAGGTAAGAACTCGGAGAGGCAGGGACTTTTCAATGATCAGCTGAGTGAAATGGGTGGTCCATGAAGTGAGGACCAGATTGAGCACTACCTTTGGTTAAGTTTCCCTTGATGACTCTTCAGGGTACTTTGTTACACAGAGGAGAAAACATAGTCTTTAACTAACCATATAACGTCTTAGAACTGAATTCCCAGTTCCACACTTTGGTTACAATTGCAGAAACTTTAACTGGCTAAGTTTGGTGTTCCACTGGTTAAGATTTAAAAATGATTAACACAGTATGTTTCTGTGCTGGTAGAAGAAAATACTTCAAAAGGAGAAATGTTAACCGTAGTTTTATCTGGGCAGTGGTATCCTGAATGATTTGTTTTTTGATATTTGCTCCTTTTATCTTTCCAAGTTTTCTGCAGTGAACATGTTCTTTTGTAAAAAGGAGAACAAAAATTAAAATGGCAAACTGGATCCAGAAAAGCTGCAATTCCCACCTACATTTGTCTTCCTCTGTTTACTCTTTCTTAAAGAGGATTTTCCTCCTCTGATTCATTCTTCTTTGTTTCTATGTTGTTTGCTTGCTCCCCACATTTCTCTCTGTTTTTCCTTCACAGCCTGCGTTTCTGATGAGAAGGAAATTGGCTGGTATTCCTAATTCTCATGCTTCCTTCCCACCATCATGGAGAAGCCCTGGGGCCTGATCTCCCCTTCTACCCACCTCCCTCCACTGCAGCCCAGAGCTGGATAATTGCATCAGTCTGGATGGCAGCATGATGCCTGCTGTATACAGGTGACTGTGCAAGAAAGATCTGGGGCTTCAGTGTGGAAGGAGCTGCTTCAATTCCTTGGCACCCTACAGAGAGATGAAGTCGAGCCCAGACCACATGGCTCATTGTAGTGTCTGTGGCTGGAGGGAGAGACAACAGCGGTCAAAGAGCATGAAAGGCTGGAATGTGTCTGAGGCAGAAGCCCATGTTTGATTTACTACATTGAAGAAAAGATCCATTTCACTATGAATCTGGTACTCCGGGTGTGATATGGCCTGTAAGTCAGGAGGTAATTTCCAAATGAGGTGGTGGAGGGCAGGGTCATTCAAAGGTCATCCAAGCACAGTAGAGACAGTGTCAGAAAGAGCAGAGCTCCTTTGCCCTGGGAGTGGCTGCAAGTCTATTGGAGATCCTGTTTTTCCCACTGCAGACTTCGAGGGAAACAGCAAAATGCAGAAGCAGAACAATTTTAATGGTTTGCCGGGTGATGCCATTATTTCTAACCCTGGTTCCTACGTTGACTCATCTGCTAGCTTCATTATTTTTAGAAGGGATGATTAGTAATGAGGATGCATTTGATGATCAAATTAATTAATGGCAGAGCAAGATAACTAATGATGAGATGAAGCCTCCCATAGTTAAAATTATATGAGGGCTCCTCTCTCCCTTCTCAAAAGTGAAGAGATTTATTTTCACAGTTCGAATTTAATAAAGAGAAGCCACACATACAGTATTGTCTTTTTGCAAGTTCTTATGCTGCTAATGTAATGAGCAAACTAAGGACTAGGACAGAGTCACAAAACAGACAGAGGGTCTTGGCCAGTAAGGTCTCTTCAATCAAGAAGCTCAAGAGGGTGGGGCAGTCTTGTGCTGCCCTTTTGAAGAGCCACTTCCAGAGTCCTAGGTAAAGTTGGGGGGGGCGGGATAACAGAAAGAATGTAGGGGTTGCAGTCAAACAGACCTGGTTGGAGTTGTGACTGCCAGGTGCACGCTGTACCCTGAGCAAACCACGTGCTACATCTAGGGCTTAATTTCTTACCTGAAACACCGGGATCATCGAGGACTCCTGAGCTGTGAGCACGAAGAGAAATAACGTGAAGGTGCTTCTGTGAGTTAACGGTGGAGAGAAACTCAGACTGGGCTTGGCCAGATTTACTCACCAGATGCTGAGACTTTCCTTAAACCTCTACAACTCTTAATATTTATACTTGGAGTGTGCAATCACAGTTTGCATTTGTATAATAAAGTTTTGCAGAGTGTGTTTGCTTACATTTTCTCTTTTTATTACAACAAGCCCTGATGGAGGTTGCAGGCCCTGCTTTCCAGAGAGGAACCTAAGGCTCAAACAGACTGATGCTTGCAAAGTTGTGCAGAAAACAGTGGAGCTGTTTTCCTTTCACTGTTCAGTGTTTTCATTTTCTTGTGCCCAAGCCTGTCACCCCTTTGGGGCATGGAGGTATCCTCCTCACACTATGGTCTCTGTCCATATAAGCAAGATGCCCAGTGTCCATTCTTGTTTGAAACTGTGAGAAACATAGTTCTCCTCTATTGTAGCTTGTCCTGAGTCAAGCGGGCTTTTAAAACTCCCAACTTTTAAAACCTGACTTCAGGCAGAGCATTGTAATCTAAAATCCTGGGCCAAGAATTGGAGTTTCTGGTTCTAATTCTGGTTTCCAAATGTGCCCAAAAGTTTCTTCAAATGTCTCACACTGGAAGTGGAGTGCACTGTCCTCAGGTGGCCAGGGGTGTAGGCTGCAAATGTTAGGAAGGCGCATCTTGCCAGCAGGGGATTAGAAAATGGAGCCCCTGAATTAGGACTGAGGATTATCATTGGCAGCAAGTGGGCCACTATTATAAAATAAAAAGTGGGCCATCCCAAAGTACTGCGGAGTGGGTAGAAAATGCAATGACACACCGAGGAAGCAAAGTGAAAGGAAAGGAAGACCGTGATGGACCCCAAAGGCAGCAGCTGCAGTAAATCCTGATGCTCTGACTTTGAAACTTTTGAAAGTCATAGCAGCTGAGTGATGTACATGGCTTATGATTTTCATTCTAGTAAAATGTCAGACTTTTGCTATAAATGTGGGAAATGTCTCGTGAGTTTTTGATTCAGAAAGAAACTTCACTTGCGTAGTTACTGAATCAAATAAAACTGGAGTTTATCTCTGCAGGCATAGTTGGTATGATGCCAGATTTTTACGTGTGAATGTGTACACACACACATTTATATTTTGAACATTTTAAGATATGTACAGATGAAGCTAAAATAAACTTGCCAAGTACCCCTTTCTCTACACTGTAATAATGTGATTTTATTGCCCTGGTCAGTGGTACTGCATTAGTTTCTGCACTGATGCATAATGCCTATGCAAGTTAAAGATACTATGATAATGCTGTCACATGCTCGTTCCATGATAAGTCAACGACCAGGCGGTCACGTTTGTGCTGGTCTTTCCTTCCAGCTGAACAATGTTGAGGTTTGTGATTCCTACCTAAAAGGAAGATCCTCACAGTATATTACAACTTAAATGCCCAATGAACCACTCTTTAGTTTTCACATTTGATTTCTAATTTGTTTAACTGTGTCACAAAAGCTCTTAAAATAGAATTTGTCGTTATAAGTATGTTAAATTTCTTTCCCCTTTCCTTGTTCTTCCCACGTTTATGTATGACTGCTTTCCTTGTTTTTCAGGAAGGACTGCTTTTCCCATGGAGTCGTCTATGATCCCTGCACATCTTTCTCCTCCCTCCAGCTTTTCTTTCTACTTTTGTACACTCTCCACATCCACTTGAACTTAGGCCTTGCCCTCCTCCATACCATCAGCTTGTCCTCAATTCCCTGCCTCCTTCTTTTGTCTAGGACAAACCCCAGAGGCAGACTGGAAGAAAAGTTAACAATGTCTCTATCATTCTTGCCTATTTCAGCCTGTTCATGTCACTTTTTCCTATATGTCTCCTTTTCCTTCCTCTTAAGGTACTTAAGATGTGTATCTGTCTCATCTTCAAGCAGCTCTTTACAATGTGCTGCCTTAGTTCCCGTTTTCCTTTCTCTGAGGCACTGGCACACGTGCGTGCTGTCCCTCCTTGCTCCGTACGGCTTGGATGTCCAAAATAATTTGCAATACTCTTCATCTAACAGTCCCCGGACCCAAATGAGGCCACATGCTGAGCAGGGATTCAGACAACGGCTGGATTCACATTTAAAGCCCTTGAAACGGGTTCCTGTTAAAGATGTCAGACACAGTACATGTGCATTTACTTTTTGCTTTGCTTTTCTCCAGAGACCCAATTAAAATGCCTGTCAATGAGTAAGTTTAAAAAAGAACAAAGAGATCGGGAAGGGACTTCTTAGTGTGTGACACATCCTGGCACTGGCGGACCCCCAACACTCCTTGGAACGAAGCCTGCCAGTCAATGAGCCACTGTGTGGGACAAGGACAGCCAGAGGAAACATGGTCTCAGTGAGCAAACCCACACTGCTTCCCAAGAAGGAACACCAAGTCCTATACCCCCAAATACAGATTGCCAAGTACCCTTTATCTGAGAAGAAACTTGTAGCATGGAAAAGTCAAATAGAGACACAAAACCAAGCAACTGATCCTGGAAAAATATACATGACCCAGGAACAAAAGGAATTTTCAAAATTATAACTGGTATTCTCAAAAATGTTTGAGTAGACAATGCAACCACAAAATAAGAATAAGATTGCACTAAAGGGTCGTAATCAAAGAACAAAAATAACATTTGAAAATCACATGATCATCAAATAGAAACTTCAATGGAAAGGATAAAAGATGAACTTAAAACAGATAATATCATAAAAAGGATAATGGGCACCAGCTATCAACCTGATAGGTCCATTATCTCACTTGTGGGTATGTCGGTAACAAAATAATAACAGAAAATGAAAGTGAGAAGTTATCAAAAGAACAGAGAGACTCCTGTGGCAAACTTCTGTTACATTTATCTGTGTTCTCTGCATGCAGGGCTTCTCCCAGGCTCTTCATAACACTCTTTTGAAGTCCATGGGGAAGAGCAGTGGGCCTGCTGGGCTTGTGAAGATGTTCACAATTTTTAAGGGGGAAGCTCTTTTATTTTTTTCAGAAATGGTTCAAAAATCCTCCAAAATTTTGTTGGTTTGTTTTATTTGCCTTTCCCCGAAACTTTCTAATGAACAGACACATGACCGTCCCCACCAGTCACCTTGAACCACAGCCACCTTTACCACCATTGCTACAGTGCCCGTGTCACCTTCACCAGCACGCCATCAGCACTTTCACCACCACGGCCACCTTCACCACGGCAGCCACCAGCATGACCACCCCTGGCCTTGCTCCCGCTGATCGCGGGACAGGGACACATCAGACAGGCTTCATTACATGCGAGTTTCATTACATGCAGCAACACCGCTGAATCTCGAATTCATGATGGTAAGTACAAGAAGTCAGACTCAGAGGTGGCAGACTGCACGATTTCATCTACATGACATTTTGGAAAAGGCAAAACTATCATGGTAGAAAATGAATCAGTGGTTGTTGGGGGGTTGGGAGAGGAACTGAGTACATGTTTTTAGTATCTATTGAAAAAGTACTTACTATGCAACTAAATAGTTTAAAGATTTCAGAAGACATGCTAAGCTTACTGAAATGGTGAGACGAACTCACGGATGTCCTCATTGTAACACACTTTCCATTTATTTCTTTATATGGATCCCAAAGACCAGTTCTTGATCAACATTTGGCAAAATGGCTGGAGGTTACTTAATATTTTAGGAAGTAATCGTATTACCTTTCTCTGTCCTGTTCTATAAAATTAATCTAAGTAAATGAGGTTTGCAGTACATGGACAGAAAACCACACCCATGTTTCTTCTTTGAGTATGAAAACTTTGAGCATGACGAACACTGGTTACTTAATTTCTAAAATGGTGTATATCATAAACGTCTCCCTCGCCCCAATTTTTAATTCATCTTCCTTTGATTAAATTATTAAAACAGTTAACCGATTATTAAAATAGTTGCCTGAACCTGTTCTTTGCTAATGTCAAATTGAAGGTATTCGACCACCCACCAACACGGGCTGTTGGCCTAAGACTGATGCTCTTCAGTCTTTGCTAACACTATTAAAAAGCATCAGCTTAAAGTATTTCTGAGAACCTTCTGACATAATCATCATTAGTCACACACAGATTTATGATCAGCAGCTTATAATGGCATCTTGTTGTTATCTGAATATTTATCAGTGCTGTCAATATGATTTATACAGGCTTCAAAAAGAATTTGATTTTTAAATTACTTAAAAAAATATGACATATCCTGACCTGTCCTCATGAATGAAAATGTAAGTGTTGTTTAAGTGTATGTGTGGTTAAAACCATGATGACAGACTTCTATAAACTTACTATGGTGGCTAAAAAAGACAAGTAGCCAGGCTAAAATAGCCTGACCTGCGTACCAACTAGAAGACACTGAAATTCTCATGGAGTCCCATGGAAGACATAATGTTACATATACTTTGGAAAACAGTTTGGTTGTTTCTTAAAAGTTAAGTGCATTTACCACATGGCTCAGCAATCTAACCTCTAGGCATTGATGCAAAGGAGATGCAAATGATGTCCAAACAAAAAAGTTTATAAGTGAATGCTTACAGCATATTTGTTCATAGTTGCCCTCCACAGGAAGCCACCCAGATATTGATTAAATGGTGACTAGATAAATAAGTCATGGCTTTCCTGACAATGGAATACTATTCAGCATGAAAAGGAATGAGCTACTGATATATGCAGCAACACCGCTGAATCTCAAATTCATGATGGTAAGTACAAGAAGTCAGACTCAGAGGTGGCAGACTGCACGATTTCATCTACATGACATTTTGGAAAAGGCAAAACTATCAGGGTAGAAGACAAATCAGTGGTTGTTGGGGGTGGGGTAAATTAATAAGGGATTAGGAAATTTAAGGTACAGCTTGATAGAACTATTTTACATATCGATTGTGGAAGGGGTGGTTACATGAATATGTGTCAAATTCATGGAACTATATATCTAAAAAGGATATTTTTATTGTATGTAAATTTGACCTCAATGAACCTTAGAAAATCAAGTTCACTGTGGTGATAAATAAGAGAAGATAAATAAGAATTTAAATGAAAAACTAGACTCATTCATGGGAACATGGATGGATCTGGAGGGGATTATGCTTAGCAAAGCAAGTCAGAAGGCAAAAGAAAAATACCAGATGGT
>JAGFMF010011574.1:10283792-10332055 GCA_019455555.1 Galemys pyrenaicus
GGTGCACTGGTGAGATGGTGATGGGGAATACATGGGGATTACAATTAATGGCAAGTATATGTAAATTTTAAAATATTTTAATAAAATAAAATAAAAAAAATAAATAAGAATTTAAAGTATGTAGATTCTGTTCCTGCATACCTAAAGATATAAGCAGAAGCCAACAACCTCACAGTCGCCACAGCAAAAACAGGTTAACTTCACTGACAGCTGAAGACCAGGTAAAGGTTGCTGTGTTACCATGGATACAGGCTATTACTACCTTTTGTGTGAAACCTCTAATATTAAATTGTGACACACATATGATATAGGGGTAACTCGGAAAGCACCAAAGTCACTCAAGAGTTTTTCATTTTTAGGAACCCTGTCCGTAATGTTTTCTTCACAGACACATGGCAAGACCTTGTGGGTATCGTTGAACACATCCTTAAGGTATTATGAGAAAGTTAGAAACTTTTTGACTCAGGGAAGGAGAGTCTAACCTTTGTATGCTGGTTCTGAGGCAGTGAAAATTACTTTGTTTGTTACAGGAATCATTTCCCACGGATGGTTGCTGAAACAGTGACACAGGGCCCTGAGGTCCTCCCCTCTTCTCTCTGTTGGCTTCCCGGGGGGGGTCATCATTTTCGAATGTACAGAGTGGAGAGTGAGAGAGAGCCGGTTTTAAACATGGGGGAATTCTGTCTTGGGACTGAAACATGCTGAAAAAGCTGTGGTAATTCATTCAATATGATGTTAAGGTATAAACTGACTCTTAAAAAGCACATAGATTTTAAAATTATACCAAAGACATGTTGCCACAGATTGGCCAGGCAGCCAGTCAACCAGTAGGAGAAATTAAAATCAGAGTAGCTACACCTGAGTGAATTCTGCCTGTGCAGGGAGGGGCTCCATGGCTTGCTGCCACCGCTCCAGCCTCGCCCCTCAGGCTCCAAAAATCCCAAACAGCCTGGAGCACCTCAGGACACCAGGCTGGTTCTTCCCTCTGTGTCTCTTTCCATTCACTCCTCCATTCAACAAATGCATTGTGACAATCCACTCTGTGTCTTATTGAGTGAATCGTGTTACTGCCAAACTTACATGTTGACATCTTAGCCCCAGTACTTCAGAATGTGACCTCATCTGGAGACAGAGTCACTGAAGATGTGACTTGTTGAGATGAGGTCACCTGGAGTAGTATGGACCCTGGTCCTATGTCCTTGATGGAAGTAGGACTTTGAACACAGACACACATGCTGGGAGAAAAGCACCTGGAGATGAAGGCGGGGAAGGGGGTGGGGGGGAGGGTGATGCCTCTCCAAGTCAAGGGAAGCCAGAGGCCATCGGCTAACCACCAAAGCTGGAAACGCTCGGAGCAGATTCTCTCACACGGCCTGCAGAGGAACCAGCCCTGCTCACACCTTGATCTAGTACTTGTGGCTTCTATAATCGTGAGGCAATGGGTTTCTGTTGTTACAATAAACCAGACACCAAAACAACTTCCCCACCAACCAAAACAGTCAGCAAAACTATACTAAAAACACATTTCCTAAAAAGGAGATTCTGTAAACGTGAGAGACAAATACCTGCTTCGAGAAGGCTGTGGCGCAGGTGGTGGCTTATGACGCTGCTCCTGGTGGACCAGGTTGGCCC
This sequence comes from Galemys pyrenaicus, assembly GCA_019455555.1. NCBI lineage: Eukaryota > Metazoa > Chordata > Mammalia > Eulipotyphla > Talpidae > Galemys > Galemys pyrenaicus. The sequence continues at coordinate 10,285,425 of JAGFMF010011574.1, forward strand.
CAGGACCGACATCCCTACGACCTCCCCCTGCCTGCCAGCCCTCCCCCTTGCCTCCTCAGACTTCTCTCAGATTTGAATCCTGCAGCCCCGGAAAGGTTTTCTTGCCTTTACAATAACTGGGTAATCTTTTCTAGAGGAAAAGATGGCCCTTTGCTTGAGATGTGACATAGTAGCCTGCAGCCAAGGTCTGGCGGCAAGAAATGACAGAATGGCCTCGGTGGGGCATCAGCTCACACCCAGTGTCGGGGACAGCCCCGGAGCCTTGCGGCAGCTGTTACACCGACTTCCAAGTGTAGGGTCCTGAGAAATGGTTGTAATGACATTTTCTTGGCTGGCTCTGACCTCCGAATCTGCCAGATTTGTCTAACACACACTGTGAACCTGCCCAAGTCAGGACTCAGAGCCAAACCTCAAAAATTGCTATAAAATGGCAGGAGATTTTTAAGACCATTTCTGTGATTGGTCAGTAGCTTGTTTATAGCCCAGTCCCTGTTCCTTTCTTATATCCCTTCCTCCCAATTATTTTTCCCTGCTTGGTTAATGCTACTGCAGCAGTTACCTCTGATCAGTTACACTTCTGTAGGCGATTTATACTCCTGGTCTTACAGAGCAGTCGGTGTGGCTGGGGAATTTAAAAAAGCACATCCCACTCACTATATATTGCTTCCTTTTTTTTTACATTTACAAAAATTTATATCATTTTTACATTCAGTAAAATTTATCCTCACCAGCCTACTTAGAGTTCCCTTGTTTAAAAAAGATTTGTATACTAGGTTTGTATATTCAGAGGAGTAATACAAAAATACCCGTGTGTGGTGATAATTTATGCTATATCACTCTAAGATAACTCAGAGACCCAAGTACCATAAACACATCACGTATCAATTTATGTTTTCAGACACGAATTTGTTTCTGTTCCTCTACACCCAGTGCTTGGGGGTCCCATCCCCTCAGATTCTGTGTTCTTTCTCCTTCCTCCAGAGCTGAAGCGTGGCATTCTTTCCAAAGGCACAAACACCAGCCTGTTTATAAAGTTGCCTGTCCCTCCAAATGCTGGGGCTTCAGCATTCCATCAACAGTTTTTTTAAATGTCTAGTTTTTCCTAGAACCTGACTAGATCCTATGTGTAATCTCAATGGAGTGGCAGCAATGGAGCTTACCTTTACACTGACCTTACAAACTCTGTGTCCTCTTACAACACCAGCTGGCAAGCTTTTCCTTTAAAAGTTCTAAGACTGCATGATAATTGGCAAGGATTTTTCCAGGAGGCTTAATTTCATAGACAAGCCTCCATCTCCTGGACTTTCTTCCTTTATTTCCTACTGGGAGGCTGTATTTATTTAGTATGTTTCTGTAGGGTGACCTTTCTCCAGATTATGCCCTTCCACAAACTATCCTTAGTGAAAATTTAGCACATTCTTTTCCTAGCAACTTAGTTGTCATTTCTTCTCTTTCATGCTTCCTGATACACGACTGCAGTGTCACTGAGAATTGAGAATGCACATTCTTTCTTTTGAGGGAAAAAAAAACCTGGGCCGGGTACCTGCTGCATGCCTTGCATGGTTTGCTGCAGGAACTGGAGCTGCTGGTCCTTGGTGAGATTCTCTTCTGTTCGGAAAAGCTGTTCCTTCTCTTGTTTCAGCAGCTCCACCTCATTCCTGTAGGCATCCAGCTGCCAGCGGAGACTGTCGTTCTCCTCCTTGAGCGCATAGGCCTGAGCAGCCAGGGCTGAAGAACAGATGCAAAGAGTGCAAGTGAGTTAATTGCTTGATCAGACCGAGGGCACCTTCTGTGGGCATGGGGCCCTCTCACCCAAATTCTCCTACCAGCTCTGAAATAGAACCAAATGCCTCACCCAAATGGCACGTCACCTTTATTTTGCACTTGGTGAATCTCTTTGGGGGCTTGTTACCTTTTCTATCTGTCCTGTCCTATGTGTGAGTGTTTCTTGTAGGCATGGGATTAATTCCTTCCAATTCTCATCTCTTAACCTCTCCCCCGTATCCTACTCACCTTCTCAGAAATTGATACGTGTTGCTAGGTGATGATGGCATTTGGAATTCCAGGCAGCAATCATCTCTACCCCATTACTGTCCTGTCCCTTCCTGCAGAATAGCTCCGCTCCTTGGAGTGCTGCTTTCGTTCAGGTAATCAGCAGTTGCACAGGTTGAGGCATGAGGCAGCATCCCAGGGGAGAGGGGAATTGATATGCACACCATTCCTCCCTGCTCTATTGCTGGGACAAGTTGCACAAATTGTTTTCTCTAACTCCTATCAGAATGGTAACCTAGTTCCATCTGTTTCACCAACAGATTGAAACTTTTTTCCTTCCAAGGCTGAGTGGCTACTCTGCTTCTCCTTCCTAAAACCTAAAAATCTGTGTGTGAAGATGCAGCCCTCAGGCACACCTGCTACTCTCTGAAAAACCCAGACAAGTGACCCTGGGCCTCACATGGCTCTAGCCTTCAGTAACAGCCGAAACGAATCAAGGGGCAGAATGAATGGCACCCAACAAAACTGAGGATCCGGAATCCCTTTCTCTAGTTTCCAGCTTATTGCTCAGTGATCTCGCCAATAATAACACAGTAACAATAGCTTGCTGAGAGCTTGCCATATAACAGTCATTAATGGGACCAAGAGTTTCATAGGAACTAACCCACTTCACCACCTCCCCTGCATCTCCCAAACCCCATAAAAAGCTTAGACTGTGGGAGTTGCTCCTAAGTCCCTTTTTACAGATGAGTAAAATGAGACACAGAGAAGTCAGAGAACATGTCTGACCCACAAATAAACAGCATGGATTTCCACACCACGCCTCTGGTTCCAGAGTCTTTTTTGCTCTCAATCTCTGAGCTATTCTTGTTTTTACCAGATTATTTAAAACTCATCTAAAACTCAACCCTCTCTACTCTCCCATTACTTTCTCCAATATTTTTTTCAATCACACAGAAAATTCATTCTCTACTTTTGCAAGCAAGTGAAAAGTGAAAGAAAAATATTAAAACTGGCCATCAAAGACTGAAGCAGAGATGCAACTTCTGGTCCGTAAGAGCATGCAGTGAAGCACTTCTTGATCCACGCTCATTTCCTGATCCCCTCCCCACCCACGCCTCCCATCAATTCACAGAGCCAGAGCCAGGCCGGCAGCCCTGATGCTCTACTTGTCTTACAGGGCAGTGATGATGGCTCTCTACTGAGAGGTGTGCTGAGACACTAGTGAATTCTATCCTCAAATATCAAACATCAAATTATGTTACTAATAGCTATGCAGTTGAGTGTTTTATGGTGTTCTATTTTGCAAAATAATAATCTGTGTATAGTACCTGCTGTAATACCAATCAAATAAAATGTGCCATTAGCCTGAAGCGATCAGTTAGCAAATATTGATCGCATACGTACGCATTTCGTGCCCACGACTATATGGGCATCTAGGCTCACAGAAGAGGAAACTGAATATATTCCATCTTTCCAGTACCTTTAAATGTAACAGAACCTGATAGATGTGAAAGAATAGCCAATGGTGTCAGTTGAATGAACTTAGTGTCTAAGTGTTAGACCAGGGGCTACATTCAATAGTTCAGAAAAGAGAAGGACAAATGCAGACTGGAATAATCAAAGAGAAAGCCTATCTCAGGTCAGACTAAGAGCATAAGCAAGAGCCCAGAGATGATAACTGAAGGTAGACTATTTGGGGGACAGGAAGGAGAGAAGTTGACCAAGAAGGCAAATATCTGTCTGAAAAAGCAGTGAGAGAAAGTGGAGCCGTGTCAGGTGAGGCGAGAAGGTGCAGGCGCAGAGTTAGGCTCAGTGGGGCAGCCAGATGAGAAGCACTGCAGGTGCTTGGGCAGCGAAGGGCATGATGAAGTCGGAGATTTAGGAAGATGAGTTTGGCAATGGTGCGTGGAATGAAACTGGAGGCAGAAGAGAAAGAGTAAAAGGAAATTTTAGTTCCTATATGTGTGTGCAAAACCCAGAAGCAGCCAATTTTACAGTTTTCAGGCTCTTACTCATAAAGTCAAAAATGACCCAGGATCTACCTAGAAGGCAAGAGATAGTAAATTTTAATACCATGCAGTTCTACCTCAGATCATGCCCATAGCACGAGATGGCAACTCTGACAACTCAGTTTACCCGTTTATAAGAAAATGGTTATGAGGCATCATTTGAGAGAGGGATGTTGTAATAGGGCAAAATTATAGAAAACGCAAACGATGAAAAAAGTGTTGGCACTACAGAAGCACATTACTACATTTAGTAGCATTCAAAGACACTTAAGTCATTTCCTTAGGAAGCTCTATTTGGCCCTTTTTCAATTCAGAGTGGCATTTTTATTATCATAACTGATAGCAGGTGTTTGTGAAGGAATCGATTAGTATGCAGGGATGGAAATTACATTTTCCAAATGAATTGCATAGTCTGCAAGATATGCAGAAATCTGTGTAGCAAAATGCAAGCAGCTATAAAGCATGTGCCAGCAACATTATTTAAATAAATTATATGAACATAAATACGTAAAGGAAAGTGCACCCATCCATTATTTCAGGGTCTCTCAGAAGCCCGTGGGATGACTCTACCGACAGTTCTTATTCTTGGCTAAGCCAAGTGACCATTGTTCCTGCCAAGTAGGATAGGGTGTGCTTTGCATTTCTGGATTAGGAAAGTGGTATCATTGTATATAAGAAAAATAGCAGCTGTAACTCCATTCACCCCCCCACCAAAAAACAGAATAACACCATAACCAATCCCATGAACGTTTTTATAATGGAGGCATATAACTGATTTACAATCCTGATTAAATGATTTCAAGCTTGATGTTTGCAAAAAAAAAAAAATTGGTGACTCGTGTGGCAGCAAAGTGGTTGTCTTGTAAAGAGTGAAAAATCGTGTATTGACTCCATTTAACTTCAGGCCACCTATTTGGAAACATTATTTATAGTAGACTATGGGCTAAACCCACCCCTCAGATGAGCCTTTCTGGAAAAGGCTAAATTACATTTCTTGAAGCAGGGGTCTAAAAGAAGCAAAGTCCTACTAATTTCAAAATTAATATAATCTCTCAGTGTGTCCACAGTTCAGAAACTTGAAAGGTCCCACTCCTTTATTTATTTTTTTCTCTTTAGTTCATTCTGAGACACTGGATTAAATTTAACAGTTTTGAAAATGAGTAATCAGGCTTCTGTGATAAAGTTTACCCCTGAAAAACCATACACAAGTCCACGATTCAAATAAGTATAAAGATTCAAAATAAACTACAGCATGCATCTTATGTTAAGAATCCCTGAGGAATGCACTGTTTTAATAAATGGAATATGTAGCAAAGGGGCACCTCATGTGGATTACCAATTATCAATTAAAAAAACACAAGAAGACACTTTAAATGTGAATTATCGTGAACATAACCAAGTCCTCTTTGGGTGATTTTCAAGGCCCTGCTGAACCTAGTGGTGCTTCTGGGTCAGCAAGAATTCATTCACCAACCAGCTGTTCATGGGGAAGCACAAAGCAAAGGGTTGAGGCTGATACAGGGCAAGGCCAGGGCAGCACCTGCTTGTACTTGCTTACGACCTCAGAAAAACTCTATTACTGGGTTTTTCCGATCTGGACAAAATAAAATAGCAACATTGGAAAAACTTTTCTAAAAAGTTCAGTAACATTTCCAAAATTAGCAGACCGCTAAAATCATCAATGAAATTTGATCCAAGATTACACTGCATTACTAAAGAAGAGGTTTAAAGATCTTACTGATCAGAGTCCCCTTAATTGATTCTATTATTCTTTATAATATTCTATATAATTCTATTATTCTCTATATTAATTATGGTCGAAGTGACCACCTCCCTCAGTCTCCTATACTCCTTACTATGTTTCCATGGGAACTGATAGTGGCAAGCTTACCTCCTTTAAGTAAATAATCTGGCGAAATCCTTGAAATCTCTTACCAGTCTGAGCCAGCCTCAGAAAAATAATTAGCACAATATGAAAAATGTAAGTTATTTTGGGTTATGTCCCAGTAAGCTGACAGTATGTTAATATCTTTTTCGTGCCCAGGCAAGATGTAACTAAATAATAAAACACTTTCAACATACTGTTTCTAACAATATCTGGATTTCTCAAGAATTGTTCATCTTGGTGTCTTTGGGGAACTCTGTATTTAACATTCTTTCTCCGCATTGCCAGATGTCCTCTTAGGGGCGTATGGGGTTTGGGGGAGCTTGCTCCATTGTGATTTCATTCCCACATGCAAGGAAAGTCTTTAAGGATTTGATCAGCTGCTGCCCAGACAGGCAGTTGTGCTGGCAGGTGCGGAACACAGGCTGCCATGGATGGGTCCAAGACCTGGGCCATATCCCCACATTGTGTTTGTCTTCCAGTCCCTGTGGCCCAATGACTTGGGGCTCTCTGGGCACAGTTGCCCCCCTGCATCTGACTCTCCTTGCAGGGCATCTGGGGTCAACAGTGGTTCTTTGGTGGCAGGGTCAGTGCAGTGCACCCGGAATTTAGGCTTTTTTTATGCAAGAGTGAGCTCCTGAGAGGGGACAGCCCCAGGCTTGCCAAGTATGGTTCGTGTGTGTGTGTGTGTGTGTGTGTGTGTGTGTGTGTAGGGGAAAGAAGTGACATGTGTTTTTTCTGCACAATCCCTCATTTTCTTCCTGGTGCTGGGATGGACGTGGGATCTTTGCATCAATGCATGGAGGAAAGATGCCCCTCTAATAAGAACATCTGCTCGGGATACTTCTGTGCCAAGCAAGAAAGTTTTTTTTGTGGTTGTTAAGTCACTGAATATTTGCAATTTATTTATAAAACTGTTGGTATCAACTTTAATCCTCCATTTCCTAAATATTGACTCACATCAGAACCCCCTGGTGGGCGTGCTAAAACACTTACTTGTGGACCTCTTCCCCCAAGTTTCCCGTTTGTATGTGGAAATGTCTGGGATGCAGCCCAGGAATTTACATTCCTCAAAAGCTCCCAGGTGGGACTGAAATATCACTCTGAGGACTGCAGCTCAGACTGTCCCCTAGTTCTTAAATTGGGGCTGTGGTTGGGTTGCCTGGACAAATGGTTCAGAAGGAGCCACAAGTTCGGTTCGGTTTGTCATCCTGGTTTCATTTCTTGATCTTCCTCTGTATGAACTTCAGTTCTGTGCTGTGCACCTGTGAAGGCGTCCTGTCCTGGTCCTGTCCCAGCAACCTCTGGCCAAGGGTGCCTTCTCATAGAGCAAGGGGGAGATTTCAGTAAAAGACAGAGACCTTGCTGCTTTCCTTCCCCTACTTCCCCCAAATAACAGTTGCTGCAGCAGCAGCAGCAGCAGCACGGGGAACAGTACCTAACAGTTTTTATGTGCCTGGCACATAAGTATTATTCACAGTCTCCTTTCCCCTCACACAAACATGGTATAGTGAATATGACCTTCACACATTTCTAGAAGGTGATGGAACTGAGTTGGAGGGGCATGGAACTGGTATGGTGCCTTTTACACCGAGCAAGTGTGACTCCAGAACCTGCACACCTCCAGGTAATGTCAGCAGGGTGGCCCAGGTGCGGGCAAGCACTGCAGCTTGAGAGAAGAAACTGGGACACCGTGTGGGGCTCCTTTGTTCCTAGCAGAGGTAAGGCACCCCACTCCAGCCCTGTTTGGAAAGTATTCTGCTGGAGACTCCGCTTTGAAAACAGAAGATGACTCTATTTTACTTATGTATTTATTTGTTCACATTATGTTTAATGGGCAAAGTAGGCTTACACCATTGTATCTGCTCCAGGGGCTGTAGGTTCAAACGACTACAAATGTGTATTTTCACACCCTGCCCACTGCCAGTGCCTCAATAATCATATACCTTGCCCCTACCCCCATCCTACCCAGGATGCCTCTATTTTGAAGTAAACACAGACATCTTTTGCAGGAGAAATCTGGAAATGCTTCCCACAAAAGCTAAACTTGCCTCTCCAGCAGTCTTGAGGCTGACTCAGAGTGCTCTTCCTGCCCTGCCTCTGACCTCTGAGATGGCCATGCCGAAGGCCACTGGCCGCTGAGTGGCTGAGCCTCAGGGTGTTGACAGGCCGTTAAGGGAGCTGTATCGAAGACTTGGATTGACCTCAGGACACCTGAGGGACTACAGCAGGTGTGTCTACCCTGCCCACCTGCACTCACCTGTTTTGCTTTTCTTTTCTAAGATTTATTTACTTATGCATACAAGAGCTGGGGTACAGGCAGAGGCAGGGAGTGAGAGGATTCACCAGACACAGAGTGGGGAGCAGAACAGGCAGACAGACTGAAACACGCTGCTGAGGGGAGCAGTGGGCGAGACAGGAGAGGTCGCTGTGCCATGTGGGTCCCCTTCCTGGCCAGGGATTGAACTCACATTGCTGAGCCACGGATGCTTCACAATGTGGAGCTCAACCCGCTGCGCCACCAGGGAGGCCGTTTTGCTTTTCTGAGTGTCTTGTGCCTTCACCTAGAGTCAAGGGGGTGGAGACTCCTGTCCCCACAGAGCTCGGTCCTCTGTCTACTCTGAATGTGCTGAGGGAGACCTCAGCCAAGGACCAGTTCCGCCCTGTGAAGAGCCAATGAAGATGCAGGTCCTCCTGTTGCCATTGCCACCCAGTGTCTCCCAGTGTCCAGGCACAGAGCGACCAGCAAGGTGGGGCGACTGCGAACAGTCTCCTGCTTGCCAGCCTCTCATGACAGCAACGAACTGCAATCGATCTGTTTTTCAGTAACATCTGTAGCACCACTGAAGCAGCAATCTTCTTCCAATTGCTCACAGAAATTCCTTCTGCTCCATTTTTGCTGGATTATTATTATTACAACTTAGCATTGACATAACATTTTATATTTGCAGTGTGTATTATAGTGTGCACATTAGCTGTTATTAGGGAGAGCTAAACAGAAGCACAATGCAGTGTCTATTTCCATCTTTGTGTGAGACCACTGGAATAAGGGTAATTTGGGGAGGGCAGGTAACCCGTAGCCTGTTATTATAAAGGCTTACGTGTGAGTCTGGAGGCGCAACCAGCAGCGGGTGACTTAGGGAAGGAAAAGCCTGTCTCTCCCTCCATCTCTCCCTCCACGGAGCTCCTCCCCAGGCAGCATGTGTGCCAGTGATGCCCTCAATGAGCTAACGAGGAGCTCCTCATGCTAGCGAGATACTACAGAAGCCGCTGCTTTGCATGGACATTGGTGTCCTCTGACACCGGCCCAGCTGCCCCTGCTGTCCTCAGAGGAGAGCTGGGGGAAAGAGGAGGCACGTTCACCTCTTCCAATAGTAGGATGAACCTGCCATTTCGAATGTCATTGAAGAACACCACACTGGGGAGGGTCGCTATGTTGGGGAGCGACCTGCCCTGCTGTCATGGAGTAAGGGGCGCTTTTAGTACTCAGGGAGGTACAGATGCAGTGACCGCTGCAGACGTGTGCCTGGTAGTAACTGCAGGCTAATCGGGCCCTGCGGGACAAGGGCAGAAGCTCCCTGCCCAGCAGCAGAACCACAGGCACAGACCTATGGACGCCTTTTTGACCTGCACTAGGAGGACACTCCCCACAATGTCCCCACAATGCGCTATGCTGGTGTATGAAGTGAGGGGAGGCTTCTGTTTGGCAGGGGAGAGCTGAGGGAGGGCACTTTGGCGAAGTCAGTGGGGGAGCTCGGCCTTGAGAACAGGTTCACACTTTGATATGCTGAAAGGAAGCCATGGTGTGACCTACACAGAGGAAATCACTTTCCCAAAGGACCCAGCAGTGTTCAATTGGAGAAGGTGCCGCAGGCTGAAGGGGCCAGGTCTGTGGGGGAGAGAGGAGGGGGGTGGGTTCTTAGGACCCCCAAACCAGGCAGCAGGCACATTGAGAGGAGCGTTCCCTTACCCCTACTCTCCCTTTTCTTTTCATTAGATTTCAGTTTTCTTTTCCACTTTCAATCCCCATTTCAATTTTCAAAGTACAGGACTACTTTCTCTGAAGGCTTTAAAAATTCTGTTTTGGGGGCAGCAGACTTGGACAGACTAGTGTAAATCACAAATGACATGGGTTTTCAGGAACAGTAGCCCCTCCTGGCATGGCCTCCATCTCACGGACAGCACGCCTGCCCTGGGAGAGAATGCACTCTGGGTTTTGTTCTCTGCAACTTGACAAGCTAACTATGGCAAGGAGAGAAGCTTTAACAGCATCCCTTCCCCTGAACCAATTATTCCTTGCATCTTCCTTTGTCCTCAGTATAAGGCTTGTCACCTTTTTTCTTCCCAACTTACAAGGTTTCCTTCCCTCTTAACAAATGGTCACTTTTAATTTGTTCCAGATACTTTTTCCTCAAGTTATGTTTTTCTACTCCCAACTAATCCCCTATACACACACACACACACACGGCCTGGTAGTTTCTGTACCCATCCTGCACACATCCACAAATCCATGCTCTGATGTGTAATGTGAAAGTCAGTGCATACTTTAGGTATCTCCTCAGTTCTAGGCATCACCCCTTGTGAAGAATGGCGACTTGCCCCACAGAGCTTTTACTTCACACCGTGGCCACAGCACCAAGGTAGAGTGATACGGTTATGAACACTGATGTGGCTCAAAAGGATGTGCTCCTCTCTCAGCACTTGTTTCACACACAGCTTCCACCCCTGCCTCCCTGGTATCTCTTCTTGAGCCCACCACAGACCCTCTGAATCTGAGTTTCCAGAACGGAGCCTGGGGAATGCACATGTCAATCTCCAGATCTCCAGGGTGATTCGAACGCATGCTGAAATTTTGGAACAATTTCCCTGGCCTCTGGGGACTGGCTCCCCATTTCCTCAGACTTTCTTCATCACTTTCTTCCATCTAGTATTTCTTTCATTATTTTTTGACACCTGCTTTCTCTCAGCCTTTTCTTGCAGTATTCCCTGTTATCAAAAGAAACCTCTCCTCTCCAGCTTTTACCATGCAATGTGACCTTCTAGAGGTCTCTGCTGGCCACCTTGCCAGATCACATTTCACTCATCGATCTACCTTCTGCTCTCTAAATGCTACTTACTGCCTCTCCTGTGATATTGTGACAGAATGATTTCATAAATCCTCCAGGCAGTGTCTCCAAAACACATTTTTCTGATCTACTAGATGCTGTTGTGTATTATTTTCTTTGTGGTCATATTTCTTGAAGAAGATACCACAGCAGCAAGTTTGTGGCTTACACCCAGGAGAGAGGCCCTCCCCCCCACCAGATACCCACCCTGGGCCCAGGCCCTTGGAGCAGCCTCTTCTGGAGGACTAGAGCTCCCTCGTCCCAGGTCTGTGCTCTCAGGTCAGATTTAGACCCTCAGAGGCTTCTCTCTGGCAAAGGCCCAAGAATCCCTCTCCCACCAGCGGATGAGAAAGCAGCCAGGGTTCTTGTCACATGTTCCGGGCACCAGGCTACCCTCACTTTTTCTTTTGTTCCGAGTAGCCCCGCCCCCCTAATTAACCAAAGGGCACTTCCTATGCCTCACACAAGTAGATAAGGGGAATTCTCCAGCTGTGTCTTCCATGCTATGCTTAAATTAATAATTTCTTATTTCTTTGTCCTTTATTATTGCCTATGTCAGTCACTTCCTTTCCACTAAAATCTTATCTTTTACCACATTTTTATTTTCTTATTTTCACATTTTTAAACCTTAGCTCAACCGATGCTTTATTCCTCCCCTCTCCACCATTCCTAGAAGACATCAACCCTCATGTCACACGCTAGTGGCTTTCAATTCTTGGGGCATCAGAGTCACCTGAGAGGTATTTTAATGACATCCATGCTGGGGCTGTAACCCCAGGTACTGTCCATGTGTGGAACTTCTGAGTTCTTTCTCTTGTGCAGCCAGGAATACGCATGACTTATTTATATCTTCTCTAGCGCTCACCAGTATCAATTCTCCACATGACACGGAAACTGGTATTTGCAAAATGCCAAGAAATCCCTTAATTGGTTCTTACCTACAATCTGAAGGAAACTCTCCCAGGATGAGCCCTATGTCACTGCTGAGAAAGCAGAGGCTTCAGGAAGGGATGCCATTTGCCAAGGGAAATGAAACTAAGTTACCTCAAAGAGCCCTGAGTTCAACTGGCTCAAAGTTACTTCCTGAAGCACTTCAGTGTTTCTAAACTCTCTCTTCTAGAGACACTGAGTCTCACACTCCTCAGCCATCTTCTCCAAGCCCTCACAATATCAACACCCAGTGATCCTCTCTTCAAAAGAGCAATGAAGTGAGCTGAGCAAGGCAGTCCTCTGTCTAGGTCCAGAAAACAGGAAGGACCGTGGAAGGAAATCTCCCCAAAATTTATTTTCAGGGGCCTCCCTGGTGGCACAATGGTTTAAGCAATGCACTATGAAACAAAAATGCAGCCACTCCAACACTAGTTCGATCCCTGCCTCTGGCTGGGAAGGGGACCCACATGGCGTAGCCGACCTCTCTTGCCTTGCCCGCTGCTCCCCTCAGCATGTATTTCAGTAGATCTGCCTGGTCTGCTTCCCACTCTGTCTCTGGTGAATTCTCTCACCTCCTGCAACTCTGGCCTATACCCCAGCTCTTGCATGCATAAATAAATAATATAGTAAAGAAAACACCTTATTTTCAGAATGGTTGATCTTATATGTGTTTAAATGCCTCCAGTTCACATTCCTCAACTGGAAACATCTTCTTGAACTTTCTTTTCATCTCCAGAATTTGAGTGCTACAAAATCCTGCTTCAACAGACTCAGCATTCATCTCTGACTCCTTGCACAGAGAAAAGTGAACGTATTTTAAAGCTGTCTGAATGGCTAAATTATAGCAATTTTTCCTTGGGAGAGAGTTGTTCAGTATTAAAACCTTCCATATATTGAGCCTGATAATCTTTCACATCCTCACAAAAAGCAGTTTTTGCTTTGCTCGTTAAAATGATTTGTTTTTCATTTCTGATGAGTATAATTTTTCAGGTAGCAATGTTTTATTCTCACTATCACTTCCTTAAAAACCCTCTGAAGCCTCTGAAGCCCTAGTTAAGCATTGTTAATCAAATACTAAATGCTTTTAAATGGTCTACCCCTTTTTCTAATTGAGAAATAGAGCTGTTTGGGCAAGTTTATGAGGTAACCTTGATTGAATTAAAGAGGTCAGGGATGGAACAGACTTCAAACTCATATACAATGATTTTAAAGAAATTACTTCCCTCCAATTAAGTAGGAATTAGCATGAAATATTTTGTTGCTGAAAGGTTAAGGGAATTCCTCTGAGAAAGCAGCTCTCTAGTTACTAGCTTTTATTGAACACGAGAGAGAAGACGCTCTGGACAGTTTTGTAGAAAGTGCATTGTTAACATATTGTTGATGATCCAGCATAAATGAACAGCTTCACTATTCCATAGACGGGGCAAATGTCCCACTGACGCTTTAATTTCTGATTCAAAAGACAAGGACCTATCCACTTCAACTACTTTAGAAAAAAAATCAAGTTATGTAATAATTTCAATCTAGTTCTAGAGAGAAATGTTCCCAGTGTTACCTTACTTATCTCTTTGATTTGCTTCCTTTGAGCTCTATCCGTCACGATGCAATAGTTCCTATCTTCCAACGACACTAAAGAACATGAATTCCTCCTGCCCTAAAGAGTCACTGACAGTCTTTGCTATATCATTATGGAAGTGAGGTTCCATGGAAAAGCAGATGGGAGTGGGCACATATGGTGGCCTGGGGACCAGTGGGGTGATTCTACGGTGCAGTTCTCTTGAAGGGAGCACCCCACTAAGCTGCTCTGAATCCCATATTCCAACTTTATAGAGTCTTGTCACATTATGCACAGGAGGGAGGGAGAGGAGTAAGCTTAGGGATGTGGGAGTGGGGAGAGAAAGAGCAAGAGAGGGCTTTGAAGTCACATACTGGCCAAGAGACCTGTGGGAAATTACAAAACCTCCATTAGATCTCAAGGTCCTCATCTGCAAAACATGGTCAGTTCTATGAGGATTAAGTAGATAAGTAGGTAATACTTTTGTTTGTTTATTTGTTTTTTGTTCTGAGCTGAAAAAGGATATTTCTCAATAGATTAAAAATTCATTCTGCCTACTTTTCATTTCCTATCCATCTGTTTGGTTGGGCATACAAAATCACATTCTTTCCTCTTTAATTTAGAACCTGATGGGGTGAGGGAAAGTTCATATTACTTCTTAAGAGCCCTTCCCCGTCAAAACTTCCCTGAGTATGGGCAGCTCATCTTCCTTTAGATGCGCTGTCTCAGACTTATTTTTAAGAGTTATTGAGCGATGCATCTCATAAAGAAATGCCTCAGGAACAGGGAAACAGGGAGAGGCACTTCTACAGGTTGTGAGATTAGATGACGTCAGTAACTGTGATCCTTCCCAGGCCCCGCAGATGCAGAGTGAACACGGGATGACGTGGGAAGTCAAAGGGCTAATACTGTAGCTCAGATCCCTCCAGAGCAACCGTCAACTTAGTGCCTGTGTTTTGAGAAATCTCTTAATTTTTCTTTTTCCCTTTTTGGAGAGTTAGGGAATGGAGAACATGGACGGTGACTGTGTATGGTTTATCAAAGAAAACGCATGACCTGTCCTGGCTTTTTCCCAATGCACTCCCCTGGGAAAAACAATTCTTCTTGCATAAAGCCATACTGCAGATTGCTTTGGAGGAAAAAAAAATAATCACTCAACTGGGAAGGAAATCAGGCCAATTTCCTGAATATCTTTAAAAGCTGGCTTTTCTGTTGGAACGGGCTTAAAGACAGTTTGCTGCACGCACTGTCTATGTTGAAGCCAATTTTGTTTTCTTTCAGAAATTAATGAGAAGACTATGCAAAAGCCCTAATCAGCTTTGTCTGGATTTACTTTTAAAAGGTAAGTAAATGTCTCCAGTCTACCTTTGCCTCCAATGGTACTGTGGGGCCATGCACCTAGTAGCCAAAATCCTCGGCTGATTTTACTTGGGTACGCTTATGATGCTACTGAAGGTGTTAGAGGAAGATTCTAGAGCTTTTTTCCCCACAATGTCCCCTGGTTACAGAGAAAGGCCATTAGCCTGGAAAAAAAAGGAAACGGATACTGAGTTCTAGACTTTTCATTTACTATTCTGAATATGGAACTGAACATTCCTATTTGGGAACAAAGGAGAAGGTTGCGCAAGATCATTTTCTAAGGGTTTCTTCTGCAGGACACACCACTGTGGTGTCCCTGAGGGTATGAGCACAACATGTCTACCTGGGTTAGAACTTATTTTCTTGGATCCTTCATCTAATAGTTGATTAGTCCTCAGGACTGGAAACTAAACCGTGTGGTCTGAGGTCATAAGCATATTGTGGTAAATTAAATGTGGAAATGCCCTAGTTTGAAGCAAAAGAAGGCAATGCAATAAACTTCTAGGATATGATAGCAGGTATTACTTGTCACTAGTTTTCAATTTCTTGAATGGCTAGAAATAGCCAGATGGTATCCCTGGCCAATATGAACTCACCTATTCTAAGTATTTTTTCAATTAGTATCTATTATAGTTTAACAATTAAGATAATGCATGTACCTATTATGGGAGTTTATGAAAAACACAAAAAATAAATCACCTGTCATCATGCCATCTAGAAATAAGAATGCTGAGTACTTTGACCTGTATCAGTACAGGTCTCCTCTAGTATCTGAATTGTGAGTACAATACATACAAATGATCTGCACGTTGGTTTCAAACTGCTCTTAACACTCAGCAATATTTTGAGGAACTTCTCTCTCATCTTTATATAGTCCTCTGAAATGTGATTTTCTTCAAGGCTTCCCCTGGATAAAAGAGACCCTGGGATTAGATGGTTATGTGTTTCTAAAATAATCCTGATCTCTGCAAATATAGGTAATTGCTCCAAGTGGCAAAAGCCCTCATTGAGAGCAAGAGCTTCTGGATCACAGAAGTTCTAGTGTGTCCATTCAAGGACCCAAGCGCCCTGCCTGCAGCACTGAAGTTAGTAGACTCTGTCTTGCAAGACCTGCTCCAGAGACTGTCACCCTATGTCTCTGCTAGTGATGGGGACACTAAAGTAAAATTTCCCTCTTCTACCTGCTTCCCAGAAGGCTTCACTCACTGGAAGAAGAGTTGTCAAGCACTTAGTGCCTCTCTGATATGGCCTAAATAAGAGAGAACAGTCTCTAAGCCAGTTACATACAGGAGAGCTTACTGTATGAATACTTTTAAAATGGACTTAAATTTCCACTTTGGGAGGCTTCTACATCTAGATACATTGTGGCAGGTAGAATTTCCAAGAAAGGTAAGAAAGTAATTACTTGTGGGTTTTTTTCCCCCATCAGTTATGTGCCTCGTAACTGTGTCTGACTAACTGGAACTCCACAAGACATCCTTGGGTGCTCTCCTTTGTACTGCTTCTCTGGACCTAGCATCTTCAGGTCTCTGGTTAATGAAGCTTAGGAAGAACAGTGAGAGGAGTCAAGGTATAAAACCTTTATGTCACCAACTGTATTTTGATGAGCAATGTTGTATAAAAGCGTAGGAGAATTAGGACAAGGATGCTCATAAACAATGCATCACAGTGCTAAGAAGTTGGTAGCAGCATATGTTTTAATAGGTCTGGTATTGATTCTTTTGGCCAGTGTCCTATTTCAACAGTGTTATAGTCACACTTTAAGATTTTAGATGGAGGGGTAGAGAAAAAAAATCAATAGATACTATCTTTACACTATCAGCTGGCTACATAACTACAGTTTCTCTGCCACACTCACATCTAAGAGCTTAAACAATGGTGGGGGTGGGGTGGGCACTGATCCAGTTGTCTGCATTTAAATAACCTCAGTTATCACTCAGACTCCTCAAACTGTAACAAGGTGGTCTCCAGAAAAGGGGAAAATTCCAAAATCCCAGTTCCACCCTAAGTGGGTGGAGCTAAGCAAAAAAAAAAAAAAATATTAAAAAAAAGCACAAAAAAAAGCGCAAAATAAAAAACAACAAAAAAGCATAAAAGAGGCACGTGGAACAAAAAAACATGTAAAAAAAACTACACTTACTTTTTAATCTTAAACTAATTAAAACAAATATAAATAAAAAACCTGTAAAAAACTTAGTAAGAACTTTCATCTTAATTTTAATTTTACTCTTTTTCTCCCAAATTTATCTAACTTTCTAACCCTTTTCTATAAGTTTCTACTAAAAAATCCTTTAAACTTAAAACAAACTTTTAAACCTTACTTTAAACCAATCCTATTTAACAAAACTTTCACCCTCAAGGAGATGGGTAACTTTAAATGCTTACCTTAATAACTATATTATTTATCTTTTCTATATTATACCCTAATTATATTAAAATTCCTATTCATTAAAGATCTTATATATTTATCTTAATACAACAAATAACAAAACCCACTTAAAAAAACAAATATAAAAATTCTAAAATACCCCCTTCCTACCCTATAACAAAACTACCGCTTTAACTCCTAAAGGTTCATGGAGAAGAGTCCATGATCCAGAAAGGAGACACATTTATTGGCCTCTATTTTCTACTTCATTAACATATATAAAAAAGAAACTTTTAAAAAATTGCTCATTAATTATGTAAGAAGGCCTGTCTAAAAAACAAAATCATGTAGACTTATTGCTTCTGACCTTTTAAAAAATACATAGAAAGATGCTTATATAGTTAAGCAATGCAGAAGAAAAAATAAGGAGGGGCAAATAGTCTTTTGTAGTGTTACTAACCATGGAAGTTTTGTTTTCTTCTTTATTATTCTTAATCCATTAGATTTCTCAAAATAAGAAGGTATTATTTTTACATATAACCAGGTATTACTTTACTGTTAACATGTTATATGCCATTGGGGGACAATGAGCTGAGCTACTGGAAGTGTTTTCTAGAAGCATCAACTAGAATCACAAGTGGGCACCTGGCAAATGACATCGGCGTTGAAAAGGAAAATCTCCCTTTCACAGTCAGAAATTCTGACATATTTCTTATTAACTGCAAAGAAAAAAGAGGAACAAATACTATTAATGGGCTCTTTCCTGTATTTAAGAGAGAGAAAAAAAAAAAAACCTTTCAAACTTATCCAGATTCTGTCATCTAAGTTCCCTCGAATATATTCTGATTTTTTCCAGAAGTTGTGCAAACCACACTTAAATTCCAACAACACTGTGTTAATTTTGCTCAAATGCAAGCCGAAAACATATTTTAACATCCTGTCAGAATGAGATACTAAGAGTGTCGATAAAATGACACTAAAATAAATGTAAATTTAGATTGCTGTTACAAGTGGCTGCCTGGCTCTGGAAAGATGTTGGGTTGCTATAGTATTTTCCATAGCAACTTTGCATCTTATTACATAAATATTCCCTCAGTGTCCTTAAAGCCTGCTAAGAAAACAGGATGAAATCTACTTTCCTATGTAATGATCCTGCATCAAACCTTATCAGAATAAAATGCCCAGAAAACATAATTCACCATAAGCTAGATCACGGCATCCCTAGCGGTTAAGTCGGTAGGGCCTCGGGGCTGAGGGTGGGTAGTCAAGCTATGATCTTTGCTGCTCACTGACTCCCTGCCTACTCTCTTCCTAGGTTCGACATTCTCTCTGAGCTTGGTAAACCACCTCACTTTTATCCTCTGCTTGCCAACTGCCCATCGGCTCAAGCCCTTCATCAGGATGCAGGGCCTCATGTCACTAGACAAAAACCGTGGGCTTAACGAAGTGGAAGCCCAGCATGCACAGGCATCTGGGAGCAGGTGCTGGGCTGTCTCACAGGAAACCCTTCAGAGAACCTGCCCGGCTGCAACCTAGCATCAACCCATCTAGTGTCAATTGTTGGCAAGCCTCAACTAGGGCTCCCCTGGGTTTTATGGAAGTGCTGCAGAATTGAGTGGTTAGAGGATTGGGGCAAATCTGTGGTTTCTTAGACACAATGCAAGTTCAGCAGCAGAAATCAATTTTACACCAAACACAGAACAACGGAAAATGTGTGTATGTATGAGAGAGATGTCAGAACACGGCACTGTCAGAAATGACTTAGAAATAAGATTCTGAGGGTTCTAAGCATAAAGATAGTTCAGGCTCCCAATGTGAATACACAAAACAGATAAACAGAGTCTGGCTGGGCAGCAGGAGTGTTTCCATTACAAAGGAATCCTGCACTACAGCATCTGTCTCTTGCATTTAAAAGGTAAAGCAATTTATAAAAAGAAATGATTTCTACACTTTCCAGACATAACTTTTCAGAAACATGTCTATTATGAAAAGGAAACTGTGACTGTACATGAAATTAGGGAACTGAAAAACCTATACAAATAACCATTCACTTGAATTTCTCTGACCAAAAAAAAAAGGGGGGGGGGCGGGTGTGGGAAAAAAATCTTAGCTTCTTATAAATGGAGCTCTGGACCAAGAGTTTAGGAATGAAAGTCTACTCAGCCCACCTCAGGGAGATTTATTTCATCATCTTTAAGCCATATTAGTTTTAATTAATCACAGTTCCTTGTTGGGTACTTGGGTTCCCAGAAGATATTTTCTTGAGGTTGAAAATAAAATGCTTGCCTTTAATTTGGTGGTTGCTAATGGCGGTGCATTGCCGCTCTATTTCTCTTTCATTTTGTTATGTCACATGAGAACAGAAGTCTGCACACAACTGCTTTGTAGTCCACGCTTCCTCTCACCTCTGATGTGCCTGGCCAGATCTGCTGGTGTGGGACTCAGCCTCACATGTGGCCTCAGCCTGAACCTTCTCACTCTCCATGCCTGAACGCTCCTGTCCTTCTGCTGAGTGCTGAGCAATGCAGAACAAGGCTGCTTACCGCACATGCTGTGTTTCCTAAAAGGAAGCTGCCACCAGCTGTGAGTGCTATGGCCACCTTTAGTTGGCTTCTTCTGCTGGTTGCAGGACACTAGTCTGGCATCATGTCATCCCTTTCTCTGTAACCAAGGGGTTTGGGGGCAAGAGGGAACCTCGCCTCAGGAGTACCATGTTGTAACCTCCTTGTTGGGGATCCTTTATGATTTCTGAAAGCACGCCCATGCAGCCAATAAAACTAAATCAGAAACATGAAGTCAGTCCTGATGTTTAAAAAAGACACGGGGTTTAGCCAGAAAGAGTCTTATTATTCATTTTTAACATAAAATTTCAGTGACATAAAAAATATTCAGACTGAATACTGCACGTTCCAATGGAATTTAATTATGAGCCCCTCATTTGACTTGGCTGGCTAAAAGACTTGGAAAACCCTTGTTTGACTTCTTATTGAAATTTTAAAAATGTACCTATGTTAAGTTTCCATGGAAAATTGATAACCCAGAAAACACTAATTAAAAGAGTGTTTGCTCCTAAAAGAGCTCAGAGTTTAAATGAGGTGTAATTAAAATCCAAGAGCATTTGTGTATGCATTATGGAATGGTTTAAGGGTTTTCTATTAAGCAAGAGATGTTTTTAGCTTCACTCTTCTAAAATTTGCCATCAGTGTACAATGTACACTTACCAAATACTGAATGAGGTACATATACTGGACAGTGATGTTCATTTTGGTTTATAGTGAACTGAAATGAATGGCTTTAGGAGAAATGTACTATTAGGCATTGCACTTTTCTCAACTTAAAATGTTCAGTGTTTCCTCTTCAGAAAGCATCCCATACCCTGGAGGGAAGGGTAGACTGAGTCTAACCCTCTCCAGTTCCCTGGGTCTACAGTGCCTTGACCACAATAAGGTTCTTGTCAAGTGTCTATTGTTAGATTAGAATAAGGCTGAGTTTCAACTCTGGGTCATAAGCTATTCTGCAACTAGCACTGAATTTTGTATGTCTAAAGTTCTGAACATTGCAGAGAAAATGAATTGTCCTTGTTTGAATGTGCTTCTACACACTTGCCATGTCAATTTAATTAATGTAAACCTTCTTCCTATGTACAAGGGCATCAAACACAAAGACCAGAAGAAGGGTAATATACAACTGAAGTCTACAAACTTTCATCGAGAACTTATTTGGTGAAAGGATCAAGGCTGGGTGTTGGAGGAAGTGTAAGAGAACATTGACAGAGTTAATATTTACTGATAATTTATGATGTGCTCAAACTGTAAGGAAAGTCACAAGTGCTTTAGGTACATGAACTCATGTTAACTCTCATGATACTACAATTTATCAGGTTTGTCCATGAGAGGACTCAAAATGTAGCAGAGGTGTCTTCTTTTGGGGGGGGCCTTTTCTTCCTATGTACTCTAGCTTCATCCCCACTGCCAACCCTGTAGAAGATCGGTGGTGGGGAGGGGGAGGAGGTGAGGGAGAGAGAGAGAGAGCTTGGAGGGGGAGAAGGAGGAATAGATCTGGCTTTTAAAAGTTTAGCTTCATTGCAGTAGGAGGGAGATGATGTACAGTAAATTTAGATTTTAGTCAAAAATTAAATTCATAGTCTTTGGAGTAGAATGCCAATCTTGAACTAATGCTTAGGTAACTGCTTTAATTTTCAAACTTTATTTTAAAAACTCATTTTCATTGTTATCAACATCTAGGTTTTGCTCCAGCAAATTCCTTTTGTCCTTTAAGAGTCATCTGATGAGGAACAATGAACAGCCCGCCTGTGATTGTATTGTAGTATGGCAGTGTTGGGCAACTTGAGTACAAGATACATTTTAAATTATTCTATGTAGTGGAAGGCAAAAAGTATAATGAAAAGTTCTTTATAACCAGAAAAACAGAGACATGTTGCAATAAAATTGAAAAAAATTGAAACCTTAAGGTATCATACAAGTTGTTTCATAATAAATTGTCTTTTCTAGAAACCAAACAAAGTCAGTTCACTCTATTGCCCCCTCACAAATAAAATGCAGGCAGGTTAGCTTCTGTTCTAGAAGGGAGGTGAAGAGCAGAGACCTGGGTGGATCAAAATGGGAGCACATTTTGGGAGGTGCTGCCTAGACACTGGCCAAGTACAGGCAAGGGGCTCCTCCAGGGCTGGTTTCCCCTGAAATCACATTCCTGGCCCAGCTACTGCTCAGGACATTGGAGGTAAAATCCCACTACTCAAACAGAAAGGAGAGGGGCCAGGATTCTTTAAATGACAGAGAATTTCACTTCTACTTCATGGCTTGACAATTCCCCATCAGGTCAATGAATCAGTGAATTAGAGTGCTGTATTTTGAGAGGCCTGCTCCTCGGTGACTGACAGATGCAAATTTGTATCTAAAATGAGTGATGTGGCGCCTAACAAGAGGCCTGAAGGGCATGTCTCCCTCAGGCTGCTGGGTCTCAATCCCAGCTCGAAGCAGCAGTTTGTTCACAGGGATCCGCCTGGGGCTTGGTCAAGGGACTAGAGGAGAATTCTTGCTATCAGGCTGTGTCCCCACATCAGGGACACTGAAGAACAGCTTCTCACTGTGTGGCTGGGCCTTTAGGGCCCCACAGAACAGAAAGGGTTAACTGCTTTCCCTCCCCCCTAGTCAGTCTTGTGCTTTCCTCATAAACCACATGCCACATTCTCTGCTTCATGTCATCTTGAAAAACATGAAGACGACTTTGAACTCTTCGGGGCCTGGCACTTGAACTACAGTTCTTTCATCTTCCCTCAGCAATTTGGTAGAGAACACGTGCTGGGTTTTGTGTTTATTCATTTTGCTGACCAAGTACAAAGCCTGGAGAAAGTTTCTAAAAGTTCGGGTTTGACTTTTCAGGCTCTTTATCAGATGCCCGGGGTGGAGTGGTGGGGGAAGCCAAGAGAGGTCAGTGAGAGGGCTCTTTAGTCAGACTTGTGGAGAGGGCCTTGAGAAGGGGTCCTGGGAGTCTCTGTGGAGTCTCCTGCAGCAGAGATCAGAGTTGAGGCTGTAGGTAGAAGCTTTCTGGGCTGGCATGAAACATCTCCTCAGTGAGTCTATTGTTCTGAATCTTTATTATTCTCATCCTCTTGCAAGCACACTCTTAAGTTACACACAGTTCGTACTTGGGAAGTTGACAAGTTGTTTAAAAATGTTACCTCCCACCCCTGATAGAAGCCACTGTTCAAATCAGAATTTCTGATGGACTTCATTCTTTTCTTCTACATCTACCTTACAAGGATGTTAAGGATCCATGTTTCATATAACTTATCCCTCATCTAGAAGCTTAAAAAATTATGAAAGCTTTTTTTTTTTAGGAAACAATTTCATTTCCCAGATGATCTCATTTATTTTATAAACGGTCAAACTAAAAACCACTCCTTTCTTTTGATAATAAAGCGCTCCTGAGGAATCTGGTATCAGTCTAATAAGAGACATATGTTGACACATAAATGCTAGGTTCACTTATTTTTCAGACAAAGGATGTATGACTTCAAAATTAAAGGTAAGGTGCCTATTTCCACACTAAGCTTCTCAAAGACTTAAATAAATGGAAATTGAGCACAAAGGGGACATTCTCTGAGCTTTTAGCACACACTTGAACACCCGGGTAGGATGAAAACACAGATTGTTTTATCTCCCGTCCTCACCTCCACTTTCCCCAGAGTAGTTTGATTCAATAGGTGCTGAGTAGGGCCTGAGAATTTAAAGTTCCAGTAAGTTCCTAGGTAACATTGATGTAGCTGGATCAGGAATCAGACTTTCAGAACTACTGTTTGAAGGAAGTTAAACCCCAGTCTGTAGATGCCTGGAGGCATGAGCCTTCTCCTGCCCTCATGGTTGATGCCTCTGGCATTCTTTCCCATAGGGTGGAAGACTGCATTCTTACCACCTGCAAGCTTGATGACCTTGACTTTGGCTTCCACAAACAAAGTAGCAAAGATCATCTGTTCCTGTTCACCGTAACTTCTAAAAGGGTATGTGTTTTATTCCCTGGTACATATGAGAAGATCAGATTTACACTGTTCCTCTAAATTTCTTTTTTGGCAAGTGTGGTTCTCCCTAGCCCCTTCCGAATGCTCTCCCCTTGCACAAGCTTCTCTCTCTTGGTGTGTCCTAGGTTTGAGTAAGCGTTCCCTTTGCCTGCTTTTGTAATACTAAGGGATTTACATATAATTCCAGAAAAGACACTAAAGCAGATTAAGCAGAGCACAGAAAGCAAGGTTCTCTTCAAGCTTCACTCTTTATTACAACTCAAGGAGTGATGGTCCTTTTATTGGTACCAAATGGGGCCACCCCTTTACTTACAGGTTAGGTGGACAAAAGATCACTGGAAAAATGTCTAATCCTCTAGCACACTGGCTGAGAGCTAAAAGACTTCTCTAGAGATGAAACAATTTCCGTGTAAGTACCCTGACTGAACCAAGTTTTATCTATATTTCAGCATCAGTCATGGCTGCCATACTCTGGAAAAGGATTTTTATGAGAATAGACAAATATCTCTGGAAAATAAGAAAGTATAATGGCCCCAGACCTACCGATGGAGAAACAACTGGAGCAATTTAAATCACTATGTTCCTAAGAAGGAATTTAAAGTTCTATTAATAAAAGGCAGAGTCACTCAAAGATGAAAGTTTAAGTATAACACAAATAAAAATGAGTTATGTGGCCATTTCCCAACATGTATGCCCATCTAGGGTTTAGAAGATGATTATGAGACCTCGTGGGTATGCGGCGGTTATCAGCATTACCTGATTCATCGACTCTCATTTTTTTAGTGGGGCTGTCACAGTTCTCATCGTCTGACATTTCCATTTCTTCTTCGCGCCGTATGCCCATCAGCTGCTCGCTCTGAGCATTCCTGAGCTCCTGAAAGTAGAGGATGCCCCCCGTCAGAGTCACAGACATCTGTCAATACACCTCTTTCCAATGGTCTTTGGTGCATTATGACTGGCAAGTGGACATCTACAATCTGAAGCTTTTACCTCTCAAATTTTGCCTCACCGAATTTAGGATGAAGCGGTAAGGGGACTTGGGGGGAGTGGAAAAATACAGGCGATTTGGGTTAAAACCCTGCTCACTGTGGACTATTCAAGGGCTCTTCACAAATGATTTCATGTCTCTTGAGTCTCAATTTCCTCATTTGTGAAAAGATAGAAAAGGGAGTGGGAAATGAAAGCATCCACTGAGCAGGGCTGCTGTGGGATTATGAGAATTACCTACCTACCATGCTGGCACAGAAAAGACGCTTACTCACAGCGGTGGGTAGAAACAGAAAAGGCCTGCTCTACCACTGACCCACTGTGTAACTTCAGTTACACCCATTGTGTGTCTGTCTTAGCTTTGGTTCACTCACTGGAATAGTGTAGTAATAATAGTTTCAAGGATAAAGTGAGTTAGCACATATTTAGCATCAGGCTAGATGCTTGGTTCACTAAGCTGCCAGTGTTGACCATTATTATTATTCACGTAAAATAGGGTCCCTGCATGTGTGTATATGTCCATGTATGTGTGTGCACACATGACACACGTGTGCACACACTCAGCTAAATGGTAATATTCAAAAAAGTGTTGAAGGACAAAACTAAAACTCGGTGTTTTATACTATCATTGTGGGTGAATTGTTCTTGTTTTGATGGTTGTTTTAGCATCACTTGAAGTTTTAGGATCATAACTTATTTTCTGCGCTTACTAGTGGAGTGACTGCAGTCAATCCGCTTAATTTCTTTGAGGCTTTGTCTACTCACATATAAACAGGGAACAGCAGTAAAACAAGGCAGTTTGAATGCAAGCGTGTATATGAAAATGCATAAAAAGTGAATAGTTACACAATAAATGCTTTACTACTGAGCCTAAAAATCAGAACATTATAATTGTTTACATTAAATAATTATTTTGTAGCAAGCTGGAAATTATATACTTATGAATCTTGCATGTACTGTCCTTAAAACAAAAACCTTAAAACAGAGGAAGGGCTGCATTATTCTTTTGTTTCCCCCATTTAAACAAAAGTCTCCAAATACAAGTTAAATAGCTAAGATAATATCACTTTATAAAAAATAAACCTATGAATAACAATTAAATTAAATGACAACACATAATGTAGTGGCGTGACTTTAAACACAGGGCTGGAGCCTATTTGATAGGATAGGTACATATCTTATTCTGTGTGATAAGTCTCTCAAGTCTCTTCTCAGCTCACAGACTGCAACTGTGGCATGATGGAAAGGGCATTATTTATTGCCAACAGTATATGTGTGGTCACCTCTGAGGCCTGGGGATCACCAGTGCAGAGAACAAGGAAACATGGAGGCAGAGAGGCAAGTTCCCTGGGACAGGGCCGCCATCCGGGCAAGTTCTAAGAGGACAGTGCACCCAGCACTGGTTTCTCACTTGACCAGCCACCCAGTAGAAGAGAAGCTGACTCCACCTTAAATAACACCATTGGGTTTTGGAGGTGAATATCGTACATTGAGTCGGGACTTTTTTTAGGTTGTAGACAGCTAATTTTTCTACTGACAAAGAGCCCTTTTCCCACAGAGGTGGACTGAAAGCACCTGAAACAAGGAAAAGTCAGGTGGAGAGAATAAATGAAGCTAAAAGGGCCTGTTGTTTAGTCCTTTCAATTAACGACAAACTGTCATACAGTAGCTGTTCTTGTGGGGAAGGGTGGCAAAAGGAAAATGGAGGGAAAATAAAAAAAAGCCAAGGGTGTTTCCACAGGGTGCCTGCAGTTCAGCAGTAAATCACTAGTACACTCTAGTAAATCTGTAAGGTGTTGCAGAAAATTAACAGATGCAGTACATGGGAATGCAGAAAAAAAAATCAAGCCAATTATCAAGCTTATAAGCAACTGAGAAATCACCCACAATGTTAAATTGCCAACTGGTATTTAATCAATTAAGGACATGTAGGAGAGAAAATCAAAGGTAGCTGAGAATTCTATTTCCTAATGTATATCAAGAGAGCTGGGGGCAGTGGCGGGGGGGGGCACAAAGGACTGAAAGGAGCGGCTGGCAGGACAGCTCCTGTTTCTGCCTCCCAGCACAGAGCAGAGCAAGCAGACGTCCTTGGAACAAAGCTCAGGATCAGATCTTATGGATCCGATCCTAACTGAATGTTTGGAAGCCTCCCCAGCCTCTTGGAAATGGGGAGGATGTTCCAGCACCGAGAAGCAGGGCTAAGGGAAGCGGAAGGGGATCAATCTTGGCAGGAAGCATGAAGTTGACCAACAACCAGTGTTGGTGGACACATGTGATGGCCTTTTTATGCCCAGATTTACTCAGCATCATGCCACTTGCCCTTCTCTCAACAATTCTTTTATTCATGTTTGGATTTTGGGGGAAGGAAAGAAAATAAACAATTCATCACAGATCACCCCCAAATCTGAGTAATTGTTTATGGGTACCATTTTGTGTTTTCATAACCTCCCATTTGTATGTTTCATCATAAATGAGGGGGACTCTCTTCCTCCTGAGAATCAAACTGGACTCAATCTGGATTCAGTGTCTGGGAGAGAATTAGGTAGATAAGTACCCCTTGTTTTAATGGCTCCTGAAAATTTAAAGAAAAACCCCACCTTCTCCTTACTTAGAATCTTGAACAGAGGAACAGAACTGCATCAGTCACCAACTACCTTTGGAGGCATTTGTGAACAAAATAAAAAATGGCCTTCTTACCAATAAATTGCACTAGCATTTTAAGTGTCCCATTATTGTGAAGTCATTCAGTATTCACCATAATAACAGTGATAATAAAGAATTCATTTGGTATTCATGTGGCTGTTATATCTAGTGTTATTGGTATTCAACTGTAATTTTGTATTAGTTAATGGGCACTTAAAATGCTACCCAAATGATTGATATCATAGTATTTTTTGGTTGCTCAAATTGTATATAAAACACTTATTTTACAAGTGTGAGCCAAAATCATTAAATAAGTAAACCTTACCTTCTATAAGTTTGGGCTTTTGAAAAAGGGGAATATCATTTAGAGAACTTAATATTAACATGCTAGAGATGGAGAAGCATCCAATGAAAAACACTCACTTAAAAAGAAAAGAAGAAGCAAACAAAGACAGTATACTTACTTTTAAATTACAGGTTCAAAGCGTACACTACACTGTGGAGTTAAAAATAACAGCTGGATGATCAATGATTAATGACACATTCCGGTCTTTCTAGGTGGCAAGGAAGGTCACATTCTGGACTCTTCCCTTAGAATAGATACTCACACTTCACACATGCATGGATGCAGAAGGGTGGATCTGGTTAGCCTGGTCATTCACTCCCCTTAGGAATTTGCTCTGGAGAGAGGTGTGACATAACCTACTGGCTACTGCAGGGAGTGGAGACTTTGTTTATGAAGAGAAGACACGAATGGGAAGGCGTACTTGCCATTTCTAAGCCCAAAGAGCAAACCGTCATCATCACGCTGCAGAATGCTGGAAGAAAACTCTGTATTTAGTTAAAAACTAGTTTCTTGTATTTTATGTCACACATTAGAAAAAATTAACTTATTGGGCAAAGTCTCTTGGCTTGTTTCTGGCTCATTACTATGAATGGGAGAGACTCTTTTCTCCCTTTACAGGGGAGAAAAAAAGCGCTCTGTCCTCTAAGCATTGTCAGCTGCTTTTCTGGATAAGGAACAAATCTGAGCTGAATTTGGAACCAACAATGAAACAGGACAATGGCAGGAGGACCGCCCACTCTAACAAAACCATAATGGCTGCAGCCACACTATTTTCTGCCAATCCAGCTGTGTGATGGTGCTTAAAAAGTAATAATAAAATCACCAACCTCAGAATGCTTTCGCCAAATGTCTATGTTCTTGCGCTGAGCTTTCGAGAAATGGTCCCAAGCTTTTTGTCTGGTAGAAGCGTTGAAAACGGCCACAATCTGCTCAACTTTGGTGAACAAGGAAGTCAAACAAGACAAGTAATTTATGTTGTGATCACTATAGGGAAGCAAAGCAAAGACACTAGGAGTCTATGGATGATGTCTCTACAGAAATAACATCATCAATATCCATCCAATTTGTGCCTTTTTATACTTACATATTAGCAAGGTTGGGGATGTCTCCTTTCAAGTCTGTTTCCATAACTTTAGATTAAAACAGATTCTAAATATGACTGAGAAAAGTTCATGGGTATCTGCTCTCAAGAATGCATTGGCTCTTATTTACAAGTGTGACTTGGTATACTATATACATCGATCTACATATACACAGGAACTGGTGTTAGCACACAGACACAAATACAGAATATAAATGCCGAGGCTGAAGACTTAGAAGTGAAGCCGGAATGGAGAGTCTGGAGGAGGAAGAGCCAAACACATCTTTTTCTCTTTCTGTCTCTCTGTCTAGGACTCTGAAGACGTTACTGTGTCCAAAGTCCATGTTGGGGCAATGAACACTTATGTCATATTTCCTTTCAATGTCAAGGGCAATTTTTCTACCTTAACTCCTTTTTCTACCCATGTTGCACTCACTGCTGTTAGCCCTCCAGCCCTCTGACCAAACAGGACCCCTGGCATCTACTTCAAGACAGACCAAGGCTCACCATCGGCTGGCATGCCGATCTTATTTCCACACGGCATGGGCCCACCACTGTTCATCATGGCCACATGACATTCTCTTTTTTGCCATTTTTACTTTCATAAGGCTCCCCTCTCTCTGGGGAGCCTCGCAAACCACTTGAAGTTCTAACTTTATCACTTTGACTTCATTTAGCACTTCTGTGGCTTCTAGGCATGGAGCTAGTGGAATGATAAATGTGGCGGGATTGTGGACAAAACTATATAGAGAAACAGTTGGGCTTTTAGGAGTGGATGTGATGGGTGGGGCCAACTAACCACAGTTTCAATCTTGTGCAAGCAGTTTTTGATCTAGGGAGTATGGGATTAAGGATATTCTAGCACTGAATTAACCATATGATTAAACCTGAACTTCTAAATGTTTGGTTAGGAAGACACAGTCAAATTAGCTTCTCATGGATGCTATCACTCTAACATAAATTGAAAGCAAATCTTTTTTCAGTGATTTCCATGGCTCTATTATAAAAAAGGACATCAAATCTCTTCCAAATCTTTCAGGTATCCGAAGAATGTCAAAGAATAATACAATAATCCCCACAGAAGAACAACTGGTACCACAATTAAAAAAAAAATCATACCCCAAATAAACTTGTGCATGATGGAGCAAAGGAAGAAGGCAGATTCCGTGCACTTAACACACTGTAAATATCTTACAATACTCAGAAGTGATTATTTTCCATTCTCTGGGTCATTTTCATAGGGGCTTTGATATTTACTGTTTTCTGCCTCAAGAGAATTCTAAATGTACTTATTTATCAAACTTTGAGTCACATGATGAATTTGTTGCAGTCAAATCTGC
Organism: Galemys pyrenaicus; assembly: GCA_019455555.1. Taxonomy (NCBI): domain Eukaryota; kingdom Metazoa; phylum Chordata; class Mammalia; order Eulipotyphla; family Talpidae; genus Galemys; species Galemys pyrenaicus. The sequence continues at coordinate 10,315,566 of JAGFMF010011574.1, forward strand.
CAGCCACTTAGCTCACACTCTGCTTGAGTGCCTGTGGCTTCCCTCCTGGACCTCACCTGGAGGAGGGAGCACAGTCAGCCTGGAGCTGTTTTAGGTGCTTTCACTTCACCAGTCAGGGGCGGCAGTGGGGGTGGAGGGATTGGGGGGGTGGGGGGTGAGGGGTGGGGGGGGCGTAGGGGCGGGGCTCTGCTCAGCTGCAGTGAGGCTGGCAGCTGAGAACTGATTCAACCCCACTGCCTTCCTGCTGCTTTGTCTGTATGCAGACTGGGATCCTTGTGGACTTTGAGCTGCCTTCTGCTCTGGCAACACACACTGGTCAAGATTCCCCCAAGATGCAGTGGGGGAATCCACCTTCACATGAGATTGTCTAGCATGGTGGCAATCATAGGATTGTTAAAGAGTAATAGGCCCCATTGCTTTCAAGTAGAGCTCTTTGATGGACATCAGTTAGAAGAGTAAGAACTGTGGTGTTCTGGCTCCTAGTCTAAGGAAAAGCAACAATAAAGCCCAAGGTTGACTAATTGGGTGGTGATAGTCCAATTGTGTCTTCAATCTGGGAAGGCAGTTCACAAAGGAGAAATGCTAAAGAGATAATTATGTGTTCATATATGTGTATGTGGAGGGGAGGAAGGTAAGAAAGACCAGTAATGTATATGAGAGAGTACAGAAGAGAAGCACTTCCAAGAAGACCCAATGGCTACACACTGCATGGGTTCAAAGGTCTATAGACCTCCTAATAGCCACTCAAGGCATGTCCTATTATAGATAATCTCTTGGTTTGTGGTTAAATGCCTCAGTTATTGAGTACTTGCTATTACCATGTCCAAGCATTTAAGTTTATTCATTCATGCAGAAAAACTCTAAGATCTTGCTAGTTATCAGGCACTTAACAGATTGCTAGAAATATGATTAAGAGACAGTCCTTGCCCTTGATGAAATCAACGCACCTAGTGAGAAAGACAAGCAGATGGTTATCTTGTGCAGGAGAGGTAAGGGCAGCAGTTATGGGGACACAGTAACTAGCCTGATAGGTAGAATCAGGGAACACATCCCCAAAGAAGGCAACATTTTTGCCAGGTTCCAAGTGGTGAAGCAATGCTGGCTCAGCAAACAAGGTAGAAGTGCACATTCAAAAACTGGCATGGATTTGTGAAAGGGACTTTGTCCGAAAGTAGCTAGAAGGAATGGGGCTAATGCTGGGGAGAATGGATTAAGGAGGATCATGTATGCTAAGATAGATTGTGAACTTTAGATCATAGGTCAGAGGCGGCACATATGTGTAGGGTTCATTTGAGAGAAATGATGAAGGCTAGAAGTAAGGCAGTGAAATGGAGTAGAGGGTAGAGCAAGAAGTCATTTGACAGGGAGAGTTGGCTGGACAAATTGGCTGACTTGCTATGTGGGAGGAGTGGAGAGAGACCAGGATCACTCAAGCTTGGGAGTCATCAGCCCCAAGGACATGTGTAGGTGGAGAGCTGAGAAAAGAGGTAAGGGCTTTGCTTTTGGGCATGTTGAATTTAAGAAACTTGAAGGTCATTAAGATGGAGCTGAAATTAGGTTGGAAGATCAGAAAGAAATCAGAATTCAAAAAGATGTATCTCGTATTTTCCATGACATTACCAATATCACATACTTCTCATGAGGGTAATTAAAAGCAAAACTAAATGTGATTTAATTTTGTACTTCTTTTCTTACAAAGTTTTAGAGTCTCCCCCATATTAAATCATCAAACATCAACCCGAAGAAAAAAACTGCAATTCAGCTCATGCTTAAAAATATGCTTTACAGTATTTCTGAGGTCCAGTTAACTTCTCTTATTTCTGCACAGACAGCCCCTGAACCAGCCATTTATCTCACAAATGAAAGTTTCTCAGCAACAAAAGGACTTGGAAAGTGTGCTTGGAGTAGCACAAATTCATCATTAGGGAAAAAACAACCTCAAAGAGTATGTCCTAATGAACGTGGTCCAGAGACAGCATATTTTTAAAACCCCAAATCAGAATGACCCCAGTTCTGATGTCATAGGTGAAGATTGTACATTACTGTCTTCAGCAGGAGACACCAGAGAACGAGACCCCTGCCATTTCTGTAGTCTAGTTCAAACTACTTGTTGTATATGCAATGAAACTACAAGTAGTTACTAGCTCAAAGGGATCTTTAAATCTCTACTTCTTGGAGCAGAGCTAGGCAAGATGGCACTGGCATTTGTTTAGAAACTCAGCTTACAGAAGGGCTTAAGGAGAAGAAATGCAGGTCAACTCCCTACCAGCACTGCCACCACTTCCAATGTCCAGAGAGCAGTGGCCTAAAGGAAGGACCCCAGAAGCTAAATCTGTCAGTACACTTAAACACAGTAGAAGTGTAACAGGGTCGTCCCCAGGAAAGGTGAAGTTCCAGAATCCAGGTTCTGCCCTAAGTGGGTGGAGCTGAGCAGGAAAAAAAAATTCTGCAGAGAGGAGGACAGAAGGAAGGGAGGAAGAAAAAAGCAGGATAAAAAGCAGCAAGGAGACCTGGAGAAGGCACGTAGAGCAGAGCGACATGTGAAGAAACTGCGCTTGCTTTTTAGTCTTAAACTAGGTAAAACAAATGTGGGTAAAAGACCCATGGGGAGGTTAACAATGGCAGCTTTCATCTTGATTTTAATTTTGCTCTTTTCCTCCCAAATTTGTCTGACTCTTTCTGACCCTTTTCTCTGGATCTCTACTGAAAGGTCCTTTAAACATATAGCAAGCTTTTAGGCCTTGCTTTGAACCAATCCTATTGGCTAAACTTTTACCCTCAAGGAAATAGGTAACTTTAAATACTTAATAACTATATTGTTTCTCCTTTCTGTATTATACCCTAATTGTACTAAAGTTCCTTTCCATTAAAATTTTATGTATTTATCTTAATACAGCAAATGGCAAAACCCATTCAGAGAGGGCAAGTTTAAAAATTCTGAAATGCTCCTCTCCCTGCCCTGTAACAGAACACAACTGACCCTGAACAATGTGGATTTGGCCTGAATAGGTCCACATATATGTGGATTTTCTTGTAAACATGATGTGAACAGATGATATTGTTAAATATAGTAGAGAACTGTAAATGTACTTCCTCTTTCTTATGATTTCTTCATGTTTTCTCTTCTCTAGCTTACTTTACTATTAGAAACAGTATACTATATATGACATACACATTATATGTTAGTCAAGTGCTTATATTACCAGTAAAGCTTCTGATCAAGTAATAGTAAAGGCTATTATGAGCTACTTTCTGGGGGAGACAAAAGATACATGTGGATTTCTGACTGTGTAGGGGGGGTCAGGGCCCTAACCTTCTTGGAGTGCAAGGGCTACCTGCATTAGCAACAGAAAGAGCTCTCAGTCAGAAAAAGCCACTCTTCACACCTTGCAAACCTTTCTCCCTCCAATTCTATGTTTTAAGTGTTTTGCTTAAGTTTGGCTATTTGAGGACATGAAAAAATTTAAAGTGATGGACTTTTCAAAAGTGTGCTCGAGTGACCTTACATGTCACCTTAGAGTCCCTCGTACTTATTCCAGCAGGTACAATGAACAGAAATGGAGGAGCAAGAGAACTTTGATGAAACTGCTGATCACTTTATACAATTGTCATTATTACATATTGCTGCGTCCTATGCAAGAGTCCATGTGGTTCACTGGGATGGCTGCTTTAATCTGTCATCTTTATTTACTTAATTTTTTCTTCCTTTCCCCAGCACCACCCCTTGTCTCCTTTTGTTCCATCCCCCCCCACCCCCTCCTAACTTCAGAGCCCTCAGGCAGTTTGACATCCAGCAGTTTCATGCTGCTGGACTGCCTATTACGTGAGCCAATCACTCTTTTCAGTTGCAGACCCCTTATGGAAAGATTAGTGAGGCATATTTTTAAAAAATTAAGTTTATTTAAGTATATTATTAATTGGAATTGGGCAGTGCCAAACTGGACATAGTTAGAAACACTTCACTGACAAGATCTTGGGATTCCCACAGAGAAAAGCAAAGGCAAAGCATAGGAATTATTGATGGGTTGTAGCTTAGAGCTTAGTTGGCTGCTTGTGATTGGTTGTTCTTAGGTTTCAAGGTCATAACCTTGAGTCATGTACAGGCTTAGATTTCGGTTTGCTTACACAGGTCACCACAACACTAGAGCTACATCAGTCTAATGTCTGTCTGTTTCATTGATTTAATACCCTACGAGTGATTTTCTTATGTGTATATATTTATCTCGTGCATATTTATCTTATGTGTATATGTATACATACGTATATATTCAGAATTTCAACAAAATTCATAAGATTAACTTAGCATTTCTTGTACTTTCCCTACCCCAAAATGTTTAGACAAAGTATATTCCTTATTTGAGAGAGAACTTTATACACCATCTTGAGAAGGACTGGACTTTGGTCTTCTCAGGGAGGGCAAACTCAAAGCAGGAATTCATTCACCCAGAAACATATCCATTTAAACAAGTTTCCAGGGAAAGAGCAGGGTGTTGAGCACAAAATGCAGCTCTGTGGGCTGCACAGGACTACTGAATGTTGAGCTCTGGCCCAAAAAGCATTGGATGTAGTAATGGAAAACATTAGGTTCTTCCAAAGAATACAACCATGGCTTTGTCCCCGTGTCCTCAGAAACTCATTCCTCCTCATGGTCCCTGCACCTCCTGCATCTCTTTGCCACCTAGATAGCCGTGAAAGGGCCTGAAATCTGTTGAGTGACCCAAATATCTGTAGTAACTGATTAAGTCCAAGTAGGTGGTAGGCCTACCAAAATGGCACGCCTCCACAGCTCTGCTACGGTTAAGTTTTGTTTTTAAAGCTATCTAGGCTCACGAGAGAGTCTTGGCTCTTCAAGGTTCAGAGGAATTTTTTTAAAGCGATAACATATTCTTCAAATTCTCTAAGAAGAGCTCACAAGAGATTTCAAAGGCACATAACCATGAACTAAATGACCTTCCCACCCCCGCTTGCTAATGTTGTTTTTAACTACAAAGATACAAAAAGCTAGGGTGGGAGCAATGAGCCTTGGCCCTGGTTGAAGAATTATAACGGAGGGACAGCAGTAAGAGACTGGCGCTCTTGGGATACCCAGATGGGCGAGACAAAGCCGGAGGGAGGACTAGCTGGTGTCCCGTAGTGTCACAGTGTTGCACATGGACAGGGGGCGCTGCTTTGGGAGATTTCCAGAGAGAGTCCTGTGCACTTTCTTGGGGTCTGGTCCTCGATATGGAGGAGCCTGCTGGTCAGTCTGGCAGGAAGCCCAGGAGACAGAAACAACAGGGTCAAACCCATCCACTAAAGCGGCATGGACTGGAACTTCAAGTTGAGAATGTAAATGGGCATTCTGAGGTTTTGTCTCGAGATAGGTGGGTGTGCAGTGCTGTTGTACATCTGAGGAGGTGTGAACCTATCCCCTTAAATCACATACAGTGTTGTAAAACAACATTATTTTAACAAAATAAAATACACAAAATGGAAAGTGCATTGTGTGAAAGTGTGATGCTCTCATGTCCCTGAGGCCAGATCTCTTCCAGAGGCATGGAATTTAACTTTCTGGCTGCTTGAGACCAGAGACTTGGTGCTTTGGGGCAATGGGATACAGCTAGAAATACAGAAAAACACATTGATCAAATTATAAAAAAAGAAACGATGCACTTAGCAAATTTTAAGCAAGCAGGAAATGAAAAAGTGGTTCAAATAAATGGAAAGATATTAGGTAGTGACCTCCCTGGTGGCACAAGGGGTTAAATCACAGCACTATGAGGCTATCAGCAACCACTGCACTACAAGTTCGATCCCCAGCCAGGGAGAGGACCCACATGGCACAGCAGACCTCTCCTGCCTTGCCTGTTGCTCCCCTCAGCAGTATATTTCAGTCAGTCTGCTTGTTCTGCTCCCTACTCTGTCTCTGGTGAATTCTCTTAACCCCTCTCCCCCACACCTCTGTCCTGTACCTCCATTCTTGTATGCATAAATAATTAAATATTTTTTGAAAAAATATTAGTCAGATAGTGACTTTTTAAAATTTTCTATTAAACCTGATACATTTTAAGGAACTGTGGATCCACTTATTAATGCATACATTCGTTACATGCAAAATAATGCAATATTTTGGAAAGTGACCAAAATACATGAGAATCTATAACTTCAGTGTTTTTTTTTTATAACAACAATATTTATTGGGCTTTTAAAATCCAATAAATCTCCTGGCCCAAATTATCCCCATTAACTAAAGAAAACTAATACTTGTACATAAAAGGGAAAAACATGACAAAGTTAAAAGTCTACTTTCCATCTTGATTGCCCTTCCCAATCCAGTTTCTCTCTTTAACCACTGTTAACAGATTCTAACATATCCATCTAGGGCAAAAGTTATGGATATGTATACATGGTGAATATTTTTCTATGTATGACCGTTTCTTTTTTTGCTTACACTAAAGTGTTAATCTTATACAAACTATGCTGTTTGTATAATAAACCACTTAACATAACTTGAAAATCTACACATTTGATTGTTATTAGCAAGGCTATAGCAAATACTTCAGATACAACCTCTGACATTCTTATTTAAATATATATATAATAAATTCTTAGCTATAGAAAGAATAGAAAAGAGAGCATTTGAACTTCTAATTTCTGAGAGCTGTTGCCAAATTGCACTCTGATTTTATGCCCACTAAGTGTTTTTCAGATTGTTTCCCTAACCTCTTGTCAACGACTGGTAATCAAACATTTAATTTTTGCATTCTTGACAGATTACTAACAGCATGAATTACATGATAACAAGTTCTCTGCACCAGAGCTGTCTACATTTGCCATTGCCATTATGAATCAAAGAAATGAGCCTGCCGACTTATCACACCTACCCTTTTGTTAGTAGTGAACTTACTGCTACGAGAGACCACCCAGCAGGAAGAAGAGAGACCAGGTTTCTGGGTCTGGGTTTGTGACCCTCAAAATGGCCTGCTTTTGCCTTGGTCACCCATAATGACATCGTGGTGCTATTAGAATCACACAGCAGTGGTTGGCTCTTATTATTTAGACTGGGTGAACCAGATACTGTGCTCCATGATCTAAAAGACAGATTTTCAAAGGTGGTTCCTGGGCCAGAGTCATGGGTGTTGCTTGGAAATGTCTTAGAATGAATTGTTTGGCCTCTAGACCTATTGAAGAGAAACTCTGGAGTGGGGCCAAGCAGATTTTTTTTTTTATATACATCCTTCCTCCCCATTTTATTGAGATATAATTTAACACCTAACATTGTTTTAGTTTAAGGTGTAGAACATAATTATTTGATATATGTATATGCTGTGAAATGATCACCATAGTAAGTTCAGTTATAATCTATCACCTCATAGTTACAGATTTTTTAATTTTCTCTTTCTATTATTTTTATTATTGAGGTGACATTGCTTTGCAAGGCCACATAAGATTCAGAAGAACAGAATAACACCTCCTCAGATGTACATCACCACACTGCAACCACCACTAGAGCAAGAGTATCCCTTTACCACATTCCACTGGGTCCCCTCCTCCCTTAGCTCCCACCCACCCTGTTCCTTCAGAAGCCTCAACTCTTCAGTCATATTTCTAGGGTTTGTTCAGCTTGGTTTTACCTGTTCTATTGTTTTGCTTCTTTATATTGCACATATGAGTAAAATTGTCTTTCTCTGGCTTATTTCACTTAGCATAATCCCCTCCAGTTCCATCCATGTTGTTGTAAATGGCAAGAGTTTGTATTCTTTTGTATCAGAGCAGCATTCCACTGTGTTAATACACCACATATTCTTAATCTATTCATGTCTTTGGGCACTTAGATTGCTTTTATAACTTGCCTATTGAAGACAGAGCCTAAACAAACACAGGAGTGCATATCTGTCTTCAAATTAGCATTTTATATTCTTTGGATAAATGCCAAGGAGGAGAATTGCAGGATCATATGGTATATCAATTTTTGAGGAACAACTATTTTCTTAGCAACTTTCAAATGTGAATATAGTATTATGTAGAGTCATCACACTGTAGATTACATCCCCACAACATACTTATAACTGGAAGTTTGTACTTTTAGGTCCGTTTCATCCACTTCCACTCCCCCTGTCCCTGGCAACCGTGGGCTCACACATTCCCTAGTTGACCACAAAGAACACTAAAGAACCTATGATTTTAAAAATATTACCTCATTTAAATTTTCCAACAGCCCTCTGTGGCAGATGCTCTAATTATGCCCATTTCACTGATGAATAAACTCAGATTCATAGGGAGGTATAACTTGTATATACACAGAGAGGCCATACATGGAAGAAATGGTGAAGTTGGGAATGGATGCTGTACTGGCCCAAGTTAAAATCAGGTATGTATGCCCATTTGTGTAGGTATTTACATTATGGACCAAAGTCTTAGGAGCCCTGTGGAGTGGAACATGCCAGGCATTGTCCTAAAGCTGGGGATAAAGGACCCAAAGAAGCTACTGGTCCCAGCAGCCCTGGAGGAAGCAGCATCCACAAGAAGGAAGCATAGTAGGAGAAGGAGCTTGTAGAAGGTGCTGAACTGAACGAGGTAGAAAAGGTTTCAAGGACCCACCCCCAGGTCAAATTTTAAGGTTTGTAGAATTGTCTGATGCAAAGAAGGCAAACACCTGAGGTTGTGATGTAGAAATTGTATTCACTCCTCTCCAAAAGTGTACTGAGGAATCTGAAACACAGTGAAGAAGAATCCAAGTGTCTGGAAAAAAGGCTCCTGCTTCTCATGCATCTACCAGACTGGGAAGACCGCAGCACACACTGCTCTAAAATGGACTGTGTCCTGATTTTGTTTATCCCTGTTGTGAAAGGATAAGCCTTATCAGGTAAATCTCAAGGAGGTGGGGCCGAGGGAAAGAAGGCTCAGAGGAATCACACATCATTTGGGGGTCCATGGGGTGCAGGGAAGGAGATGGGGTCCACAGGGGAAGTTTGTGTCAGTAACATATTACCTCTACCACTGAGGGGTGCAGGGCCTGAGGAAACCCTTTATCTGTCTGAATCCCAAGGCCAAGGGGAATGTGGACAAGACAGTCTGAACATCATTTCCAGCTCTGTGATGCTACAGAGCAGGGGTTGGCAAACTGTCCACAAAGGAACAGACAAAAGGTATTTCTGACTCTGCAGGTCATTCAGCTTCCTTGCCAGAGGGGGTGTCCACACACAGAGGCAGTTTGTCTACTTAAATAGAGCCCTCTCGCTTCATCGGTGGCAGGGCTTTCGAGATTCTCCCTGGAGACAGCTTCCTTTTGTTAGAGCATCAGACACTAGGTTGTACTTCTGTCTCAGTCACACAAAAGAGTCAAGAACAGACCACCCCACTGAAAGTAACTTTTCTGACAGACACCTCATCTTGCCTCAGATCTAGTTTTAAAGTGTCCTGCCTTCTAAAAGTTTCTGTGAAGAACTGTGCGTATGGATTCATTCCAAAGTACCCCAGGGACTATTTCCTCATAGTTCCCGTCAACACCCCAACCTTCTCTCACACACAAGCACCCTCCCTCTCACACCTGGCAGTGGCTTCCTCCCTGGTCCCTATAACTGGTCTCACAGCAAGGCAGCAGGGTTTGCATCGTTAGTTCCCAAAAGTTATGTCTTGCCTAAGCTGCCTTTTGTTACTCAACAGGCACTGGTAGTTCGTGAAATCTAGCCTTCTATAATTCTTTACCATTCCAGTGTGTGAGACTTAAATTCTCTCATGTTTTGCTATCATTACAAAATATTTTATCCTATTATCCAGGTGGCACTACTTGGCTCAGGATATATATTTTCAGTGAGATTGAAAGGATACAAAGAAAAAAACTCTCTCCACCCTGACTGGAAAGCTTCCAGCACCCTCAACTCTTAGCTTTGGTGAGAGAAAATTCTGTGCTCATCCTTGACTTGGGAGTTTTTATAAAAAATATTTTCTCTGAACATTTATTCCCTGAGAGCAAAGAGGTATTTTTTAATGAAAATCATGTTTCCAGCACTTCAAAACATTGGCAAATACAGTCATCAGTAGGAGTTAAAGGAGAAATAGAAAAATCTTCTAGTTGCTAGAGCAATTATGGGGAATTTTTTTTTTCCTGTGGATAAACCAATGATGATCACAGACACAGGCAAACATTGTGACACTTCATAAAATTCTTTTTTGACATAGGGACACAGGAGTCAAATTTCCCAGGGTAGAAATAAAAAAAAAAAAAAATGTTTAGCTGAGATGTTCCTAAGAAGTAAATGATTTCGGAAGGGGCTTTTCAGGCAGAAGAAATGTGGATGAGGACACCAATCTGCCTGAAAGGGGGTCAGAGAACAGACAGAGAGCAAAATCCCCTCACATTTCATTCCAGCATTCAGCACACCACCTGGCATTTAATGGGAACCCAGTAAATATTTGTGGATGGATTTCATCATTCATTTGAACACCTGAGCCTTGTACAGTTTTAGGCAGGAAGACAGATGAGACGTGACAGAGGAGAATGGTCAGGGCAAGGCACGGCCTCTCTGATAAGAATCCTGACCAGTCTGCAGTACCTTGGGGGTGAAGTGTGGCTTCTTATCCACAGTGCTGCCCGTTGGTGTCACCCCCACAGTGGGGCAGGTCGGGACAGTGCACAGAGCATATGTCACACTCTTGTTCTGTGGTCAGCTCAGGCTTCTGCCATCCTGGCTGTGTCCTGTAGATTCCTGCATTTTGGTATGCAGAAATGGCAAAGGAAGTCATTGATATAATAAAGGCTACAGAATTTGCAGAGAAGGAAAAGGGAATTTTCTAGCCAAATCCTTTCACTAAAGAAAATCAGGATTCAAGGAGCTTAAAAGACTCCTAAAGTCACCTTGTTAGTGGTCCAGCTGGGATTAGAATCAGCATCTCATCTATCTTGCCTAGTCAAAGATTCTCCACCATTTAATGATTTCAAAATCTAAGATGAGGTTGATGTCATGTTCTGTCATAAACATATAGAGCAAATTAGTGAGCCAGTTCTAACCTTTCCAATCTCCAGGTTAAAATACTGTAATACTACTACTGTAAGATGCTCCACTAAGTCATATTCCATGGATTCTGTTTGAAGGAGAACTGTATAGCAGGGTAAGCTGAGATTGTGCTTTACTCAAAAACAACAATTATTAGAATGTTTTGTAGTTATTAGCTTCCAGCCCACTGTCCAATCCCAATTTCATTTCAATCTGTGATATTTAATCAACAACTGATATTTGTACTGGTGGTGTTGATATTCTTACAAGGATTATACCAGACTCAGGAGTGGTGCAGTGAGGTGAGGGGAAGAGAATAGTAAATGGTCTCTGTCTCAATTTAGCCTTGCTAGAGGTATAAACACACACACACACACACACACACACAACCAGAAGCGCTGCACTTAAGAAGATAATTAAATGTTCAAATAGATAGTATTAACAAGTGCTGGAGAGGGCAGGGGAGAGGGAGATGGTATGAGTTTCAGTAGGTGGAGAGTTTCATAAGAAAGTGGGGAGTGACTTGGTTTCACTTCTGGCCTGGGGAGGAGGAAGATGAGGAGGAAAACATGAGGTAAAGCTTAGGCATGAGGGTGCAGGTGGGAAAGAGGCAGGCCCAGAGGCTGACACCCCGTTTTCTAGCTAGACAGCAGGCTTTAGATCCAATGTGACATCAGGAACTTTCTTCAGCTCCATGTGTGAACTATAAATTTATAATAATATATCCTCCTCTGATTACCTTCATTTTTTTTTATTTAAAAAGCACACATTTGGTGGTAGAAAGCAAACTATATAAGGTGTTCTAATCTGCCCATAAATCACTATAATAAATGACCCAGCCCTATCATGTCTGCTCCCTGAACCTGCTTCCTGCTTTGTAAAATGAAAGGATTTTGGCCAAAGAGTCTCTGAGGGCCCCTGTAGCATCAATGTTCTATGATTACTACTTTTCATTCTTATTCATCCTTCTTGCAACACATTCTTAAGTTATTATTAACCAACCCTTCTTCACTTGCCCATTCTTCACTTCATTGTTTTCTCTCTCTCTCTTCTCTTCCCAGGAAGTACGTGGGGGAAAGTACCAAAGTGGGAATATCACAGAGTGTTTATAATTTTCATTAGACGTGTGTGTGTTATGACAAGGCATGCACAATTGATCATCTGGGTGTACGTACTAATAATTAAATGCTGTGGCACATGCTTCTGAACTTGAGATGAACTTGAGACACAGCTCCTCTCTGAGCTGTGCAATGACAGGCTTTGCTCATAACTGAAAAACTGAAAGCAGACAGGTCTGTGGGGATTTCTGATAAAGTGTACATTTTTTAAAAGCAAAGAAGATCAAAACCCAAACATCTCTGGGAAAATTCTGCCCAATGTGCAGGTTGAGAAATGACATAAACAGGAGCCAGGATGACACGGATGAGCTGATGGAAGAGCGCGCAGGTTTGCCTGCACTGAACATTTCCCCTTTCTTCTATAGCCCACAAATGAGCTCTGCCCAGCTGCCCTGGAGGGAAGAGAAAGCCCCCAGGGTCACACTGGGGTAGAATGTGTCCTCATCCAACATCCTGATGGCTGCACGCTGGTGGTCAGAAGTGACAAATGATCCCAAATGGAAGAGATGGATGCTCTATTCCCCAAACTCTTGATTGGTTTGGGATTGGATATTGTTGCCTTTGACATTTTCAGCCCAGGCTTGAATAGAAACAATGCCTACATGGCTATATTTAATAGTTGGTCTTGGGGTGAAGGCCGGAGATATGGAGCTTAAGTGGTGGCAGAGCTGAGCACAGACAAAGCTAGAAGATAACCATTGGGTTGTGATGTAGACCTTGAAATCAATCACGGCTTGTTCTTTGAGTTATTATTACAGGTTCTGTTTTTTCCCCTCCTGTGAACAAAGGCTATTTGCTCAAACATGAAAGCAAGGACAAATATGAAAGCAAGGTAAGAAGACAGCGGCATCTAATCCAGGTTACCAGTCTAACCCGTAATGAAATCGCCCTTCTCCTGTTTAACCGATCAGCAATTTCCAGCCAAATCTACATAAGGACCCACACGTGCTTGCAGCTTTCCTGGAAGTTGTTAAATAAGCTTTCCTGTCAGGATACCCGGTCAGCCCCACTTGCTGTAATAAACTCATTCATCAATATACCTGCCTTCAAACCACCACAGCACAATTTCCTGACATGTGCGCTTTCCGAAGGAGGGGCCACCATGGGGAGCTGTGGAGAAGGGTGTTGTCTGGGTAGCAATTTCAAGGCGAATGCTGGAAAACCCGGTGGTTCCCAGCCAGTAGGAGAAAGATAAGATGCCTGAATCTCAGTGCCTACCAATTCCCATCTATTTCTAAATAAGGCAGCCAAATGAGATTTTTAAGGTGTTTGCCATGAAGATTTAGGCAGACAAATGGAGGAATGACTGGCTCAGTTTTTGTAAAATGTACCAAACGTGTCTGTTACTGTGGGCTTCAGTGGGATTGCTTTAGAAGCAGCCCACGTGCTGACCCCAAGCCCACCATCCACCTTGCTGAAGTGAGCTGGGAAAGCAGAAAATGTGTCTGAGACAGACAAATACAACTTCCTCACACAAGCAATGAAATATACTTAAAGTACAAAGGAACAGGAAATGTGCATACACTGATCAGGTTAGCCAGGACACTGCTCAGAGTTTTCATGAAAAATGTGGGGATTTGTTTCCCTTTGGATCCTGGAAGTTGTCACCTTTGTAGAAACGCCTTCGTGGAACTGAGGCTGCTGGGGATACATCACATTCCGGTTCCACCTCACGGGCCTAATCCCAGCTCAGGCTCACAGTTAAGGCACCTCCCATCTTGAAGTCATCCTGAAGGACCTTGGCTTTCAACGTCTAACACCAAGGCCCTCTCGGGATGAGATGTGGACCCCTCCACCCCAACTCTCCTACTGTTCTTGAACCTGTTATCCAGTGTCTGGTAAAGAGCGGTGATTTCTAATAAAATCATAACTAGTGAGCATTTTTCCTGATTTTTTCCAGCATTCATTGGCAAGTTGTAACCATTACATAATTATAAAATGCCCCCATTATCCATCGATAGTGCTAACAACAAGGGCAAGCTACACTCTGAGTTTCCAGGAAACCTGTGAACTCATTGGTCTAGACTTCCCCCCTGCCTCCCTCCAGTGTACTCATTCACTCACTCACTCATCCACCAAGTAGTTGTTAAATATGTCTATGCTTCAGATACTTTGGACATATATCCAATGTCTAAAAAAGATATGTCTCTTCCTTCGTGACACTTGTTATACTAACCAAAAGCAGATTGATCATTACACCATTATACAGCTTGAGAAGCACCCAAAGGAGGATGGAAGAAGATACAGTGATCAGTGATGTCACATGAACCTATCAGGAGATGGCAGACTGAAAGGCCTTCTGAAGGATGAGAAGGATTCCCGTGTGCAGGGTGGGGGGAAGACACACCAGACAGAGGGAATAGCCGTGCAAAGGCTCAGAGGTAGGAGGTGGCTTTGATGGCTTAGCGGGGAGGAGGCCAAGGGCAATGATGTCCGATGACTTAAGGAGAAACTGATGTGGATGCGGCAGACACAGAGAGTTGTGCAGGCTAAGGGGAAGGGAAAGTTTAAGAGCCATGGGAAGTTAAGGGATTTAAGTGATCTGAACTGTATCAGACAATATGTGAAAAGAGATAGAACCAGAGAGAGAGGACTAGGCCAGGTGGAAACTGTGAAACCCTCCCCAAAACCATTTGACCCTCTGAGCAAATAAACATTCCAGTTTTATTCTGGAGAGCAATGGAGCAAAGCAAAAGGATATATTGCCTCCTTCCCTTGTAGCTTGGAATGGCCACATAAAAGAATTCTGCACAGTGAGACACAAATGGATGCTGTTGAGCAGGTTTTGCTTTTTTGCTCTAAAGAGGCAAAACTACTTCCTCTTTGTTTCTTCCTCTCCTTTTTATTACTATGTGATTCCTGCCATAAAGATATATGATGGTGGGACAGTCACCCTAGACTCTCTAGGAAAAGTTAACTGGGTGACAGAAACCTTAGGCCTTACATGAACTAGCAGCCAAGGCCAAATTCACCTAAAGCTGAATTTTTCTGCATGTGAAGAGAAAAAAAACTCCCTTTGTAAAGGTATAATTTGACTGAGTTTTCTGTTTATTCCTGGGCAGACACACTCTCTGTTATTGTAGTGCAGACAGCCCAGACTTGACAGTTCAATGAAGAAAGGTGGGTCATTTTTGAAAGTTGAGACAGTGGGGCCTGTGGATGACCTGCATGTGGGGTTTGCTGGTGAAGATGATATTTGTAAAAATCACATACAGGATTTTAGTTTTAGGATTTATTGAAATGAGAAGGAAAACAAACCAGACGAAGATCAGGCTAGAAGATTAAAAGCAAGAATTCCACGGATGCGATTTCAAGTGGAGGTACCTAAGCGGGACGGACAAGAGTGATCTCCATGCCTGCAGTTCCCCTGAAGTGGGATCGCCCTCAGACCCCCAGCCCCAGCCCTTCTCTTTCTCCTTGGAGAGCAAGTGAACCAGTCTGCCAGGGGAGAGCACGCATCTCTGGCTGCTCAGCTTCCTGCGTTCGTCCTCCGGCAGGCTTCCATGCAGGGGACAAGTGGTCCCCAGTGCTACCTGCAGTCGGAGGCTCAGCCCTGGGGGCCGGCACTGAGAAGCCCATTACTGCTGCAGACCTCAACCTCACCCCCCAATATAGCTCTCAGCAAGAAGAAGACGCTGACACTCGCACCCCTACATGGTGGACTTCTCAGTCCACTGTCTTCAAATCTAGGTTAGTTTATGCCTGCATGATGTTAGGCACATCCCATTCCTTCAGTCACTCTGGGACCTCAACTTAATAGATGCTACTTTCAGTAGACATTGCCAAGGAAAAGCAAATTCCTCCCCTCTTCTAATGCATGGATACCTCCTGCCTAAACTCATTGTTAGAGCCACGGTTTGAGCCTTCTCTGCCAGAAAGGACACTAAAGTGCACAGACATGAGAATTTAGTTAAAATTGATGCGCAAAACGTAACTGGGAATCATTCTACAGTTCAGCATTTGGCTTCCTGCTTCTGTGGCAGGAACTGTATTAACAGAATTCGGTTATCTTTCTCTTCCTTCCCTCCGCTACCAATCCACTCTTAACCACCTTCTACCCACTAACCCACTCATTGCTTCCCTTCTTTAAAATATTAGTTCTTTCTACCCCTAGTAACCCCAACTTTAGAACTTCTGGACATGCCCTGGATCAAGGGCAGCCAGTCTCAAGACTGGAGAATCTAGGGAAGAATGTCTGCTTGAGAGGAAGCATTTCTTTTTTTCCTATTGCTTTTTTTTTTTTAAAGATTTATTTATTTATGCATACAAGAGCTGGGGTATAAGCCAGAGTCACGGGAGGTGAGAGGATTCACCAGAGACAGAGTGGGGAGCAGAACAGGCAGACTGACTGAAACACACTGCTGAGGGGAGCAGCGGGCACAGCAGGAGAGGTCTG
>JAGFMF010011574.1:10332060-10377155 GCA_019455555.1 Galemys pyrenaicus
CCATGTGGGTCCCCTCCCTGGCCGGCAGCAGGGATCGAACTCGTGCTGCAGTGGCTGCGGTTTGCTTCATAGTGCGTTGCTTAACCCACTGCGCCACCAGGGAGGCCCCTCCTATTGCTTTTTGATAAAGATAGATGTCTCAGTTTAGTCTCAAACTGGGTTGCCAGTCACTTATCAGAGTTTATGTTTGGGAGCTTCTTATATGATATTCAATGCTGCTACAAAAATGGTCTTTTGACCACAAGTCATAGAAAATACTTTTGCACTTCGGATCCTGCCTTTTCATGCTCCTCTCATTCCATCCCAACAGATATATTACCCCTTGAGTTTTGCACGGATGAAAGAGGTGATAGGCATTCTGGCACATTAGATCGTTGAAAATAATACTTATTCTCAGGATGAATATGTAAATTGCACGTGCTGCCATCTATGTGGGGCCCTGCACGTGCTATGGGATGGAGCGTGGCACTGTCACAGTATCATTCAGTGGCTTTTACCAAGCAGGGGAATGTCAGCAGCTGTGATGCATTTTGCTGCTGTGATGTTAACTGCAGACATAGATAGAGTGCTCATTAAAAAAATATATATACGCCCTTTTTTGAATAGAGCCCTGGGTAATTACCCTGACTATTGTTCTATGAGAAAGCCCCATTTACAACCCCTCATCAATTTAAGATCTGGACATGAAAAATCACCAGCATTAAGTAGTTAAGGCAATTTGCTTTCCAAATGAAATGGCCAAAAAATAATAATGCAGAAAAAAAATCTCTATTCCTGTGTTGCCCATGTTGACAGTCAAAGCTCACCTCAAGTAAAGGATGCTGAGCAGGAGTTTTTCTGACCGTACCTTCTTCCTAAATAGGGCCCAAGGGCAATGTGCTCAGGGTCTGCCTTCTACTGTCAGCACTAGGAGGACCTGTGGGTCTGCGTGGACGGACGCCCAGGTGAAGGGTGGCTGCCTTGCAGGCACAGATGCTTCTGGCTGCCCTGCCTGGGGCTAGGCTTGGCGTTCTGAGGAAAAGCTACAGAAACATTGCTCACCTTGAGAAGTAAGCTCTCAGGGCGGGGTCCGTGTTCCTCCAAGTTGCCACAGAACATGAAATAGGTTATGAGGTGTGCCATTCAGTATGGAGTAAAATGGGAAATCATTGAACTACTTACCCCCAAATGGAAAAATAAAATGAACACAAAGGAAAAGGCAAAAATCACCACAAAACAGATGGCCCCAAAATTTTTACTTACATTGAGTGAGGATTCCGGTTAAGGCATTTTTAAAATTCTCCTTGGCTTCCTCCATCTCCTGCTCATGCGTGGCTTTTTCATTCATGAGCCGGCGGACGTGGCTGTTGGCTGACTGCACCATGGAGTAGAACTGGTTTGCAGAACGGCGATTCACTTCCCCACGCTCAATCCAGGAAAGGAGCACGGTGATGGCCTCTGAAAACTTGCTGTCATCTGCAAATGCAAAAACAGGTGCAATCATGGCAAGCAGAGAAAACAAGCTTTACTTGGGTTCCTCTTCTAAGACAGTGTGGTCCAGTCAAATGGACTCATTTTCAGAAGTTGACACAGTAGCTTTCCTCAGACTGTCTGCTCTATTAGCAGTTAGTTTCTCTTCTTCACCTCCAGGGCACCATAGACCCACCCAGAAACAGAGGTGTGTGTTGGGGGGAGGGGGAGTCACCCTGTCATCTACGAACCTGTTGAGCTCAGTTTTAGAAGACTGGTTGCAGGCATCTTTTGTAATATGGTACAACCTCATTATTCCCTCAAACTTTGATTTCTCCTTTCTAAAACTGGCTTGAAAAACTGCTATTAACCTAGTTCCTCTCTACTGGATTCTTTATCCTTCTATCCAAATATTATACAGAGGGGCCTCCCTTGTGGTACAAGGGGTTAAGCATTGCACAGTGAAGCCTCTGCAGCCACTGCAGCACAAGTTTGATTTTGGGCCAGGGAGGAGACCCACATGGCACAACAGACCTCTCCTGTTTCCTCAGTCCTACAGCTCCCCTCAGCAGTGTATTTCAGTCATTCTTCCTGTTCTGTTCCCCACTCTGCCTTTAGTGAATCCTTCCATCCTCTCACACCTCTAGCCTGTACCCCAGTTCTTGTATGTATAAATAAAGCTTTTTAAAAACCCCAGAAAATATTATTCAGTGATACTAGTTTTTTGACTTAGAGTCAGCTGAGCTAGTGTCAAAATATGGATGACAGATTAAATTATTTTGAAACTACTTGTAAGAGATTATTCTAAATTCAGGTAGAGGGGATAAATCAATTCTTACTCTATTGCAATCCAGAACTGATTTAATTGTAGGTTGCATATCACATATTTGATTAGGCTGAAAAAGAGACTATTTCCTATTCCCTGGATGGTCTGTGTTTGGTTTGGGAGGCTATTCGAACCTGACATGAGGTGTGTGTGTAGGGGTGGGGGTGGGGACGGAAAGGGGAATGAAGTTCTGACTATAAATAAGTGATAGAGTTAATTTCAAAGAAAACACAAGTAAGCTTGCTTGTTTGAGAATAGTTACTGGAGCAGACCTGTGTTGTATGGCTTGGAGGTGGAGGAAAAGCAAGTTTGCAAGTAATTAAGTTAATTAGAACTGGAAGTTGTATTTCGATTGTTACAACATTAATCGATCCCACTGCTGAAGGCTCACTGCATATTTCCCAGGTACACTTGAGGCAAGAAGTCTTTCATTTGTATTTTTCTAGCCCTGGAAACTCTGATTTAAGAAAAATATCCCACATGTTTCAAATAAACTAGGTAGAGTCAGAATTCTAAAAATTAGAAGTAAAATTAGAGTAGATGATTCTGATTCTTATTCATTTACTTGACAAATACTGAGTGCTCCTATGCCCCTTCCATTGCAGCAACATCAGAGAAATGGATATGCGTTGTTTCCATATAACCTTATTCCCTCTCTCTCTCCAGATAAATGGATAAAAGATGATTCATGTTTTACTCACCAGGTATTTCTAAATCAACCCTTGCTCTTACTATTTTACAAATCAGATAAAACCTTCATTTGTGAAGCACTTTGTGAATTTTGTAGAGTGCTGTAGAAATATTATTAGTGCTGTTTAAAATAAGATAACAGGATCAAAATGGAGTCACTTATGCTAAGCCCCAAGATGGAGTCACATCACCAAACTGATACTTAATTACAGTTTCAGCTCTCTGGAACGGGTCAATCAGGAATCACCCCATCTGCTCTAGTTAGGCAATTTGCTTGATAAACCCCACCATCCTTAAAGCGAAGTAACCTTGTCATAAACTAACCAACTCATTAAAAAAAATATATATATATATAACAGTATGACTTCCCTGTTCCCCTCTGTCTATAAACATTTTATTTTATATAGTTCCTCAGAGTTCCTTTCTGGCATCTAGATTAGCTGCTGCCTGACTCAAATAGACTTTTGCTCAAGCAAACTTAAAATATATTATATGCCTCAGTTTATTTCTTAACAACTTTTCTCCAGAAGCCCCTCTCCCAGATCAGGAGATTTGGGACACAGCAACCACTTCCTTGCTGTGGCTATTTTTTGACCAAGAGGTATGCACACAGAGGCCTAACTTGGAGCATGTGGGGTGTGGTCTGCCTTCCCCAGGAGGGGCAGCAGCTGGTATCTGCCCGCTAGTACCCTGAGTACGCAGGCACTGCCCAGCAGCCTCCGCACTAGCCCTGTCCCGCAGAAGCAATGGCAACCTGGACTTGGGGATCAAGACCATTTTCCCTGTGCACCTCTGGACCTTGCTCTTTCACGAGAGGAGAGAACCAGCAGGGTAATCACCACTGGGCACCCTATAAGGGAAATATTTGACTTTCCCTGAAATCATGGGCACCAAACACATGTGCTGAGTGTCACAGCAAGCTTAGGCAATTTTGTTAACTCTGGTATTTCAGTCTGAGTTCAACCCTCCATGAACTCCAGCTGTAGTTGTTTCTTATCTCATTTCATGGACCGGAGCGGCTTGTATAAGATAAAATCCATCACACAACTTAACATTATGTTCAGTCCATGGAGAAGCCCATAATTTAGCATTATGTTTGTGAGAGGCCCACTGCGACCGTTACAGTCAGAATAAATTTTGACTCCTTTGCACTCTCTACCTACCTCCCTGCCAATATGTGTTAGGAGAATGGGCCTCCAAAAAGACAGCAGAAATAAACCTAATGCCTATAAGAAATCTTATTTTTTTCTGTCTTAAAACATAATAGCAAAAGAAGAACAGACTTCATGTACCATTTTCCCCCTTTGCTGTGACAGTCATCTCTACAAAACACGAAGAGAAAAACCCTCAGTGTTTTGGTTATTGAGTCTACAAAGAGAGAGAGTGTGAGCTCCACCTTCCTATCTTTCTCTCTATGGCACGCTGATAGTTTTCCTTTTTCTTGCGTGGTCACTCATTTCAGAAATACCAGGAAGAACACACATAAATTTAAAACCTGCAATGCTTGCTCAAATGGTCTAAAAACTAAATTTTACTGTTCTTCATCCTTAGACCTACAGAACAAGTTCACCAGCAGATTATAGTTACTTGACAGTTTTCTGAAGGAGAAACAGCATTCTTAGGATTAAGCACCTGGAAACCACAATTTAAAAGGTAAGGAGGCAGAAGACTTCCCAGCATTTTAACCAGTAGTGGGCAGAGGTCCATGAGCTTAAAAACAGGGACGGTTTTGAAAACTCCCAACTTCATTCTGGAACTGCCAGCAGACATAGTATCTGTCTGATAGTATTCAAATCGAATGTAAAAACACTCATGAAGGTACGATTGGCATGTCTGGTCCCTATCTGCCATGGAAGAAGTGACTTTATATTGATCAAAACAGAGACAGCAGCTCTCTCTGAGTGGCTCCTGGAGTGCACAGGGAGTGGTCATTTCCAATAGTCAATTGTAAATTCAATTTTGTATTCAGTAGACAGATCACTGAGAAAACAGAAAACAATACAAACTAATTTAAATGGGATTTAGATTGCAGCATTATTAAAGCTATTCATGTGGAAATAAATTAACACTGCTCATAAAAATCACATCAAAGGCACACGTATGGAAATTCCAAGTACCTTCCACCGACATGGTTAGGCCTAGCTCTGAATAAGGGTGCAGTTCAGAAGTTCGAATGTGCAGTTGTGCTTCTTCCACAGTCAGAACTGGGGAAACAGTGGCAATGGACCATTCACTCGCTAATTGCTGCCCTGTGTTTTTAAATCAGGGTGTTCCCCAAGGCACCAGGTCGTCAGTGTTTGCTTCCAGTCCTTCCTGGATTCACATTTTTCTCTTTATCCTCCACCCTCTTTATCCTCTTTGCTCAACACTTCTGCTTTTGCAATCATGCTAAGGCCCCTCACATTCCTGGGCCACCTCGCTAGAGCTGTTACACTTCTCTCCTGATTCAGCCTCAGTTCCTCTCATTCAGAAAGCTTTCCTGTAATCCTGAGATGAAGTTGGTATAGCTTTGCTTTGTTTCCATAATTCCCTTCATGCCCGACATTTAAAGCGTCAGGGGCTCAGTATGATGACTAGTTTATGGGTCTGTCTCCAGGTTTGAGGGACTAACATGAGAATAAAATTTTCAAAACATATTTCAATCTTCTGGTCATTCTGCTTTTTTTTTTCACTTTGTCTTTATATTTCATGTCATTATACTTCAATAGATTTGGAGTGATTAGTATTCAAAAGCTACAAAGTCAATTCTCCATAGTTGTGAAACATCAGTTGATATTAAGAATTTTAATTTCATATTGAGGAGTATTTTCACATCGTCTAGCAGAGATAAATGTCCCCGTGGCACTTCGGCTCACTGGTCCTTTTATCCTTGAGGTTGTTATGGGCAAAGAAAGTTAAGAGTGATGTCAGATAATCACATGGAGATAGAGCCTCCCACAGTGACTTATCAAAATGACTCAAAAAACTTTTTGAAAGTATTTTTATTCTGTGGAGGTAATAACCATTTTTATCTTTGTGAGGAATACATACCATTATAATAATGGTTGTCCTAACTCAATGTTATGACCTTAATTCATATCATTTTGTTTCTGTTTAGTTCAGATGTTGTCAACCTTCCTTCCTCTCTCCTTCTTCTATGTTCATCGAGCACATATTGATAGTACTAGAAGTTGTTTATGGGACAAATCTTTTGCTATTTAAAGATGGCAAGAATGAGCCTCATTTGCATGCTTATTGAAAAGGCAGACTTGACCTTACTCAGTCCTCCTTACTGAGAGGCTCTATCCTATTCCAGGTGATTCAACACAGGTTTAAAGTTTGAGAAGCACTGGAAGAAACCACTCAATGAAAGTCAAGGAAGCTGGTTCAAAGGTCATCTAAGAAGTAATGAAAATTTGAAATGGAAAATAGCAGCTGTGATAGTGGTGAACACTGAATGAATCTGATTTGATTCTTCTGGGTTTTGTGAATCTCTGTCCCCAAACTTCCCACATCCAGTTAAAAAATAGCTATTTAAACCTTGGTCATCCCTATAGGGGTAACAGGTGGAAAAGGAGATAATTTAAAAATTGGCATAAAGATTATGACTGAAGCTTTTAACAGAACACTGGGTATGGACTTGGAAACCCTTTCCATCCTCCTAAGAATATTTGATTCGATTAGGGTGGGAAACTAAAGGCTATTTTACAACCTTGCAGAAATAGAACATAAATTATGGAAAATTGATAATGCAAATAATTATTTTCCATAACAATGCAAATGTAATTTTATCTAGTAAAAATAGAAGTCTTCATAAAGCAAATTCTCTCTTAAACCAGTTTAACATCTTACTTATTCACACTTGATGCGTTAAATAAAATCACTGGCACATTCATTTTACATGTGTAGAAAGTCAGGATTCCACCGCCAGTCTTTATCAATCAGTGGCCTGTATGCTCCTCAAAGGTAGAGGTCTGTACTAAAGTCTCACCTGAATCTCTGGGGGCATCCCTGAGCCCTGGGCTGAACAAGCTGGTATTGGTGAACACCAGCCAAACTGATGTATAGATCATGAAGAGGAAAAGGAATCAAACCAGTGAGTTTGGCAAGTACTCAAGTCAAGTTCTTTCATTCACCATTGCTAATATTATAATACTGACATGAAAATAAATAAATTTCCAGCCAAGGCCACCACGTATGGTGTCTGCACAATATCCCCATATCTGCGTGGGTTTTCTCTGGGTACTCCAGTTCCTTCCACATCCCAAAGAGGTCAGGTTCATTTGCATGTCTACACTGTTTAGTCTGAGTAGGCATGGGTGTACCCTGTGATGGAAGGGTGTTCTGCCCAGGCTTGGGCACCACCTCGCACCCTGAACTACTGGGATGGGATCCAGTCTTCCACAAACTTGAACTGGAATAGGCAAGTTGGAAAATGAATGTTTAATATTATTATTATTATTTAATATTATTAAATATATGATTGCTTAATGTTATTAAAATGTTTTGGGTCTTTACGTAGAAGTTTGATAATGTTTGTTGTGACCATAAACATGCTGTAAGGACATAACTCTTACTTATATCAATTAGTCTGTGACTGGTTTAGTTATACTTTGTTTTAGTAATCTCTGTTTCCAAGAACTTATCAATGATGTTAAGTGAGGACACATACTTTTACCTTGCCCTTTTCTTGAGAGGCAGATCTAGGCCAGAATTACAGAATAGCAGGTGACGAAAAGCTTGGCCAGGACTACTGAATATGAACTGAGGTGGGCTGTAGTACCCTTACTTAGGCTGATCTGTAAAGGAGCAATGGGAGGGGAAAGTCCATGTTTGAACAAAATGTCTTGAGAATGGAGGGGAGTGTGTAAGGCACACTTCTAAAACATTTTCTTTCCAAAGAAGCAGGGACACATACATACACATGTGCACACACGCACATGCACACAGAATGAGTAGAGTGCCTCTAAAGCAGTGGTTACTGATTTTATTGATTTGACTTCAATGATAGCTGGAGATACATATATTTTTGTACAATGTACAATTGCATATTGATTCAAGAACGGGGATTCCAAAACATTGCTACTATCACATTCCTTACATTTCACTGTATCCCAAACATTTTCTGGCTACTCAATTAACCATCAAAAGGGGTGATACCTCACTACCCTCCAGATTCTAGAGCACATAAAGCCTTTACAGGTGGTTAGTGCTCTCCTCTCCCCCATCACCATCTCTCCAACTATTTAGTAACTATAAAAATGTGAAAATGCCATGGCTTGGGCTCAGGCGAAATGTTTCTCAATGAAATGCCCTATCATGCCTCTGTCAAGGTCAATTATATTTAAGGAAGTAATTCTCAAACAGGTTCCCGTACTTCACATTTTCCTTGCCCTAAGAACGAAGACCGGCTTTTAGCTAATGGAACTTCCACTTGGCTTATAGTGTTATTGATTTTTACTTTCTCGGAATCATAAATATTGACAGCCATCTCAGAGAAATGCTGGCATCACTTCCACCCTCTGTCCCCCTGGCAGGCTGACATTGGGCCTTTCTGTATGCAAATAAAAATCTAGTTCTCTGGAAATTATGAACGCCGACCGAATTCTTGATAACACATCAGGGAATCCCAAGGACATTGCTCATAAAGCTTTGTTGAAACCTCACCTGATGCAGACAGAAACTCTCCATTTCATCACATCATGAAAGATTATGTGAACCTTTCTAAAGAGGGACTAGAAGACAAAAACTTTTCGACGCTCTTGCCAGAAGAAATCACCAGTGAATCTGGATATAATCTCTCCTTGCTGTCTAATCAATCTCTTCCTTCCACAGCCCAAACACAGGGTTCCTCCAGGGGTGGATGGTCTGTGTTAGACACACTGAAAGTCATTATCTCATCTGCCTGGTGCTACTGTTTCCAATAAAGTGTAATTATGGTGTTATTGAGCTCCTCACTTTCTCAAAGCCATGCTATAAACTTTGGATCTGTGAGAAGTTACTTCCCAGTCAGTCTTCATTAAGTGGAATTGTCTCAGAACAATGTCTATTTAATCAGCATGGTGCCCACTAATTTTCTTTTTCAGAATTTGTATCAGCACAACAGACACCGATGTGCCATGCCTTAGACGGTGCACTACTACAACTCAACACTTCCTCTGGCTACAGAAGGCCCAGTGACTGCTGAAGGGATTGCCTGGTGCCAAAAGATCCTCCCTCTGTCACCCCATAGGTGCCCAGCTGGGAGGCTGCTGCAAATCTCTCCTGAGGAGAGTACCCCTCCCCCACTTCCATGCAGGGTAGTGGAAAGTACAGCAGGTCCTCAAATAACATCCTTTCATTCAGTGTCATTTTGTTATAAAGTTGATGACAATGGAAACAACCCTAGTTGTTGAAATGCCATTATTCAAGGACCAGCTTTCACTATACATCACTTACAGTTGCAGCTCCCAAGAAACTACCAGTGTTGTGAAGTGGTGTGGAGTGGGGTTAATGGTGTTAAATGGGGACTTACTGTGCAGGGTGCTTTGCAACCATCTCTATCATTCAAGAGATCTAAGTTCTGTGAGGCAGGGGCTCCTGTGTTGTTTTCCTTCCCTCAGTGGGTCAAGGATATGGTCAAGAGCTCAACAAATACTGTGGGATGACTGGAATAATGGCTGAGACCTCGTCACTTCCCTATACGCCCAGTCATGTCTGGTAGTATACCTGGCCAGAAATGCAACATGGTCCTAGAGCCAAACAGCTAAGAAAAAAAAAAGGAATTAATTCACAGAGCATCTACTATGTGCATAGTTGTGCCCTGTGCGGGATAAGGAAGGTGTTGTGGGTGATAAAAAGGACTTGGCTTGTACAGACTTTCCTGGATAAAATTGAGTCTCAAAAAGAAAACTCTACTTGTCTTTCTCCTTCTGACTTATTTCACTTAGCATAATCCCCTCCATTTTCATCCGTGTTACCACAAGTGGTAAGATGCAAGATGATTTCTCTCAGATGTGGAATACAGGCAAATAAAGTTTAGCAGACAAAACTAAACTAAAATAAACTCTAGAAATCTGATTGGAGAAGTGAAGCAGCAGAGAGGGTAGGAGAGGAGAGCAGGGAGGGAGCACAATGGACTACAGCAGAGGGTTATGGGTGCCGGGGGTGGTGGGTGTGGTGTGGAACATACAGCTGCAAGAGGTATGAACCTGTATCCCTGAACCATCTACAGAGTTAGAAACCAACACTGCTTCAGTAAAAATTAATAAAATTAAAAAGAAATTATTGTGGGCCTCCCTGGTGGCGCAGTGGGTTAAGCAACGCACTATGAAGCAAACCGCAGCCACTGCAGTACAAGTTTGATCCCTGCTGCCGGCCAGGGAGGGGACCCACATGGCGCAGCAGACCTCTCCTGCTGTGCCCGCTGCTCCCCTCAGCAGTGTACTTCCATTGATCTGCCTGTTCTGCTCCCCGCTCTGTCTCTGGTGAGTCCTCTCACCCCCCACACTTCTGACCTGTACCCCAGTGCTTGTATGCATAAATAAATAAATCTTTTTTAAAAAAAAAAAAAGAAAGTATTGCGAGAGTGAAGCCATCTGATATTTTTCTCTTGCCCTCTAAAGGAACAACAACTACAAAAAAACAATAATAATAAGAAGAGAGAATGCAAGGAAATGAAAAATTACTACCAAAAACAAACAAACAAAAAACACGACAAGAACAAAAGGACAAAGACAAACCAAAGGGATCGTTTTTGGGGTGCTTGGGGGGATAGAGACCTGGATGAGGGCAGAAAGAGCACAAGGGTCTGAGGTGATGGTGCACGGGTGGAATGGTGGTGGGAACTCCCTGGGGACTACAAATGATGTCAAACATAATTAAATCTTAATAAAAAAAAAAGTACTGTAAGAACAAAAAAGCACTATGCAAAATGGAAGAAATGTTTGCAATAAACCCAAGATAGCAAGATTTCTCAGGGAAGACAAACAAATCCAATTAGGTATTTTCAGATTACATTTCCATTTCCTTTCTGAACTCAGCTTCTTTACCTTTGGTCTGGACTACATTTTATATCCCCACATCAGTGAAATCATCTTCAGGAAACAGTTTCTTGGCTCCTCCTGTCTGGTTTTGTCGTGTTATAAGGAGCATGGAGTGGATTTCCTCTCCGAGGCAGCCAATTTCCTAAGCAATTAAATGCTGTTTATATTCCAAACTCTGTGCTTGGGTGGAAATTGTCAAGCTTGATATTACCTGACTGTTGCCTAAGATGTGTCCCCTGCTAGTTCATTCTACTGTAACTGCGATCTATTAAAATTTCCAATCTGTTCTCTCCTCAAGGGATCACACAGTACTTGGCAAAGGTGTAGCTTCTAAAATCTGCAAATTATACTCATCTATATAAATATATACTTTTGAAATGGCAAAGCTTGCAAACTCTATTACCAAATTGCATCCCAGTCTGCTATCCTTTAGCAAGAAAGGTAATGCCACTCTCTTCTTCCGCACACAGACACCTCTGTATTCATTTCTTACCAGCAACGTAATGCAGGTGCCACACTTGTGAAATTCCTCCACGAGGTCCTAGAACTAAGGTGCCAGTCCTGGTAAATTCTAGGAGTGGATACCACAGATTGCAATTTAGTCTGTGTAGCTCATAAGTAGACA
Organism: Galemys pyrenaicus; assembly: GCA_019455555.1. Taxonomy (NCBI): domain Eukaryota; kingdom Metazoa; phylum Chordata; class Mammalia; order Eulipotyphla; family Talpidae; genus Galemys; species Galemys pyrenaicus. Next base: position 10,343,654 of record JAGFMF010011574.1, read on the forward strand.
CTATACAACACTCTGGATATTAAAAACTTGTTCCAAAATTAACATTTCTAGTTGAGAATTCTGCTTTTCATTCTGGCCACTCCTTATGGTTTCTAGTATCAATGGAAACGCGAGTTGATGGCTGTATTTGCATTTTATTATGTCTTTTATTTGCATTTATTATGACTTTTATTCAAAGGAAAGAGAGGTATTCACATCTGTAAGCCCCCTTCTTGGAGAGCAGGATGTACACCAAGCATACCCTTGCACTGACAAGAAGCACTATGGGGCATTCCAGCAGCAAATGCAGCTGAGTGGGGGTTCCCCAGGCCTGAAATAGGGGAGAAGGCTAGAAACAGAAGACTTCTTTTAAAAAAATCTTTTTAAAAGTTTAGAGCATCAATTTCCTCCCTTCCTGAAGTAGGTTTTGGGCAGCTTTCCATGTATTTCCTTTTGGAAAAACGTACAATCCACTCATACATGCCAGCAACACGCTAGCTACTCAAAGGATCTCTCATAAGAAATCTACTGGCTTCTCTATGGCTTATGGAATAAAAACCCCAATGCAGCAGTGCTGCCAGGGCACCACCATCTGGCCCCAGACTACATTTCCACCTCCACCTTGCTCTGTAAAGGTCACTGCTGCCTTTCTTCTGTGAGAAGTTCCTCTCTGCTTCCTTGTGTCTTTATTCCTAGGGTTCTCGCCTGGCACTAAGTCGTCATGCCCCTTCTGAGGAAAAAAATCTTTTTCATCCTGCAGAGTTCAAATTTTGTCTCCTTTGTGAAGAAGACCTTGACACACTCGTCAACATTATTGGAAAAAGACAAATACCAGGTGATTTCACTCATAGCTGGGCTATAAAGAAACAGCAAAGGAACAAATAAAACTAAAATAGAACCTTGGATTCTGATTACAGAACAGAGGTAACCGTCTAGGAGGGTGTGGGTGGGAGCAAATCGGGTAGGTAATCCAGTGGAACATGGTGGAGGATTATCAATATTTTGGTAGGGGATGTGGTGTGGTAACTTACCAAGAAATATGAACCTATTCTGCTAAATCATACATCCTATTTATAAACAGACATCACCTCAATTAAAAAAGATAAAACTATAAAAATGGGGTAATCAAAAATTTTAAATATTTTAAAATATTTTAAAAATATTTTAAAATAAATTTGTTTAAAATAAATTTAAAAATATATATCAAAAACATTTTTATCATTGTTTTATCACACACACACACACACACACACATACACGCGCCATACACTATTCATCCTTGTCCCTGAGTTTCCACAGCATGTTGCTTATACCTGGGTAGTAGAGCTGTTTAATTTCAGACACCTATGTTTGGCCAGCAACTAGGACCTATATTCTCTCACTCAGTCCCGATCCCTCCTACGACTAGAGGAGAGTCTGGATGTCATTTGCCTAAAGAATGCACAGAGGCTGCATCTCGGGAAGGGAGTCCATCAAACACTGAAGAAACTAAAAAGATTCTTTCCTCTTCTGTATGATCCTGCAGACGTGTCCCTTCCACGCCTTCTAGGAAGACAGGGATCCTAGTCTACACATCCCTTCTCCAGGCTATCCCACAGTTCCTGGTATGTTAAAACAGTGTTGCACAGATGCAACAGAGCTGGAGCAACCCTATGGCCAGCCCCACAGGTCCAGGAGAGGGTCACAGCGTGCCTCGACCCTTCACCGTGGATCACAAGACATCACCCCATTAGTGATCCTTCTGCCCCTCGTCTATGCATTCTGACCAGGGAAAGCACGCAGCATTCATGAACACAGGGGAGCGCCCAGCAACAGGCTGCTTCTCTCCCAAGCAGTATGATGAAGCTAGCAGGCCACACTAGGTGTCTGCTCCCAGGTGGCCCTCTCCCCCATGAAATCAGCCCATGAAGGGACAAGGAAAACACACAGGCTTTGAGTCAGGGGATTGCTGTGCATCTCTTAGGTGGTTTGCTAATGCCAAAAAAGAAGGGAAAGCAGTATGAGAGGCCTCACCTTTCAGCTTTTCGGCCAGCAGGGTGGCTTCATGCTCTGAGTAGTGCATGATGGCAGGTGGGGAGGGGGGCCGCAGCCGGTCCTCCTCCAGCTTGCGCCGGTGCCGCTCTTCTCGGGCTCGCATCCTCTGCTTACACTCCCACTCATAGAAGTCATCCCTGGCCTGGGCAAAGTCCACGTGAAGGCGGCCCGAATCCTTTTTGTCTGTGCTAGACCCTAATCGCATCCTGTAACCTGAAATCAATGGAAAGTCTGGTTATATCACAAGGAGCTCATGACTGCAAAGGCATAGTTGGGTCCAGGCTCTCTGTGAGGACTAAGCAAGTTCTCACTTGTTGCTCTGCTCTTACAAGGACAACCTTCTCAGAGGCGGTGGGAAGCAGCTTTCTTTTCCCCCTAATCTGAAAGTACTGCCCAGAAATTCACTGTTACTAAGAGGATAATGCAAGAATGAGGCTCTCCTCCTACTACCTTCTTCCCTCTGCCTGCCAGGAAGCTCAGAGATAAATACGGCAAGTAGCAGTTTTTCCCTCTACCTTTCTTTGGTCTTGACTTTATATTTTTAATTTACCCTAACTCTATTACATAAGAGCTTTTAAATTCTTTTCTAGAAAGAGGTGGATTTCGGGGGGTAAGAAAAGCATATTTATGATACTTAGAAAGATCAACAAAGTAAATTCTATGACATCTCCCTCCCAGGCTACAGCTTTATTCCCCTGGAAAAAGCTGCCACTCATGTCTCTCTCAGCAACTGCAAAAGCCACAATTACCAAAGCAATTTTACAATGCTGTTTTATTTCCACTTACCCTCTGGGGCACATAAGAGAATATTTTACCTTCAATCAAGAGGCGTCGCAGCTGCCTTCCTTACTACCCTGCAGCACCTCATCTGGCACGTAGCATCGCACCATTTGTCCAATTGTCCATGCAATCTTTGAAGGCCACAGGAGCCCATGCAAGAGCCCAGAACTAGACCAAAAGAATATGGGCCTGGAAATCTTGGGGGGTTTCCTATGAGTTACCCAGCTTATCAAGATTATAATTGGAGGCTTGATCTGAGAAATCAACACAAACAGAACTGAAACCTAACTTCAAATGAGTAAGACTGGACTTTGAGGTAGCTCTTCAAGTCAGGGTACTCAGCTTTTAAAAACAAAGTTCAATTCCCAGTGGGATTGGAGGTATCAGGGGCTGCCAGAGGCAGGATCATAATAAGCATTGTGTTTATTTCTGTAGGGGCTTTGCAAATGAGACGCCACTGTGAAATGCTAGGCTGCATTGTACTGATGTTCAAGATCTCCTGGTAGATTTCAGTGGATTATCTTATCATTTTGGCTTGAAGCTCTGCTGAAAATCCCTCTAGAGACTGGCTTCTCTCTGGTAGGGCGCTTTACACCTTTGAAAAGTTACAAATAGGAAACAGATTTCCCATCTGATTCTCCTCATGCTCTTCTCCTTCCCACGTTTCAACAGTGCTATGAGAAGACATCATAACATCTCAGGACGCAAATATCCATTCACTGATGAGCAGAACTAATGCTCGAGAAGAGTTTGTCTTGACTGTGGGCTGTGGAATTTTAAGAGTCAGCAGGCCAGTAGGGTATGTAAATAGAGCTGAGTGGATGGGAATATCTAAGATAGGACGGCTGTCCCAACTGGCCAAGCAACTTTCATGTCCAGAGCATAAATTTTCAGACATTTCTGGTCCCCAAAAGCATCCTCTTTTTTAGCAGAACATCTTTAAGGCCTTAAAAGACACCTGATAAGGTTGAGTCTAATAGTTTAACCTTCAAATGTGACCATTGAAGAGCACAAGGGACTATGGGGATGGTGCACGGGTGAATTGGTGATGGGACTCTCATGGGGATGAGAAATATACACTATATAAAAATGAAGAATACTGTAAAATATATATAACATAACATTAATAAATTCTTTTTAAAAAAGGAATTTCTTTATATAGATATAAAAAATAAATTGACACCATTACTTTAAAAAAAAAAGTGACCATGGGCCTAAAACTAGCAGGCCTTCTGGCTGGACTCAGGCTGCAGCAGCTCATACACGGAGGGGCAAGCCTTTCTTGCTTCCTGACCTCGCCTTTCAGATCTTTCCCAGACTGAAACGACAGTCTCCCCAGGGCTGTGATGCAGAGCCTGGAACCTCTTGTGCATTCCTGTGCTGTGCAGGCCTCTGCTGTGGGCTCCTGCTGCTGCAAAGGGGCTGAACAAGGGGCCCTGCTGGGAAAAACATGGCCTCGAGGCACATGTAAAGGATTCCTTTCATTTGCTTAATTTTGGGTTGTTCATTTTGGTGATATCTTATGGGCTTTCTGATTGGGTCTAACCATTATATCATGACAGTGGTAAAAAGCACTTTTCATCTACTCCAACCCTTTCATTTAATCAGGTGGGATAAAATAATAGTTTAATTGGTAGAATTGTGATTAGAACCCATGTTCTTAGGGCAGAGTTCCTATGAAACAAGAGCCAGTCTTTCTCATCAGCAGCATATTTGTGTTAAAAACAACTGACTGGGCCTCCCTAGTGGTGCAGGAGTTAAGTCTCAGTGCTATGACCTCTAAGGCCTGAGCTTGATTCCCCACCAGGGAGCTGACCCACATATGGCGCAGCAGACCTCTCCTGTCTTACCCCTCGCTCTTCTCAGCAGTGTATTTCAGTAGATCCACCTGTTCTGCTCCCCTGTTCTGTCTCTAGTGAATCTGGTAAGAGGTTACCCCCGCACCTCTGGCCAACACCCTACTTCTTTTATGCATAAATAAATCTAAAAAACCCAAACAAAACCATTTACTGAATGGTTCCTAAGTTGCAGGTGCCCAGCTAAGCACTTAATATCCATTATTTTGATTTTCCCTCATAACAATCCTATAAGGGACCTCTCTGGTGGCACGGAGGGTTGAGCGCCACACTGTGAAGCATACATGCACAGCAGCATGAGTTCAATCCCTGCCTCCCCCCAGGGAGGGGACCCACATGGTGCAGCAGACCTCTTCTGCCTTACCCGCTACTCCCCTCAGCAGTGTATTTCAGTCTATCTGCTTGTTCTGCTCCCCACTCTGACTCTGGTGAATCCTCTCACCTTCAGTGACTCTGGTCTGTACTCCAGCTTTTGTATGCATAAATAAATAAATCTTTTTAAAAAAATCTCTAGTATAAATTGGCACCAAAGGAGCAGGGGTAATGGGGCCAGCTTCACTAAGTTAGTGAACTAAGTTAACCAACTTAAACGCACAGGTGATTGGGTGGTGATGTTGGACCTTCCTCTAGAGCTCACAGAACTTTTTCTGCAAAGAACTGACCTTGATTTGGTACCCTGGAATTCATAAAGTGGACCACTTCTGAAAAACTGAAATTATACTGAGAAAGTGTACTTTAGTCCCCCAGGGAATTACATTGAAAAGTAACAAAGGTCCTCAGTATTTATACTATTGCTTTTCATCTAATGAGCACTTGAGAATATTAATTAGGAATGCAGTAGAATTCCTAAAGACAGGATGGTGGGGAACTCTTCCTGGAGGGAGGGCATTCCCAGACTTAATGGCCAGTTTCTGGAGGCCCAGGAAAAATGCAGATTTTCTTCCTTTCCAACCCCAAACTGTAAGGATATCATTGTGCATTAAGGCAAGAGGAAGTAAGCTTATATTAACATCACAAAACATATCAAAACACCTAGAAATCCCTTTAGGTAAGGCAAAGTACCAGAAAGGTAAATGGCTTTATCAACCATGAACTCCTCTGCAAAGCGAATGTGGCAAAAATTCTTCTTGCTTTTCCGAATTGCCGTGATATCACCACACTGCTCAAAGACTTCTTGAATGATTTCCTCAGTAGCGTTTTCTGGTAATCCTCCGACAAACACAGTCTTACACCCTGGAGGTCGTTCTCTTGTGGACGGAGGTGGAAGATCTAATAATCACAATAAAACAAAGGGTTTTATCTTTTGTTGATTTGTGTTCCTTTTTCAGGTTCACCTGGCAAAAGTAAAACTTGCAGAGCAACCTTCTCCTTTTTATGTCATGATAAATTTCTCTCCCCAAGAACCCGGATCTCAGCCTGCTTTGCTTTTCAGCTTTTTTTCTTTCCTTCCCTCAACCACTGTTTACTTTTTCGTGCTCCTATTGCACAGTGGCTATGCTTCTCCGTGAACAAAGATAAAGCAAACGTTAGTATAATTTCATTTCTTTGTCATAATATAGAAAGCCAAAAAATGAGAGGGGGGGGGAATCTTCACAAAGTACAAAGCATGATGGAATAAGAACCTGATGAAAAACCACAGCTTGTTATTTTCTTTGTCTTGTTGCAGGATAATGGATCTGCAAGGCAGGACAAGGGAAAGGAGACCTGGAAGCTACAGGGCTACTTACTTGCCGGGGAAACATCAGGCCTGCAAAAAACTACCTTTCAATAAGCAAACTATTATATTTGGTGGAGACAGTATAAAAAGATAAAATGTACACAGTCACATCATTTTGCCTAGTTTATATGTAGATTACTAAAGCAATCTCCTGAAAAGTCCACTTTAAAAAAGCAACATTGATTAATATGAATTAAAGAAAAAACCAACCCAAGCTATGTAAGCCCATAAACTTAGTATCTGAGACTAAATTAAAAAAAAAAATTCTGGTCCATTTATTTCATCAAACGTATGTTTCCTTCAAGCAAATGCAATTTGGCCCAGAAATTCTGAGATGTAGGCCCTCCCCACAATTGCTAACTGCCAAATTAATTCAATTTTTCCATCTAGCAAAACACATTTCAGAGTTTTTCTCCCACATTTGTGAAGATGGATGGAAGTGCTCAAGTTTCACACTCTGTTCTGCAGAAAATGCTAGACTTCACTGCACACACAGATTCTTAACACTGGAAATATAGCTGCAAATCACACATGTCACCTTCCTGGTGTTAATTCAGCTCCTGGACAGAAACACAGACACATCCCCATGCATTTTTCTAATCTAGAGACAAAGGCCTCTTCTGCTGAAGAATGGCTCTTCCTTCTGTTTATCTATGGGGAGAATGTTGAGTCGCATCTGAAAATGAAGGCAGCAACAGCATGTATAAAAGAAAAAGAAAGAAATTTAAAACCATGGGCAACTACTTCTCAAGCATGTCACTTACTTGGATTTTGAGGGAAAAGAGTACAACTTTTGCAATGGATTATTTCTTTGACCACAGCCACTTCTGTTGGTGGTGGAGGTGGGACTAGCCCCAGACCTGGTATCATTGGGTTAATGGGGGCGATCCCAGTCATCATGTTGAGGCCTGGATCGAAGCCTGGTACACAGATTGAATCTGCAAAGTACACAAGATAACATTTTGGTGGAGGAGCATAAAGCTATTTTTGTTGTTCTTGCTATTTTCCTACAAAGATTATTTGATTTTATGTTTTCTATTTTTTCAGGACTTTCTCTTGGCATAAGATGTAGCATAAAAGAAAGCTATTCCAGAAGTGTAAAGAGAAAATAAAAGATGAACTTAAAACTACACAAAAGGAAATTATATTACTTAAAATATTAACATGGCAGAACAGAACACAACATATTAAAGTGTAAAACCATACTCCGTGAAGCTATACTATTATGGTGAATGTGGTTTTTCTGTTTCTTAATATCGATGTGTTGTTTACACTGCCTTATGACCCAGATTGTAGGAAGAATATTACTTAACACTGAAGTGCCCTGTGAATCTAATTGTCAACCTGGCTTAATCAAAAGAAACTTCTTTTCCAAGTGACCTAGATTTAGGAAAGTTCAATTTATATGTGCATACTCTATAATCATGCATTCAGGTCCGACTTAACCTATTTCCCCCAGGAAATAAAAAACAAAGTGTGGTTATAATTACTATGGCTGGGTTAGATACATGGAGGCATAAAATTAGTAATATATACATCTGTGACTTTTATTGGATAATCACGCTTTTTTCCTATAACTTAACCAATAATTGGTTCACACTTTGGAAATTTTTATGTGTTGCATTAAAAAAAAAAGCCTAAGAAATCGAAGGGGACACAAGGATGAGTTTTCAACATAAATACTGATTCTTTTTGGTATGATAAAGAAGCAAGTAATTTCTTATTTATTTGTTTTCTTACACCATTGTTCATTTTTGGACAGTATTTGATTGCTCCCCTTAGGTGTAGTCCCTGTGGTTCTCTGTAGCACTGAGATCCATCACCACAGTCCTTGGTGCTCTTCCTGACCCTGTTTTGACCTCTTTCCCTGCCCCCACCCCTGCTGCATGCCTCAGATGTTGGTCAGCCAATGCAAATAATTTCAAAGGTGATATATAAAGATTTTATTTTTTAAAAGTAAGACCTACCTTAGAGCAGAGCCTGTAAAAATACTCTACCAAGTTTATACAAGTGGCTACAAGGATTCCACTCCTGAGAGCTTTTCTGTTTGCAGAAAAGAAATACAGGTTTCCCCTGCTATCTGAAAGTACGATTTGGAGGATTAGCTAGGTTATTTTGGGGGTCTGGGAATATTATTGTCAGTAATTTATTTAAGAGATAGCTTTGAGCATTTGCAACCCCCCAAAATAATCTACTCAAAAAATGATGTTCTATTTTCAGCCAGTGGGGGAGGGAACCCGTACTCTCACTTGTCTTGGCAGATGAACAGCACAGATGTGACCAGGAGTAGTCATGGGTGACCCTCCACTGCTACTCGGGATGACACTTGCTTCTGCTTTGTTCCTCTCCTGCCTTACTCTTCTTCCTCCTCCTACCCTGTCCTTGCCACGCTCACTCACAGTCCATGCCTTAGACCCTCAAATGGCCTCATTCTTTGCTAATTTGTCCAAAATGTTGGCTAAGCCCAGAAGCAGATGAAACGATAACTAAATTTTTGTTCACTAAGAAAATCCAGAGGGTGGAGGAGGACCTGTATAAACTTTTCCTTTCTAGGAAATCAGGTTTATTGTAGCTTTCCCCCAGCTCTCTTGAATATTTTTCTTCCTCCATTGAGTTGAACAGAATAAGTAATATGACCCCAATATATAGCCCCAAGAGGTGTTGTCCCATTTATTAGAAAATCCACTTAAGAGTGTAACAGGGGAACTTAAGTGAAATGAGGGGTTTATAAAAACACTACATGTAAATGCTAGGTATGTGTTGTCTTTAAAAGTAGTCACCTTGCTGTTCTAGGCACGCCCTTTATAATTGTGTTCACAGTTCCTTCATATGTAACATGGGATTCCTGACTGGGTAACATCTTAGAGCATGGCTCATAATGAAGCGATATACAAAAGACATAAAAGTTTGGAGGTGACAGAAACAAGACTCAAACTCTGCTCATTCATTGAAAATTCTTATAAAGTCTACAGCCATTCCACCCTGAATGTATCTAATCTTGTCTAAAATTCTTACACAGTCTCATAGGTATTATGCCCATTTTACAGACAAGGAAATTGAGGCTTAAAGACATTAAGTGAAATTTCCACATGACAAAGCAAAGGAATGGCTGAATCAGGATTAGGGCTTAGGTCTCTGTCTCCATATATAAACATGTTTATTTTAGAGACTGGCAGAGTGACTTTGCCAGGCTTGTCTCCTCCATATTCTCAAAAATAAACTGTAGCAGAACAAAATTATTAACTACATAAAGGAAAACAGCTACTTCTATATTAGGACAGTGGGCCAGTGGAAAGAGGTCATAGAAACTTGAATTACCCTGTGTTTCCAGTGATATGGGGGCAGTACAACCTTTGAGAGGGAGGGGTGGCAGTTGTGAAAAATTCCCTAGTTGTTGGTTCAAGGGCACATGCCCACACTGCAGACCCTGGAGACCTAGCACTGCACTGAACAAGAGGGTGCACAGAGTTGACAGAGGATGCACCGTTGGAGATCTACAAAAGCAGAGCTTAGTAAGAGTACCCTGAACTCGATATGAAAATAAATGTGAATACTCAGAAGTAATGAACATTTTTAGAAGTGGACACCCTTGCGATCCTGAATCAGGAAGGAATAGAGGATCTGAGCAGACCAACTATAAACAAGGAAAATGAAACTTTAATCAAAAATCTCCCAAGAAAAAAAGCCAGGGCCAGACTGTTCCTCAAATGAGTTATACTAAACTTCCAAAGATGAACTAATGCCTATCCTCACACTCTTCCAAAATTGAAGAATAGAGGAAGTCTCCTAATATTTATGGGAACATAACTCTGACACCAACAGCAGAGAAGCACATTATTAAAAAAGAAAACTAAAAACCAGCATCCTTGATGAACATAGAAGAAAAAATCCTCAACAAAAAATAATCAGTTCCACAACTGCAAAACAATGAAACTAGACCACTATCTAATACCATATATACAATTAACTCAAATGGATTAAAAGACTTAGATGTGAGACCAGAAACCATTAAGTACATAATAGAAAACAAGCAAAACACTTGGCACATTGGCTTCATGTATGTCTTTGGGAACTTGAGTTCAATAGCAAGAGAGACCAAAGCAGTAACAAACAGGACTACATCAAGCTAAAAAGCTGCATATCAAATAAACTATCATTAAAACAAAAAGACATCCTATAGACTGTAAGAAAATATCTGCACATAATACATCTCACAAGGGGATAATATCTAAACTCTACAAAGAATTTGTGTAAGCAAGTAACAACAGCAAAAAGAAATGGGTAGAGGAGCAGAATAGCACTCTCCTTCTCAAAGAAGTCACACACGGATGGCCACGGACATATGAAAAAAATGCTCACCATCACTTATCATCAGAGAAATGCAAATAAAAACTATAATGAAATGTCACTTCATTAGAAAGGTACATGTCAAAATTCAGAAACAGGGCCTCCCTAGTGGCGCAGTGGGTTGGGCGCCACACTGAGGCATTTGCAGCACTGCAGCTCGACTTTGACCCCTGGCGAGGGAGGGGACACACATGGCGCTGCAGCAGACCTCTTGAGCCTCACCCACTGCTCCCCTCAGCAGTATGTTTCAGTCAGTCTGCCTGTTCTGCTCCCCACCCTGTCTCTGGTGCATCCTCTCACCTCCTGCGCCTCTGACCCGTACCCCAGCTCTTGTATGCATAAATAAATAAATAAATAAATCTTTTTTAAAAAAATCAGAAATAACAAATGTTGGGGAGGTTGCAGAGAAAGAGGAGCCTTCCTACACTGTAGGTGAGAACATAGGTCCAGCACTTATGAAAAACAGCATAGAAGCTTCTCAAAATATTAAAACTAGGGCCTCCCCTGGTGGCGCAGTGGGTTAAGCAACGCACTGCGAAGCAAATCGCAGCCACTGCAGCATGAGTTCGATCCCTGCTGCCGGCCGGGGGGGGGGACCCACATGGTGTGGCAGACCTCTCCTGCTGTGCCCGCTGCTCCCCTCAGCAGTGTGCTTCTGTTGATCTCCCTGTTCTGCTCCCCGCTCTCTGTGGTGAATCCTCTCACCCCCCCACACCTCTGGCCTGTGCCCCAGTGCTTGTATGCACAAATAAATAAATCTTTAAAAAAAAAAATATTAAAACTAGACCTACCATATGAACCAGCAGTGCCACTCTAGGGATCTGCCCAAAGAATATAAAGACACTAACTGGAATAATATATTCACTCCTGAGTTCACTGAAGCATTATTTCTAACAGCCAGGTTTGGAGGTCACCTAAGTCCCAAATGATAAATGAGTGAATTAAGAAAATATGATACATACACACGTGTGTGTGTATAAACACACAGTCGAATACTACTCAGCTGTTAAAAAAAATCTTGTGATTTTTGACATTAGCATGGAACTGGAAGAGGTTATGCTAAGTGAAATAAGGAAAAGAAAGATAAATACAAGATGGTTTTAGGGAATTAGAAAAGCAAGTCAGAATGGCAAAGACAAATCCTGAATTTTTACATAGTTGAGAATTGAACAAAACAAAATATAGGCCAAAAACAATGAGCATTAATAAATACTCTGAGGGCTCTAACTTTAAGTGGGAAGTGGGGATAGAGAAAGGGACCGAGGATGCAATGGTTGGTCATGGGAGAAAAGTTTTAAATATATAGAAATACATACGGCACATAGTATGAGAAAATATGTATATACATGTATATATGGGAAAAAATAAACATCTTTTCAAAGTTTCTACCTAGAATCTCCAAACTTGCTCATTTACCTAATAAAGTCACTGCTGAACATAATGGTGACCTTAAAAAATAGCAAGATGTGTCCTTCTGAGTCAGATGCCAACTGTAAAGGAGAATAGTTTTCAGTATCCTCATCACTGAAATACTATACTGCCTCCAAGGTAAATATATTAGAAATAGAGATGCTGGCAATGAGAATATTGGCATGCTTATTGGGTTGATCTCATTCTGTACATAAGATACGTCTGTTTCTTTCCTGGCCCGGCCCTCACTATTGTTTGCCAATATGGTGATTCAGACTGAAACTGCTCAAGACTGCAAACCCTGAGATGAGAGGCCTGTGAATTACACTCACCAGATGTTTCCCACAAACAGGATGAGGGGCCTGTGCTTGAATCTTCTTTCAGCTGTAACCCACGTCTGTTTTCATTTTGAAGGCCAAATGAATAAATACACTCTCAGAAATGGGGGCAAAAGACACGACTCTTGAGCAGTATTTTAATACAAAGCAAGAATTACTCTGCTTTTTCTGAGACATCACTAGCAAGAGATGATGAGATTTAATGACATCTGCATGGTGGGAGCAACAGCTTGAAAAGGGCTCGGAGGGAGTGAACACTAAATTATGCCGGACCTCAAAAGATGTACGATTCGGGATTTGAGAGGAGCAAGTAGGAAAGGATTAAACTTTTTTTCTTTTTAAAATTAGAACCCATTACTTTTTAACAATATATGAACAGATGGAAATTGTTTCTTCCAACAGCACGGGAACCTATTATGTGCTAACTCATTAAAGCAAACTCACAGAATTTGTAAGTTTGAGAAAGACACATGCCCAGGAAGGCAAAGGTGAGGAAAGAAATGAGCTCTGAGAGCAGATCCTTATCTTGCTTAGAAAACCTGCCCCAAGCAACTTCAGAGTAGAGTGAGAGCCAATGCAGGGAAAAGAGGAAGATGGCTTAAGCTGTAGCAAGAAAGAATCCAGCCAAGTATGTTGTAGAATTTTCTTTGTAGAAACTGTACTTGAACAAATGTTTCCTGGGGTGCAGCTCCCCTCCACGTTGCTGGGTTGCTGGCTGCAAGTACCAGGCAACAAGGTCAAGTACAGCAAATGTTTCATTTTGGTTGTCTTTTTCCGTCAGATAAGACAAAAACAACCCAAAATCCATGGCCCAGTGCTTTGTCAATTAGACAGGCTTGTCTCAGAGGAGGGCTGGGTTCTGTATTCACAACATTAGAGGCTAGAGGCATGGTCATTTCATTTCTCTCTCTCCCCCTTTTCCGTGTTTACTGGCACATACTGTTGCTATAATAGAGGTAAAATATGATATATTATGATACACGCATTCACAGGGTTGAGAAATAAGGGTGGAAACTAAACTCAGAGATTTGGGACATGTGAACTGAGCCTCAAAGGGCTACGTAGTGTTGTCCAGAAAGGGACCTTCCAGGGAGAACCTGACAGACCTGCGAATTCTGAGTAACTGTCCAGGGCTGCTGCCCGGTGAGCAGGTGACAGCATGGTCACAATGTAGTGAGGACGCAGTGCAGACCAGGAAGGACCTTGCCCTTATTCTCACTGAGCAGTGGTCACTGAAGGCTGGCACCCGCTGCCTTCCCTCCTTCCTCCTCTGCCTGCTGCTCCTAGCAGTGACTCGCTCCTTTCTGCCCCTTCCAGCAAATGCTTCAGTGAAGAGTCTCACATTCCAGCTGAGAACTTAACCCCTTTTGAAAGAAAGGCACTGGAGGCCCGTCTCCAGTCAGGGCTAGACAGAACAAGACGACCTGATAGGGGCAGTGTGGGGGCTGGGCTGATGTTGAGGGGACAGAGGTGAGGTGTCAGTGCCGGGAACATGACCCACAGGCAGGACATCGGTTCCCAAGAGAGTGGTAAAAGGAAGGAAGTGGTGATCAGGCCAAGTGCGAGCATTACAGGCCCAGGCCTGGATAGCAGTTGTTCACAGCAGACAGAACTCACAGCCAGGCGGCTGCACCGGGGATTCCACCTGCAGCTCACAGGGCCTGAATCAACTTTTCTGGAGAGACTCAGCCCAGAAGGACCCAGGGTTTGGCAACAACACTGTGGGGTCACAGGTCAGGAAGTAAAACGGGGGGAAGAGAAGGCTTTTGATTGAAACGGGGTGGAGAGGGACTGAGGCTAGAGAGCTTTTAAAAAGTTTTAAAGGGCTATAAGGTTGTAAACTAGAAATAAGGGCGATAGCCTAACAGAGGACAGTGCTAACGCAGGTTACTGTTTATGAGTTTCTACCACGTGCACAATTGCAAGAGACTTTAGTAATTATGGGGCTTACTTACAAACAGGAGGAAATAAAAACGCTTATGTATTTATAAGAGGTTGGCTGCTCTATTCAGACAGCATTTGTGAGGGCAGTTACTAGGAGTGCTGGGCAGCGCTGGTTAGGAGAGACGACCACTATGTGGCCTGCAGAGGTGGTATTCAGGAACACCCAGTGTTACAGCTTTTGTGAGTTGTTGGTTTATAGCAACAACGAACAGTTTTTGAGACACCAGGCCCAGGGCCTCTGATGTTTTTTTAGTTAGTGTTAGAGACAGGATTAAGGCTTAGTTTTTATAGAGTTTTTTAGCCTTTTTTTTAGAGAGGGCGGCTGCTGGAGGTTTTTTTTTTTTCCTTTTGAGGCTGGAATTGTTTTTTGTTTGTTTGTTTGTTTGATTTTAGGGCTTTTTTGGGGGCATTGCTGTTTCTCCAGACTCCTTTTTTTGGGGGTGGCTGCTGCTTCTCTGTCTGTTCCTCCTATGTCTGATGAGTTTTTTTTTTAAAGATTTATACTTATTTATGCACACAAGAGCTGGGGTACAGGTCAGAGTCACAGGAGGTGAGAGGATTCACTAGAGACAGAGTGGGGAGCAGAACAGGCAAATGGACTGAAATACACTGCTGAGGGGAGCAGCAGGTAAGTGTGTCATGTGGGGCCCCTTCCTAGCCAGGGATTGAACTCGTGCTGCTGTGCAGTGGATGCTCCACAGTATGGTGCCCAATCCGCTGCACCACCAGGGGGACACCTGATGAGTTGTTTTGAATGAGTGATCCGAATCAGTGTGTCCTTAGGCTTTTTTTGACCCTGGCTTATATCTACTTTTAGGGTGCCCCCCCAAGTTTGATTGGTTTATTTTTTAATTTTGCACTTGATTGGTTTGTTTTATAATTTAGGAAGTGTAATTGATAAAAGTGTTTTGCCACCATTGAGTTGTGGTGAGAGGCGGAGTCCTGGCAACAAAGCATTAATTAACCCACAGCTCACACACGACTGGTTTATTTTAGGATCCAGGCAGTACACTGCTACATAAAAGGTTTCTGAGGAACTACTGCCTCAACTAACTTACAGGGGAGTAAGAGACCACTCCTCTTGCCGGCTGGCTGCAGCCTGGTAACATAGGTAGCAGGCAATCAGGTAGGTTACCTGAGCTGGGATGCAGGTTGGAGGTTCAGATACCAGAGCAGAGACCTGGGCTTCAGGGAAGGAGGCAGGCACCCCAGTTATCAGCCATGGGGTGCAGCTTAGAGCCCGATCAGGGTCAAGGGCAGCTAGATGCGGAGTCCAAGAATTCAGCTCCAATTCCTCTTTCCTACCACCTGAGGGCTAGATGGACTTCAAGTCCAAGGACATGCCAAGTGCTCAGGGCCAGGACCTGGGACTGTATGGGAAGAGGCACAGACTGGAGGGACTCTGCAGCAGCTCCTGTCTCCAGAGGAATTACTGAGTCAAACCAGGATCTATCATTACCCAACAAAGTAAACACCATGAGGATGCTTTGTTTACCAAGTTTAGGGTGGAGAGAATAATTTCTCAAAACAGTTTCCCATTGCAATCAATAAACCTAGCTCTTCTATATCAGTTAAATTCATAACATATTAAAGTAATGCTTTTTCTATTCCATGTCCTCCTTTTCTCAGATAGTGCTAAAAATCATTTTGTGATCAACAAAGAAAAGCAACTTTCTAAAAAGGTGACATTAAGGTCAAAGGATCTGGGTGACCATAAAGCCAAATGGTTCTTCAACCTCTCTGGGCTGCAGCGTATTCATTAGTGAGCTTGGACATAAAACCCAAACACAGCCCTCCACTCAAGGGAGCATATGAAAAGACAATTGGTATGAAAGAAGCATAACAAAGTGATAGCAATGCAAGTCTGCAATCAAACAGATCTATGTTCAGGTCTTTGGTCCCCATGTGCTGGCAGTGAAAATTCAGGAAATTTAACTAATCTAGGCCTTATTCAAAGTATCTATAAAATGGGGATGATCATATTTAATATTGAATATTCCTATGAAGGTTAAATGGAATTTAAAAATGCTAAAATGCTTAACATAGTGTCCAGCACATTTGGTAGCAATAATACACAACATTAATGATTAATATTTGTGTGATCTTCAAAAGCACATCAGTAACACTGTCCACATACACATGTTGGTTTATCAACCAACAAAGCATGTTGGTGATGACCCAGTGTTTCCATGTCACTAACATTTGAGAGTCTGCTAGCTGGAGATGCTTTGCTAGGAGCTGCAGCTGCAGAGATATTCTGAGTCTGTTACCAGGCTGCAGCCCGCAGGAGGAGTGGTCTCTGGCTCCCCTGCAAGTTAGTGTGGCAGTCCTGCCTCAGAGACCTTTTATGTAGCAGTGTGCTGTCTGGATCGTGGAATGGACCAATCGGGTGTGAGCCTTGGGTTGATTGGCACCAGGACTCCACCTCTCATCACAAGTCAGTGGTAGCAGAGCTCCTCTTGTAAATTACACTTCCTGAATTCTAGAACAGGCCAAAATGGATCAATCAGGTGTAGGGTAGAAAAATGGACCAATCAGACTGTGGGTGGGGTCACCTTGAAAGTGAATATAAGGAAGGGTCCAAGGGAGCATTAGGATTGGATTGAGATGCGAGAAATTGGGATTCGGAGTGACCTGGAGGAGCAGACGGAGAAGCAGCAGCCCAGAGGAAGAAGGGGTCTGAAGAAGCAGCAGAGGAAGAAGAGCTCCTGCAGAGGAAGAGGAGATGATTCCAGCCTTCGAAGAAAGGAGGGAAGTCTCCAGCAGCTGCCCTCTGAGGAAGGAGAGAGACTGAAGGACTTTGTAGGGACTGGGACTTGGTCCTGGCTGTGACACTGACTGGAAGGAGCATCAAAGGCCCTGGGCCTGGTGTATCAAAGAGCTGTTTGTTGGTGGTATAAACAAACAACTTACAAGAGCTGTAACACTGGGTGTTCCTGAACACCGCCTCTGCAGGCCCATAGTGGTCATTGCTACTGAACAGTGCTGCCTAGAACTGGTGACCGGTGACTGCCAACACTGATGCTGCCCGGATGAAGCAGCCAGCCTCTTGTAGATACGTAAGCGTTCTTGTTTCCCCTGTTTGTAAATAAACCCCATGGTTATTGTTCCTGTAGCCTGAGGTCAATTATGCATGCTGGTGAGAACCCATAGACAGTGACCTGTATCGGGCACTGTCCTCTGTTAGGCTATAGCCTCTGTTGCTATAGCCCTTGATTCTAGTTTGTGGCCTTTTGGCCTTTAGGGGCTTTTTGGGGGCTCTCTGGCCTTGGAGGCTCCTCTGCCCCTGTCTCAGTCAGAGTCCTTCTCTGCCCCCTGTTTCAAGTCCTTCCTTCATAGAAGGGAGTCTAGTGGCAGGAACAAAAATGACAATACAGTATGATAACGGTTAAGAGACATTTATTAAGAAGTGGAAACACAAAGAAAGGGGACATCTCAATCAGTTTGGGGCAGGGGGTGTCATGGGATTAAAATACCAGCTCCCCCTATGAATGTGACCTTACTCAGAGTTGAAACAGAGCCTTTGCTGATATAATCGAGTTAAGATTCAGTTAAGTGATTAGGGTAAGCCAAGTGATTAGAGTGAGCCTTACCTAGTAGGGCTGGTGTTCTTACAAGAAGATGAGAAACACAGACACAGAAGAAGCTAAGTGTAGATGGGGTCAGTGACTGGAATTATGTAGCTGAAAAGCCCGAAGGAGCACTAGGAATTGCTAATAAAACCTGAAACTAAAAGGAAGGCATGCAACAGTCTTCCCTGCCTCCTGCAGGGAGCATGGATCAGTCAACACCTTGATCTCCAATCCCTGGCTTCAGAGCTGTGAGAGCGTACAGTTTCTGTTTTAAGTACCCCAGTTGGTGGTACTTTGTCATGGTAGTCCTAGGGAGGAGGGGCTAGAAGGAATCCTGGAGGTGGTGACAGCTGACCTGAGCCTTAAAAAGGATGACTTCTCTATATGCACTGGGCATGTAAAAAAAGTATCCTCCAAATATACTCTTTGGGATTATAAAGACAAAGGTATTTCTAAACGTCCTCTTAGAAGAAATGTACACTTCCAGTGAACACTGGAGGTAGAATTGCACTTAGATTTTCCATTTGTGAAAAAACAAACCTTGAAGATTACTACACATTTGTTGAGAAAAAATCGAGCACACAGATTATAAATTAACATAGTAGTATACTTTTTAAGATAAGTGAATGCCCACTGGCAGAATCTTTAAGAAAGTAAAAACTGAAAATGTTTTAATGATCTTTTCAAAGAGATCCAAAGGTGGAGGAGGTATAGTTTCTGTTTCAACTCAAGATGTGTATCCAAAGTGAGCTCCTGGAGCCCTTCTGTGCACCTCTTATAAACAAAGAGCTCATTCATCAACAAAAATCTCTGTCTCCTCTGACTGGGGAGATAGTGTGAGCAAAATGGAGGAATACTGGTCTCAACAGCTATTTTCACTACTGTTGACTTGAGTGAGGAGATTTGTGTCCTTGCTTGAAAATATGACACAGCACAGAGTGAGGAGAATTTCAAAACTTCTGACCAAAACTGGTACTGAGAACTAACTGCTAAAAGATGCCTGTCAGATCTTTCCAGCAACCTGTGCATGGAGCATGCTCCTGAAAACCAAATATGTTTTGAGCAAGCAGGAAGTAAAAGCCCATCAAAAGTTCTGTGAAATTCACTCACACCAGGGGTTGAGCAATTTGAATTTCATGCCAGAGTAGTTTCTGTACAGAGGCCTGAGCCATCATATTCAGAGCAAGCTGCCCTATGCTTCCTGGGCCCGCTGAAAACAGTCTTCAGACACAGATGAGCCTCAAAGCTGATGCCTAGAGATGGAGCTGGCACACGCTGGTCAGTGCCAGAGGGTTCACTTTGACAAGGAAGCATGGGACGTGGGCCCTTACCAAAGATCTTGAAATTTCAAAGGTGAAAGGGATGTAGGCATTTCCCAGTCCTACCTTTTGGATTCAGAGATGACAAAATTGAGGCCAAGAGGGGTTAAGTGACTTGCCCAGAGTGACACAACCAGTTAAGAGTGGAGCCGGGGTCTTCCTGCTTCACCAGTGTGCATTGGAGTTCTCTAACAGCTCTCCACCGTGCCCTCCTTAGCAGATGTCTAGTGACATGTTCCATAGCTCCCAAGGTAGCCCATTTCATTTCCTAATGGTTTGTACAATGGAAAATGTATCTGTTTTATGTGGCCTCAGAACCTGATAGGCTACAGCTAAGTCACTGTCCCGAGTCTACGCTCTGGGGCTATTACAACAGTTCCAACTCTCTTTACCTGGCAAATCCATGCAGAACGTTCTCAGAAATACCTGAGTCTTCTCTTATCCAGCGCAGCACCTGCCTTCCCTTAGTCCTTGTCCGATACCTACTTTTTATTGAGGTCTGCGGTTATCCCAAGAAACAGGTCCAATAAAGCTGACCAATTTGACTACTAGCACTGTCTACCTCTCTTTTTTATTTTTTATGACTTCATTATTTTTTAAAAGAAGTAACATTGGTTACATCGGTTTGCAAAACTATGTGACTGAGGGGTACAGTTTCACACCTCTTCAGATGTATGTTAGCATATCACACCAATTACCAAAGCACCCATAGTCTTCCTTCCATAGTTCATTATCTTTCCAAATTCTGAACTCTTTTTTTTTTTTTTCTACTGACTTGGTTCATTATAATTAAAAGGCAGTGGTCATGTCTGGAAGCTGGCTCTGTGCCAGACCTAGGCTGAAAGTAACTCATCATCTCATCACACTAGTCTTTCTGGCAGTCCTTATCACAGGGTTGGCACAAGTCAAATGACCTCATTCAGCTGAAACACATATATTGTGTCTCTGCAGGATGTCGTTATACAACTCTGCAGATGACATTTTCAAACTAAATAAAAGATTGCTAATTTTCTACTGGGTTTTCCAAAATCTGTCTTCCTAGGTTCTTCTCCAGTCTGGAATTTTCCCTTCCAGGATCTCGAGAGCTATACAATATCAAGACAACTCTTTCTTAAAGTTCCCGCCCCCCTTCTAATTCACCAGCAAATTTCTCTTTGCAGGTCAGACTCAGTCACAGAATGAGAGAAGAGTCTATTAGGCAAATCTACTCAGAGCTCATACTAAGTTATTTTCCTTGCTTTGTGGCCTACTGGCAGCCTCTTATTTGCAATTCTAGTCTGAATTAACTTCACAACAAACAGTTCACAGTAAGCCCAGCATCCATCCTACTCCATTCCTACTAAACACCCACAAGTATTAAGTTATTTTAGGGTTTGCCTATTTCTTCTCATATAGCACTGCTGCTTCCTCTTTGTTCCTAGTTTAGAACTTCTGGAGACAGCCATTACAGTCATCAACTTATCTTTGAAAAATAGGTATGCCATCATCTTTTTTCTTCCCATTGATATTTAGGGTCATCATCAACTCTCATCTAGAGTATCACAAAAGCCTCTTTGCCTAGAAGCTGTAGCCTCTCTATCTTTTTCCTCCTTTCCTGGCTTTCATTCCTCCACTCTTCTCCCAGCCCTTCTCACACTCCCAGACCTTGGATCAGTCAGTGAAGCCCACAGGAAACCCATAAGAATAGGCCCTAATTGGGGCCTCTAAATTACTTCTTTCAAATTTCTTTTCACATCCCTATCTCACTAGATGATGATTAATTTTCTCTCTGTACAATGTTATGTGACTCTGTACAGCAGGATTGTTATATAATGATAGAGAAAAAAAGGACCGAATAGGCTCTTGGTGTTCTCTGCTTTGTCCTAACTGACAGGCTCATGACACGGGGGCAGAAAGTAGAGGAGAAAAGCTTTTGAATCCTGAGAAATATTTTTGAATACTTAGTCAAGTGCTTTTTAATTTTTACCTATCTATTTGTTCATATAGCTGTCTTTCTAAGTTGTGGGGACACCCCCAATATTTGCTGAAAGACTCTACCATTTATATCAAGACATTTCTTTCTGGTATTCGATGCTTCCCTGTTCTGTAGAACTGTTCCTTCTCTTTGAAGTCTGGGTAATAGCCTGGCTTTCTGCTGATACCAGGGCCATGTACTCAGTGGTCCTGACAGCAGAGGGGGCATTTCACAGCATGTTAATGTCTTCACAGGCATCTTCCTTTTGAAACCTGCATCTTTCTCAGGCAGTAAGCAGGAGCTAACCTTTTGATTTCATTTATAAATCTTGATTTCAGTTTACAAAGGCATCTGGGAGGTAGGCAACATCTCATAAATTTAAACAAAAACAAAACATATTTAATATTTAGCTTCAAAGAAAACATTCACATAATTTTATTATAAACAATTTATGTAGGTTTCAATTTAAACTGACCGGTTGAGTGTTGAAGCGATACTGAGTTGGTTTCTTTAAATAAGATCAGCATGTAGCTGTGGACTTAAAGGGAAAATAGTCTTAAAAGTAAATATGTTAGGAGAGCTCCTAAAGGAAACTTCAAAATTTTGTGTTGTTTTTATGTCAGAGCTGAATCTAATGCTAATTTTATTTTCTACTGTACTGTGTGGACAAGGATGCAGGCTGCCTCCATCATCCCCTTATGTCGTGAGTCCAATACAGTCCATGGCACATGGTACCACCCTTCAAGAAATGCTGGTTCGGTGAATGCAAGAAATTACAAAACTCACAGAATTTGTAGAACTCATACTACAGAGATAAGATAACATAACACTTGGTTGCTCAATTCATGCTACTGCCTAAATTCATGTAAGATTTTTGAGCAAATGTTATCTGGCATTCTTTGTATTGGCCTTACTAACTGAACATTGAGAACCAGGAGGGTTTTTACTAGTTGTTCCTCTTTATAGTATTTGAATATGATTATAGCTGTTACTTGCATGTCACAGACAATGAAACTAATAGACACAAGGAGTGAGTGTATGCTCAAGATCACAGAATGCATGATTAGAACCGGCCTTTGAGCACTTGCTAGTACCACATCTGTGTAACAAGCTCTCTGCTGCCCTCCATTCAGCTCTTGGCTGACCTGTGTTCTTACAGAATGAGATGGAGGGGCAGGAGGCTAAGCATAGTATCACTTAACCCCATGTGAAGTCAATCAGCTTGGGAGCACTTAGAAATTTCAGGACAGAAATGGGTAGCTTTTTATTACAAGTTACTCTCATGCCACAGAGGAATGCTATAAGCTAACTGTGGCATAAGTAAAAAGCTACTTAGTCAAAACAAGCTTATAAGCTTACAAGGG
Source organism: Galemys pyrenaicus (assembly GCA_019455555.1). Classification (NCBI taxonomy): domain Eukaryota; kingdom Metazoa; phylum Chordata; class Mammalia; order Eulipotyphla; family Talpidae; genus Galemys; species Galemys pyrenaicus. The sequence continues at coordinate 10,366,268 of JAGFMF010011574.1, forward strand.
ACATAAAAATAAAATCCTAACTAGTCTGCTGTCACAACTTTAAGTAGGAAGCATAAACCATATTCAATAAACACCATCTTCCATTTTATATTATGGTTGGTCAATTAAAAAATGATGAAGATGGAGGAAATAAAGGGAATGTAGATTACAGGCAGGAATGAGGAAGTAAGGAGTAGAAATAAAATTGAAGATGGAAAAGAAAACAAGAAATCAAAGGGAAAGTCAGCAAGGACAAATGGACAGAGTCTGAGTTCTAAGTTCGAGGGGGCTCATCTTTCTGCCTAATTGATTAGCCTCTTTATACCTCAGTACTTAGTCTGAAAAAAGAGGACTAAAAACAATATTTACTATCATAGGGTTGTTGTGAGCATGAAATAACTTAAATATACAAAAGCTTCAAAAGAGGTTCTGGTATGCAGGAAGCACATGATACATGTTAGCTTTGCTTTCATGATGAATCATACATGTATTTTTATACCAAATCCCTATGCACATGTTTTGCAGTATACATGACACGGTTCTGCTGTGGTGGCCTTCCTTTTTAAAAAGGTATGTCTCAGCTTTCTGTTGCTTTCTAAGTTAATGTTTTATTATCTATTCTAATTTCAAGAAGTCATCCTTTAGGTGAACATCAGGAGGGTTATAACAAAATAACTGAGGAGATAGTGCCGTGGAGTTTCCCCAAAGGAGAGATTCTCATACAATTTACTATTAGGTAAAAATCTCCTCTCTGCTCCCAAGGACCCTAGCTGTTTTCCTGAGTCTGAAAATGAAAATTACAGACTCCAGAGCTGTTTGCTCTCTGCTTTTCCGCCAGGAAGATTAGGTGCTACATGAAAACAGACCACTGGGCTTTTCATTTGACATTACTGTTTCCCCCTTAAGCTTAGTATTTCTTTTTATAATCCTATTTTATTAATTTAAATGAATATGCCTGTGCTATTAAGCTCCTCTCTAGACAGCCACTCTTAAAACTTGTTTTGGTGGTATCTTCCTCCACAGTGTCAATTCCTCAATATTAAAAACTCAAGATATCTCATTTTCTGCATTAAAAAATAAACCTAGGATTTTTTTCTTGGTGAGTTCAAGGGTAAAAGTAGAGATTATCACCCAGATTTTCATTTGAAATTAATTCTCTTTGGCTGGTTAGAAATTCAAAAATATATGTGCTCTTCATTCAGGAACTAAATCTCATTCTCATTTCCAGGTATATCTAGGTTTAAAGAGTTATGAAGTTTTTAAGTAGCAGTTTATTTTCAAAATCCTTTATTAATCATTTACTTAATAAGTTAGTCCACATTACAGCTTTAAGTTTTTTTCCCCTTTTACAGATGAATGAGGAAATGAGGTTTGGGACGCTAAAGACATTTGCCCACAGCATCCCTGGCACTGGAGATGAAGTTGGAAGTGGTTAAACTTATTAGATATAATGAAAGTCTTGTATGTCTTTGGGGACATACATGGAAAAAAAAAAGGTAACTAAATTCCAAATATTACACATTGCCACCCCTTTTTTGGGGGCCATGTTTGTCCCCAGAGACAAACACACCTCACCTGAAGTGTGAAGCGTGTCCTACCAATTTCACATTGCTATTATGGCTGACAAATTATATGTTGGGTATTTATGTTCTGGCAATTTACAAACAAGCAATCAATACACCAATGTAAATTATAGGTAGGATTTTGTATTTCAAAGCCCTCTGGGGCTTCACAATGGTGCTAAGTGCTTATCTTGTGTGGAAAGAGATTTCAGTATATTATTCTGTACATTATTGGGCTTTGAAGAGTATACAGAAGCATGACGAGAGATAAAGGTGAAGAGAGGGAGAGAAGGAGGAAGAGTAAGAGGGAGAGAGTGGGAAAACGTGTGTCTGCATGCGTGTGCCCGAGTGGTGGGCCCTCATTCTCACTGTGACTATGGTCTCAGCAGAACCACGCTGTTCTCCTTATCAGGGTCAGCCATTAGGTTTCATAGTGGGAGATACTGAGGGGCTGAGTGGCATGTTGCCCTAGGTCCCTGTGAGATATTTGTTCGTCCCAGACCTATTAATCACCTACAAGGTTGCCAGCAGTGTGCTAGAGGCTGCGGACACAGAGGAAAGGCAGACCCCTGGCCTCAGGTGCTCAGTAAATGGCTAGACACTTGGGTGGGGAACTGCACCAGGAAGCAGAGGCAGAGTCAGGGGGCGCACCCAGAACGTAGGCCGTCATCCTGCAAAGAGCCTGACCACGCTCTGACCTACAAGCAGCGTTCCCCATTGAAAGCTCTCAGCTGGCTGATCCACTGTTACCCCACACACAAGCACAAAGCACTTTGCAAATACAAATTCAAGTCAGAAAGTGGTTCCCCCACTATGCTGGAGTCACACTTTCAATAGCGGTTACTTTTATTGCATTTACCAAATGACTTTTCAAGGGCAGAGGACTGTCAGGTGTTTTATTTATCTTTCTTTGGCTCCATTGTAATATCTCTTTCTCCTCTTCCTCATACTGCAGACTTTAAGGGTGAGCAGGCTGAATTTACATCAAATGTGCCCCCGGTTTAAGAGTCTCATGCTCTACCAACTGAGCTAGCCGGGCTCCTTGCCCCCGGTTTAGAGGCCTGTGGTCACAGAGTATAGATTTGTCAGAGACTCAGGACCAGGGTGAGAAAATCTGTATTTGTTTATTGCGAGTGAACTACAAATTTACATTTGCTAGAAAATTCAGAAGAGAAGTATTAGCACCCACGCACTTAACAATAATTTTTCTGTAACAAAAACAGATGATTGCTTTGTTTCCCCAAATACTTGGTAAGTCAGTCAAAAGAATTTGAAAACTTCATCTCAGCACTGAACTTGCTTCCATCACAGAATGATGGCACACGGAAGGGAAGTGAATCTTACCAATGTATAATGTTTGTCAATCTACCAGAGCTAAGTTGAGCTCAAACAAAATAAAATAAACTGGGAGGGTGTATCAAGTGTGTGTCTTGGGGTCTTTTCTACTCAACATCTTTACTTGATGTCTTCAACAAAGAACTCTATAACGTCCTCATTAAATGCTGTCATCCTCCAGCACTTGTGCTCACTGTGCCTTTAGGTGCTGTGGAAACAAAAAGGCCGAGGAACAGTGTTTGGGCTTCATGCTTCCAGAGGACAGAAATACTTTGGATTTCTTGAATTATGAAAAGAAAATCATATGGGTGAGAAGTAAATTCCAGTCCCCAAGGATGATGTTAGAGAAAGTCATACCAAGAGTCCCTCATATGGCCCACTTTGCCACCATTTGTTAAGGGACAGAGAGAAGATAGCTCTAGCTCTGAACTGTCACCACCTCAAGAAGCAGAGGGTCAGGAGTCAGGGGCATGCAGGTGGACAGACACTAGTCAGACACCCTTTTTAACAGGTTTCAGGTGTCTCTCCCCTCGTCCTGCCCGCCATGTCTGGGTGGAGGGAGGTGGCCTGCCTTGGTCTGGCTCCTCCTGTGACCTTGGGTACCAGCTCCCCTGGGGACTGACTTCATGCTGGTCTGACTGGAGGTTCTTTTAGCAATGGTGACCACTACCCAAGCTCCCTTCCCCCGCCACCTCACAGTTCCGGTATTCTTTTGGTTCCTTTTTTCCTACAGACAAAACTCTTGTGTCTAGCCCCTTCTTTTTCTTGAGTGAATTGCCCTCTAAGTAAAAAATCAGCTGTTACCAGAACACTAAAGTTTGCCTGAAGAAATCCAAATGGATCATGGAGGAAGGTTTGGGAATGGGAGTTCTTGTTACTAAGCATTCTAGTTGTCAGACAAGAAGTTTGGCACCTTCACATACTTTATCCCACTTAATTTTGACTAAACAGGGCAAGAGAAATTAAGGAAGAAATGTAGGTCAAATTGTCAGTTAGGAAGAACAGAGATGAACTGAAACCCAGGTTAGTTTCATTGAAAATCTGTTAGTGTTTTATAGGATTATCAGTGATAAAACCATGGATTGGAAAAATTATGGAGTTTGATCACTAATCAGAACTGACCTTCAGTTGCTAACCACAAGGATGGCCATATCACTGTTTTAGGCCAACATTTGTTTAGGCCCAAGACCTGAAAGTCTTAAATATTTGGGTATTAATGTTTTCCTTATCAAAATGAAACATGTCGCAAAAATAAGAAATGTTTTGCTTCTCCAAAGAAATAGGGCAAACAGAACTGAGATTTATATGAAACTATACAGGAGCCCAAAGCCAAAGCATAACTGACAAAAATGAAGAATGGAGGTTGTTGTCAGACTTTAAACTATGCTACAAAGTAATAGTAATCACAATGATATGGTATTATAATAGAAAATAGACACATAGACTAGTGGAATAGACTTGAGAGTTGAGAAATGAACCCATGCTTAAAAGGACAGTTAATCTACCACACAGGAGCCAAGAGTATACAATTGAGAAAGGAAAAATCTCCTAACAAATGGTATTGGGAAAACTGTATTGCCACATGCAAAACAGAACTGGAACACTATCATACCATACACACACAAAAATAACTCAAAATGGATTAAAGACTTGGATGTGAGATCAGAAACTATAAAATACTTAGAAGAAAACACAAGGAAAGCACTCTACCACAGTGGTTTCAGGGATGCCTTTGGGGACTTGACTCCAACAGCAAGGGAAATGAAAGCAAAAAAAACCAAAAAACCAAAAAACAAAAACAAAACCAAAAAAAACCAAGCTTATGTACATTGAAAAAAAACTATCATTAAATCAAAAGACACCCTACCTCATGGGAGAAATTATTTTCACATCATACATTTGACAAGGAGCTTATTTCTAAGATCTATGAAGAACTCATGCCGCTCATCAAAAAGTAAAAAAAAAATTAAAGCATGTGCAGAAGTCCTAACTAGACTCTTCTCCTAAGAAGATAAACAAATGGCCAACACAGACATGAATAAATGATCATCATCAGAGAAATGCAAATCAAAACCACAATGAATACCATCTCACCTGGTGAGAATGGCCTATCCAAAAAAGACTATAAACAAGTATGGCAAGGGTGTGGAGAAAGAGGGACCCTCATACGCTGATGGTGGGAATGTAGACTAGTATAGAACTATGGAAAACCCATGTGAATGTTTCTCAACATTAAAAAGAGAACTATTGTATGATCTAATAATTCCACTCTTAAGTATCTAACTGGAGAATGGAAAAGTACTCATTTAAAGGGATATGCACCCTTATTGTCCTTGGAGCACTATTTACAACAGCTAAGTTATGAAAGCAACCCATGTACCCAATGGCATATAAGTGGATTAAGAGCACTGGTATATATACACAATGGAATGCCACTCAGTGATTAAAAAAAAGATGTCATCTAGAAAAATATGGGTGCATAGAGGGGATTATGTTTAAGTAAAATGAGTCATGAGGAAAAAGACAGATACTGAAGAGCTTTCACACCCAGGTAGTATATAGAAAAACAAAACAAAGAAATAGACAAAACCAAACCAAAACAAACCCTACATATCTGACTGCAGAAATGAGGTTATTGGAATGGGAGGGCTGGGAGTGGTGAGCGGGGTAGGGGACATGGGTAGACTATGGTGCAGGACTGTGGGTGTGTTGTTGGTGGGTGTGTTGGCGGTGGGTGTGGTGTGGTGCACACATACGAGGAGGGATGAACCTGTATCTTTGAGTCACACGTGGTTCTGTATATCAATGTTCATTCAATCAAAAGTAATATAGTTAAAAAAAGAACTCCTAAAGCTTACAAATGTCAACCTTGTATTATACAATTTAAACATGTATAGCTTATTGCACGCCAATTATATACATGGAATCTAGAAGACATTCTTTAGGTCATCGGTACAAATGACCACAATGAACCAAGTTGAATCTAGAAAAATCTTGATCTGAGTAAAGGAATGCATTATAGGCTGTTCTCCCTGATAGCAACATAAAAGGTTAGGTATGTGGAGATAATTCTTTTGAGTCTCTCAACAAGAGATACCTTGTAGTTCCCAATTTGAAATAACACAATCTGCTAGTATGCCAGGTCTACAATATTAAATGTCAACAATAGACATATTGGGGACTATAGAAGAACTGAGCCAAATGTGTCATCAAACATGGGTCCAGATTGCAAAAGTTTTTGAAAATTGTGGACGATTTGGAGGGGTGGGATTAATTCTTATTCTCAACTCAATCCAAGAGAGAAAAAGTTTCCCAAGTAACATAAAATCTTGCAGGGTTTTAGGTTTCACTGTATATCTGAATTTACTCCACAGAAATTCTTCTCCCAACTTGTTAAATTTGAAGACTTCTCCTTGGAGCTATGAGCAGAATAAGAAAAACACAGATGGCTCAACCTCACTGTAATAATGATTCAAGGCAAGCAAAGCCTAAGCTGTTTGTCTTCCAGATTAAAATAGAATTGAGAGAAACATTGTTATCTGGGGTGCTAAAATGAAAATTAAGACAAAGCTGGTTGAGATATTGCTAATACTGTAATATTATTATTTTAGGTTTGTGACCCATGGGAAATCCATACATCATTCTGTTGCTTCCTTTAGAATTAGCATTTTAAATAAACTCTACATGCTTTATAAATAACATCTATTTATTTACTCAAAGGGGACAGACCCTATGGTACTCTCAACAAAGGCTTCCCTAGTGGCCTCCTGCGACTGCTGTTTATAGGGCTGCAATTACAGAAAAGGGTTCTTGGCAAAACAAGAAATGACACCATTATCATCAACAGGAAATCTCCTGGCACTGTGGAGATTCTTTATTGGAAGAAATACAAAGCCAGTTTGTTGGTAGTAGAATGTATGGATTTTGTTTGGCAGTGGCTTTACTCCTTCCAGACACCACTTGTGGGTTAACGACACTCATCTGAGCCTCGCCTTCCTTCCTTCAAGCCATGTTTTCCCCTCTTTCTGAGTTAAATGTCCCAGAATGTGAAGGCTGCTGCTCCAGGGAGCCAGCACTGCAGTATGCCTGAGATCAAGGGAGAACAAGTCAGAGCTCCTTGTTCACATCCTGGCCCCATGACTGACTTGCTGTGTGACTCCGGGCAGGTTTCCCAGCCTCTCTGTGCCTCGGTGTGCTTATTTCTAACTCTGAGGTGAGAAATGATTGGATCAGGACTTAATGAGATAATAACGCTAAGATGCTCTGCAGAGTACCTGGACAGTCACATGTAAGCACTGGCTATTACTGACATAGCTTTGCTGTTACAACAGCAGTTGTGGAGAATGGATGATTGGCCACAGCACCTCTAAGCGCAGCAGGAATCAGAGATAGGAGCACTTCCTCTAATGATGCAGCGAAATCTTCTGGGAAGGAGAACTGGATAAGACCAGTCTATCAAATAATAGGCATCCTAATACCATCAATGATTGAGTGCCTTCTGCATACAGTGTGGTGCCTAAAGGGCATCACATACATTATCTTAGCAATTCCCATATCCATCCCAGGAAAAAAATGATAGAATTCCCATTTTCCAGATGTGGAAACTGAGAGCCAGAGATGATAAATAATTTGCCACAGCTCACAAGGCTGGTAAGATCCTGTCTGCACAGCACCATCGGGCTCTTGGCCAACGCTTTCCTATTACTAGGCCATGTGGCTTTTCAAGGCAAAGAGTGACTGTGTGTTCTGAGCAAAGGCATTCCAGAGCAAAACAAATCTGTCAGGAAGCAGTTTCCAATGGTGCACACAGTGTTCTGAAATCATTAAAAGGACAGTTTTAAATACGGCTGGGTGAGATAGTGTCCTGTACATGTGAATGCTCAAAGAACAATCATTGCTGGGTGATCTTTGTGAGTCAGGAGAATGTACTTGAAAAGAGAATGAATTTCTTCCTTGGTCCCAACCTGGCACTGTAATTCGAATGAGGCTTTTCAGTGCTCACTTCCTTAGGGAAGGACATTATGCAGAAAGCACAGAAGAAAGAAATGTGCCACAGATTCATCACAATCTCGATTAAGCTTTCCCAGCTTCTGAGTGGGGGGGAAAGAGTATGGCTGATGCTTGAATGAGTGCGTTTTATGTATATTTGAAATATCTCATGAGTAAAATTAATTATGTAACTCAAAAAATAATTGTTAGGAGATATTTTTATCTTATAGTTGCAATAAGATACCAACAGAATATTCTCAAGACTAAAGTTTTGAAAGAAGGTACATAATGTTTAATTTTCATATTAGGTGAAAAGTCTAGAAAAATAGAGTGACCAAAATTAAATTCAAGCTATAATTCCTGAAAGTGTTTATACCATAACATGACAAACCAAAGCGCAAAATTTCTAATATACAAAGAATCTTAATTCAAAAAGAAAAAAATTTGGAATGCTTCAATAGAAAACAAGCAGAATTCACAAGAGAAGAAAAGATGTGGTCAGTTAAGAACTGAAAATGTTCAAATAAAAGCAAGATACTTTTTACCCATCTCATTAGCAAAGATTTAAAATACATCAAAAACATCAAAGATTATTTACTGACAGGAGAAAACTTTTCTTCTTGCTGGAAAGAAAAAGTGATACAACTATCTATTTGGAATGACACCAAGAGTTACAGAACTAAACATATTTGTAAATACATGTGCTGAAAAAGCAAGTGGAAGGAAATGCACTGATATAAGGAATAGTAACTTCTGAGTCCTCAAATTACAACATTTTTTTCTGTTTTGGTAACTATGATATATTCACTTTTTTGGCAATACATTTATGTTGTTAAGCCTTCTATACATCTAAATTCCCTTCATTCCTTTAACTCTAACTGTAATGGAAAAGGGATGAAATTGGGATTTGAGACTGATAGAAATTCACATCATATATTCTTCCATCATTACTAGACATGCTGATGATGTATAAAGTTTCTTTGTAACAAGTTTCTTTGTAACAAGATAGTGGTTGTGTTCCCGGAAGGGTTATTTAAGATCAGATGACCACACCTATTGACAATTTTAACTTTACGTGATACAGTTTTCAGAAGTAGATATCCAGTTCAACACAGGCAGACTTTTCATAAAGGAATGAAGAGAACACAAACTGCAATAATTGCATATTAACAAATCATTCTTTTTCCTAAGCAAATGATGTACTTAATAGTTGCTTCCCATTAAGTAAATCTGTAGGTTTAAAAGTTGTTGAAACTAATATAACCAGATAATAGTATTATTAAACCATTTATTTTTATCAACCACTGTTGACTTGGATGTAAAAGTTAAAAGTTTCTGTTTGGGAAATTTAAAAATTAGAAATAAAATTAATTTCAGTTATAATTTAAGTAGTACAAGAACATGGTATCTTGGTTATTCTGTTTATGAAATGAACTTGGAAACTCTACTTACTTTAGTAAGTAGAAATTCTCTTTAGCTGTTCTTTTAAATTGTTCAGAAGTGATTTTAACACATTTTATTTTTTGCAGTAGCCTTTGACCACAAGCTTTCAGATTTCTACCAGGAATGAGAGTTCAAATATCAAAACTTGACCTGGTAACATTAACTATATAAAAAGCTTGTGAAACACCTCTAAAAAATCAGAATGTCAAAAAATAAACCCCAATGAATTTAGAAACAGGAGAAGAAAATCACTTTAAAGTTCGAGTCCTAGAAAGCTAATGCTTCACTGACATAATTTTCTCCAATGAATAAGTGGTATGAACTTCCAATTAAAAAATAAGTAAGTCAAGGAGATGTAATGTATAGCACGGAGATGATAATCAATGTTATATAGTATTGCACATTTGAAAGTTGTAAGAAAAATGCTAAAATTATGCTGATCATTTTTGCAATGTCTATAAATGCCAAATCATTATATTGTACGGCTGAAACTAGAAGTTGCATGTCAATGATACTTCATTAAAAAAAAAATTAAGTGTCTTTTATCTGCCAGACATTATTCTAAGAACTAAAGACAAAACTTTGGACAAGACAGATTTGCTTCCTACTCTCTTAGTTTATCTCCTACTAAGGATTTGTGGAATACGAACACACAATAAGGCAGGAAAGCACTGTCAGATAATGGTAAGAGCTAGTTGTGGGATGTAACAGTTTCCTGGGGGTGGGAGAGGAGGGAGGAAGCCATTTGGCTGGTCTCTAGAAATGTAACTTTTAATTTGTGCTCCTAATAACAAGGAACCAGACTTTGTGTAGAAAGTGGGAAGATCTGGGCCATGAGATTCTAGGCAGAGCGAAGAGATGTAGCAAAGACCTGAGGGCAAGAACAAGCTTAGCAGGTTCCAGAACTAAAAGGAGGTCAGTGTGGATGGAGCCTGGTAGGCAAGGGATACAGTGAGGCAATGTGTGCTCAACAGCAGGGGACAGATCTCAGAATTTGAACAGTGCTCCCAAGAGCCTCCTCATCCCCACTATTCAACTGGATAATCACTATCTTTTATGTCTATTGACTTTCTGCTTGAGTGATCATTCAGAAGTGTTTTAAAGTTAAAAGGGAACATTTGAAAGCCTCTGTAATAGTTTTAAATCTATTCTAATTGCTAGAGGATATTCATATGCATACTCTGTACTTACATATATATATGGTATGTACATATCTGTATAGGTGACTGCAAAAGCCCACATCTATGTTTATGAACATATGTATTATATAAACACATACACTTATATGGACATCTATAAACACATGCACAAGTCAACACACACACAGGTGCTTTCTGAACATGACAAGGATTCATATCAGGGAAACAATGGCCTAGAAATGATGGTATAAGAGGTAGAACTGAGCATTCGTCATTTGGAAGTACTTTTTTTTTTTTTTTAAAGATTTATTTATTTATGCATACAAGCACTGGGGTACAGGACAGAGGTGTGGGAGGTGAGAGGATTCACCACAGACAGAGCAGGGAGCAGAACAGGCAGATCAACGGAAGTACACTGCTGAGGGGAGCAGCGGGCACAGC
>JAGFMF010011574.1:10377205-10418446 GCA_019455555.1 Galemys pyrenaicus
CCCTCCCTGGCCGGCAGCAGGGATCGAACTCGTGCTGCAGTGGCTGCGGTTTGCTTCATAGTGTGTTGCTTAACCCACTGTGCCACCAGGGAGGCCCATGGAAGTACTTTAAGCTAGAGAGACAAGCTCAGTGTGTCAATGAAAGCAGCATTACTAATAAAAGTCACATAGATGACATGAACAGGTATTCTGAAAATAGCAGAGGTGCTAACATTCAAGAGTCAAGAACAATAAAGGTTGCCAGGATTAAGTGGTCGGTGTCATGGAAGAATCACTACTTAAGGAGAGGAGAAAGTCAACTCACTGTGTGAGGGCTGAAGATTTTTGAGGAGAAAACAATTTTGTTTACTGAAATAAGTCAGAAAACTGAACGAGGAACGACCATTAGGAGAAGGTTCCTAAAATACAAATCAGAGTGATATGAAAACAGTAAGGTCTGAAAGTGAAGTCTAATAATACTTTTGGTTGGCTTGCTCAGAGGTCTAGAAATGACCTGTGAGGGCAGGGTACAGTGTTTCTTATACTCCATTACCCTTTGGAGTAAAATTTGTTTGACAAGGGACTCAGTTCAAGATGACAGATAGTATTAATTAGGCACCAATGCACAGAGTGGCTGGCACTGTGTTAGGAAGTCTGTTCACACAGAGCAACAGCTAATATTAAAGAGGGAAGGCATGACCTGACATGGGGACTGCATCCATTTTACAAAATCCTATCAGTAGAGCAAATAATGGGAACAAACTGACTACCGCTGGGCCTCAAACCATAAGGCAGGAGCACTAGCTGCCTGGGGGTAGGTAGGAAAGGGCATCTGGAGTTGGCCAGGAGCTACCAGGGAAGGCTATTTGAATGAAGTGGAACTTAAGGTGCCCTCAGAGGTGCTGGTAGAATTCAAAGAGGTGGAGAAGTAGAAAAGGTATTTCTGAATCATTAACAGCTCAGGGAAAGCAGTTCAATCTGATCCAACTGTGAATCTGGAAATATTACCTACTTATTAACTAGCAGGTGAAAGAACAGAAAACAAACCTCTGGTGTCACTGCCAGGCTTCCATCTGGCAGGGGACCACCAGGAGGCCCTTTAATTGTAGTTCCTGCAATAAAAAGAAGGTTGCATCTTTTGCTTACTAAATTAGCTAAAATAGTTTCAGTAACACCAGAGTTAGCAAGAGTGCTAAGAGAGAATATTCAGGCATTTCTGATGACATTATTAATTGTAAAAACCTCTGCAAAGTAATTCTGCAAAGTCTCAAGAGTGAAAGAAATGACCATATAATCTGTTGATGTGGAAACTTATCTTTAAAATAATATTCCAAGTGCAGGAGAAGATAAAGATACAAACTTTACTTACACTACTTGAAAATTGGGAATAGCACAAAATCTATGCCAAGATAGTCAAAGTATTGGAACTAGATGGGAGAGATCATTTTTCACCCAGGAAGATAACAAATATTAAAATCACTTCATATGTCCACTATCGAAGTGAGTGCAAAATGGGTTCAACTGTTACAGAGGACAATTTGACAATATCAAAATGTAATACTATACATTCCTCTGGGTCAGTTCTAGAAACTTATATTGGGAAATTACCAATGTATAAAGGACTTTACTGACTCTGAGGCATCTCCTAATTTCCTTATTTCAATTACATCATGCACGATATATTTGATTCTTGAAAGAGGGATAGCAAGATAGAAACTGATACATCCTTTCTCTAATGAGGAAGCTGTAGTTCACAGATAGTTATACTTATAAGCCCTAAGAAAAAATGCCTAGCAAGTGAAAGTCAAATATTTTACTAGTGTCTCATGATGCAAATGTGGGAATTTCACAAGGCCGAACACAGTCATCTTGTTTATGTGGGGAAAAAAAAATTATTTGTTTAGGCAAAGAATTCCATTTCATGGAATCAAACCACTAAGGTATAGGGAACTAATTTATTTCCTGGGGATAACATAACACTGCTTCCAATATCTTTGTGGGGGTAAGGAGAAGAGGAAGGAAGAGAGAGGGAGCAGAGGCACAGGTAGGGAGAGGGAGAGAGATTTGTTGGTTCTCTGACCTAGCATGTGTGAAGGAACAAATAAAAATAACTTACATGCAAATATAAGTAGAGGATTATGGGAGATCTATTATTCACAAGTATAAACATATACTTGGAGAACAGGTTCAAGCAGGGAGGTGAGAAATTATTATTTCACAGCAGGGGAAGTACTAATTCTCATCATTTCTAAAATCCAGGTGGACTTCAATGGGTTTCACAATTACCAATCAATTAACCAAGGTAAACATTTAGAATGAGTTACAACATGAAGATTTGGAATCCAGTGCTTAGACACATTGCCGTTCTATTTATAAGGAGAGGCTCCTCAGAGGGGATAAGAGGCAGTGCACCTATGGTCACGTTCAGCAATAACTGCAACGAACACATAAAACAATTGTTCTCTTATTTACCAAGAAAATGTCTCCAAAAATCCAATAATCATATGAAAACTTTGGCAAGTACAGGCTGTATCAGTCAATAATGTATGTCATTTTCAATTTTAAAACCCTGCCCTGTAGTGGCTCATTATTTGACTCATCCCACTTGATCCTGGTGCTACATTCAATCTTTAACCCATCAGTTTGGCTTCTACCCTGACAATTCCACCAAAATGGCTTTTGTTAAAGCTACTAATGACTTTTCCCTTGCAGTTTTGTCACTTGATGTCTCAGAAGAAATCAATCTGAAGGCTCCTATATGACTGAGATGTGTGCCTTGGATCCCATAATGTCACACATTTCTGTTCTCCTTATTTTTTGACTGCTCACTTCTTCTCAACCCCTTTACTGGCTTGCCTTCTTCTTCCCAAGCTTTCTTCTAAAAATGTTGGACATTTTCAAAGTCTACCCCTCCAGCCCTGTATCCTTCTACTCTTGTGTCATTTTTCTCATATACATGGTGCCAAGTATGTTCTACAAGCTAGCAAACACAGATCTTTCTGTACATGTGCAGTCTGACCAATGTTTCACTCTAGACTCACATACTATTTTCCTATTTCATGTAGTCATTAGCATGTTTGATGACAATCCAAACATGAGGTGTACAAATCCAATGTGTGATTCTTCCCTGTATTTGTCCCTCATGTGTTTCTCATTTCATGAAATGCTACCACCATTTACTCAGTTGCTCAAGCTAGACTCTTGGAATCATCTCTCCAACTTCACTACCATGCCCCTGGTTGAATCCTCACTCATCTCTTACCTTGTCATGCAAGGTCCTAATATTTCCTTGCTTCCATCCCCACATTACCCGCAAAATCCATTCTCTCAACTTTCAAATTTAATCATGGAATTCCTCTGTTGAGCGGATGGATAAATGAAGAAAAATGAATTAATAACCTTGATAATAAATAACCTTGACATAAACTTATAATTAAGTCCTAATTCTTTCTCATGATCTACAGAGTCTCTACTTATCCCTTTAAATTCTTATAACAGTCTCCACTTCATCTACTAAACTGGTATTCCGGTATTTCTTCTAGTAAGTTAAGCTCCTTCTGCCATTAATGTCCTTTCACACATGCTTCCTTCCACTCTTTCCAGAGTCAGCTTCTTCTCATTCTTTAGAATTTCAGTTTAAATTTTGTCTGGACAAGGATATTTTTCTTATTACATTACATGAAGATTTATGTTAGATTAGCCTTGGTATACTCTATTATCATAGGGTCCTATTATTTCCCTTATGGTAATTAATAGTTTGTAAAGTTATATTTTTAATTTGTTCATTTGTTTATGATCACAGTATGCACTCCAGGGGGACAGAAATGACGTCCGTTATTCACAGTGAAAGATAGTTAACAAATATGGAAAGAAAGAAAGACGAGGAAGGTAAGAAGAAAGGGAGGAAAGAGATTGTCAAGCTATGAAATTAGAAATAGCACAGAAATCCTACAATTGAAGGAGAGGGATACACCATTGATTTAAAAATCCACTTGTTCTTCTTGAGAATATAATTTTAGTTTTAACATTTTCTGCATATCTTAGCTTTATTTTCATACACACTAGAATCAGTTTTTCCTTAAAAGCTATTAATTTCTTATCAATTTTTCTTCACCTAATGCATAAAGTAAATCACTCTTTTGAGATATATTTTAAAGAAATCCCTCCTGGGTTCTTTTCTTTGCTCTCATCCCTTTCCCCTCAAAAAAGATCTTGGTGAGATTCTGCTGGAGTAGGATGGGTCCCCTATCTTGACCATTATAAGTTGGAAGCAAGGGTTTTGTGTGCAAAAACAGGCACACAGCTCTGCAGGTATTTCTAAGATTTTTGCATTAGTCATTATAAATAATTCATATAAAAGAGGTGAACCACAAATAATAAGAGAAAATAATACAAAGTATTATATGTTTTGAACTGCTCCTGGAAAGAAATTCATTTTCAGCCAACGCACAATGGTACTTCACCCCTTTGACAGGCAGTTGGCTGGAAGTATAAGTAACTGGCAACAGAAACTTATGTATTCATAGAGCTACCTGCTGTGGGTACTCAGGCCTAAAACCTAATAAAAGATAATCATAAGCCTTTAAGGAAGGTACTTTTTAATTTCTTCTTTTCAACTTAGAGAAAAGGAGGGTAAATGGTTTGTACCATTCTAATAAAAAGTGAGTGGATAAAAGGGGCAGGAAATCACAGGCAAAAGTTTTCTTCAACACACATTTATAACAATACATGACAAATACTATGATGGGAGAAATAGGGGGCACAGAGATGAATAATGCATAGCTGTTTTCTTTAAAGGCCTTATCATTTAAGCAGAATAAAGGGACTAGATTAAAGGAAGAAAAGTGCAAGTTGGTAAATGGATAGATGGATGGACAGATGGATGGGTACATGAACCAGATGGCTATAGCATAAGGAAAGAATAAATGAGTGAGCATGGTCTCCCATGGAAAAAGCAAGAAACATGAATGAAAAATGAAACCTGGAAGAGTTAAGGATTGTAACTCTGATTGTAAATGTGAAGATGTGAACATGGTTCATTTTATGCATATCTCAGTTGTCTTCTGAAATAGGGTTTTCTTTTAATGTACACAAAATTCTTATAGTGGAATGAATGAAAAATATACTCTCCTCTTGATTAAGTCTTGTGCTTAAGAGCTAAATTAGAGGTTTCTGGTTCCTTTGTGATCAGTTTCATTCAGTGAAAGATATAATGGTACCACCGAAAGTTCACAGCATGTTTGTCATCAGTCATGGAAGGGATTGGACAGGAACAGCTATGGTGTGACTCAAAAGTCTATCAAAAGACAGAGAAACCACTCAAGATACAAAGATTTGTAGGACTTAACTAGAACCTCTGCAGACTTCTTCTCCTCATCTGTAAAATGAAAGGGCTGAGTCAGACCAGTGTTGGAAGGAAGATTTCTTCACATTTTTACTGGTGATGCCCACCTCGTATGTTGAGCTGTCAGGACAGAGGCTACTTCGGTAGGAAGAAGGTCCTGGTAGGTCAACCACATCTACTCTGAACATGGGAATAGTATAAGAGTCATGTGCCACTGGGATGCATCTCACTAAGGTTTAAAAGACTATTGTATCTTAAATATCTCTAAAACTTAAACACTAGATAGTAGTATCAGATACTACTATCTAAAGTGCTTTCTAACTCTCAAGTCTTATTTCTACCGAGTGGCTATCATCACCTTCCTATACAATGAAGACCATAGTATAGTCAGTTCTTCACTACCCGTATTTCAGTTGCTTTTGTGCAACAAGTATTGTTTTCAGGATCTCACTAGCATGAATAAATGCTATGGAATAAATATGGCCTTGTTTACTTCTCTTTCTCAAGCATGAAGCCCAACAGAAGGCCATTTAAACAGAACATTCAGTTTACTGATTCAAAGAGGGAGCCTCTCTCACATAGCCTGTGCAAAGGCACTGTGCAGATTCTGCATTGGCTCTTTCCCTTGGTTTGAGCATGGGCTCAGAACAGCAAAAGCCCTGCTAAAGGATACAGGGAGAAAATATACACCTCTGACTCCCTCCTAAACCTATTTTTACAAAGCTCCTAATTTACTTTAAGGAATTGTAAATTTGTAAATCAGATATAGCTACCATGAAAAGCAATTACAAATAAAAATAAGTAAAGCCACTAATTTATGATTTTAGATGGTTTGTACCTTAGTTCCCTTACACATATCATATAGTGAGTTACAAAATGCCCTACTCACACTCTTCCTAAGATTGCTTGAACTTAGCAGCTACATGACTGCTCACCTTCATGTCTACCCTGGGTTACTGGTTACTCAACAGATGCCAATGGTATGTGAAAGGCCTTGACATTGGCAGGAATTAATGTCCTTCTGTCTTGCAGCATGTTTCTTCAAAGTCTAGAAAGATGGAAGTTCCTTACCATAATTTTCCTACCTCATTCACAAGGCTATAATGTGATTAACTCCACAGGTGCCCTCTGGATCCACTAAGGAGAAAATACACTAACAAGTAAACAAAAACACCATCACTATCAACAAGATTACCTTAATTATAGAGATTCTTCCTGTGTTTCTCTTAAGAGTTACCATCTCGCTTTAGTTCCTAGGTGCTAGTCACTGTTGCATTGTGCCTAGTGATGTCTTATGCTCTTGATTTTTAGGGTTTTCCTAGGACATAAAATTTCAGAGCTTTAAGGGAGCCTGGACACCCTCTCTTGACAGGTGGGTGGAGCCAGTTCCTTGAGATCTGTGCAACTGGTTACTTAATCACCATGTGAGAGGGCAAAGGAAGAGGAATCCCATGTTTCTGGGACAATCTAGGGGGTGGACAAGAGTGGCTGTCACTCCTCCTAGTGTAGAACAGAAGAAAAGTCGGGCAAGAGAATCATTTTTCATCGGGGCAAGGACCCTAGATTTTGGCATTCTGCTTCTCCAAGATGCTGACTGGCTTTTCTGTGCCTTTGAGGCCCTTCCTGTCTTTTCTGGTCAGTCAGGGCCTGCTTCACACAGGGTTCCTTCCCTTGCCTCTACAGAACTGCTGGCCTGCTCCTCTCCTGGCCCAGTCCCAGCAAGTATGTCATAGAAATCCAGACAAGGATGACATCACCGTCTTTCTCTATTATTTTCCTAAATTGGTTTCTCCCTACCCATCACTAAGCAGTATTTTCTCACAGCTGGGGATGAAAAAATTCAAAAAGATGTTCTCAAATAACATGGTTTCCAAGAGAGAGGTCACTAGTTTTTGAAAATATGAAATGAGCATGTGAGTGATTGCACAGCTCATAAAAATGTCTCTGGTTAGAACCTCATCAGCAATGATTCACTCTGAGGGTCTCCCACAGAGATTTTAGTCACCTCACATTAGGGTGTTGAGGCCTATTTTTCCTGCTGAGATGGAATAAATGGCTAGGAACATTAACTGATAGAGGTCACAGGAGTTCCAACCACTGAAGTGAGGAAAATTTCTTTAAAGTTGCTCTTGTGGCCGGAAAGACTTAGTGAACTTGAAGACAACAGTATTTCTCCTTCCTTGAAGGGATAGTGTCTCTTTGCCCCACAAAAAATGACTTTCACAAGTGAAGGTTCAAGGTCAACGCTGTGTCTTCTATGGTGGCTAGCAACTGTCTCAGATAATGAAGCAAATATAGTTTATTATAGTTCAAGAGTATGTGTCTGATGCCCAAGACATCTTTTAAAAATAAAACCCAATTAATTGAGATTATACTCAATACATTACTTTTGAAGTAGGACTAAATCTCAGGAAGGTTGACAAACCTGCTGGAATGAGTTCTTGGAAGCTCGGCTTCCTTAGAATGGAGTAAGCTGCCATGGGCAGTGGGAAAGGATGGATGCCAGGATTCCAGGGAGTATGGGAGAAGTCCGAGGTTTATTAAAGAGGAGAGAACAGTCATGGGTGTGCTGGGCGTGTGGGCGCCGCCACGTGGCCTGCACAGAAGGGCTGTCACTCCTCCGAGTGTAGAACAGGAGAAAAGTCAGGACAAGAGAATCGTTTTTCATCAGGGTAAGCCTCCCCCTTTTTTTTGTCCCTTAAAATAGGGAGTCACTCAAGGTCATTCTCCCCTCCTTGCTCCTCTGTACTCTCCAGGAAAGGCAGGAAACATCACGCTTGGATCCCTTGGTATGTCCAATCCTTGTAGCACCAATTTTGAAACTGCAACTATTCTCTGATGCTGGTATTAATCGCTCTCTTTTTAGATAACTAAGTTAAATAACTTGCCTGAGGTCACACAGCTCAGGGAAAGAGCCTGACTCAAGCCCAAGATCTTATGTCCTAAAGCCACCATCTGCTTTGTGCAGAGCTAGTTCCTCAATTTCTAAGGAAGAAATACACTTCTAAATCATACAATGTTGTCAACTAGAGTTACTGCCAAAAAAAAGAATATTATTATTTTTTTTCTTGGTGGCCTAGGGTTTTTTTTCCTGGTGGCCTAAGGGTTAAGTCTTAGTGCTATCACCATTAGGACTGAGTTCCATCCCCAGCTAGGGAGCAGACCTCTCCTGTCTCACTGCTTCTCCCCTCAGTAGTATATTTCAGTAGATCTGTCTGTTCTGCTCCCCACTCTGTCTCTGGTGACTCCCTCTGCACCTCTGACCTACACCCCAGTTCTATGCAGAAAAAAAAAGGAAAGAAAAAAATTTGTTTCTCTTGCAGATGCCATGGAAAGGCCTCTACTGCTGTTCATCATTGGATGCCCCTTTCTATTTCACACCTCTGGACAGCCCCTTCCAACCTCCATCCAGCCAGGGGCACTTTCACTTTCCTTTACCATCAGTCCTCACCTTTGTTCACTTCTCTACCCCCAATCTTGTAGCACTGTGTGGTCCAGTGCTGTAATTACTCTTCTTTAAGTGTGCCTGCCTCATGTGCCAGTTACCCGGTGAACCTCAGCTTAGTTGAGGCCCGCCCTGTTCTGTGTCTGCCTGCTGGGAAAACACTGCACTGCTGGAGGAGATCTGGTGCAGTCTCGAGCTCATCACCGTGCTGAACTCCCATGGTTGCCCTTCCGCCCCCAGGGACTGCCCACAGAGTTCTCCCTTCTCCTTGACCTTTCCATTCTTCATCAGCCCACTTAACCTCGACAGAAGGCTCTGCAGTCTTGCACTTCTGAGAAAATAGAATCCTTCAGCCAGAAACTCCCTTTACCTGGGTTGCCAAATTGACAAGACCACCTGCTCTGGATCCTGTTCTTCCCAGAGAGTGAATATTTAAGTTGACTTGTATTCATCTAATTTGTGTTAATTACTAAAAAATTCAGTTTCTTTTTTCTTTCAGGGAGCTTTTTAAAATTTATTTTTAGACTGACATGTACATAGTCTCCCCATATTTATTATCATTTTGGCTATTATCATAAACCAGGGGTCACCCCCACCCTGGTTTATTCATAGCAGTCTGCTTTACGGCACTCAGTTAATCCTAGTTAAACTTTACTACACATTCTAGATCACTGGACCCCAATCTCAATCCCTAAAAGATTTTCTTCACAGAACTTTCTAGATTAGTAAAAAACATAAGCATAAAAATGAAATCATCAAAATCATTTTAATTTCAATGTATATAAAAAAACTTCTATGTTTTCCAGGCTATCTCCTCTTCTCACCCCAAATGTATTCCCACGTAAGGTGATTTTTTAAAAAATAAAAGTGGAAATACTGGGTGTGCCTAAACAAAAACATAAGCGGTTTTGCTTTAGTGACTTTTTCTCAAATCCTGATAGAGTGGAAGCAGCAAACGTGGATTTCAGTTCCAGCACTGCCTCCTTCTACCTGGGTAACTTGGGGTTAATGTCAATCAAGCTCAGTTTCCTCATCCATATAATGGGGTTAATAATAAATATTCATCTAACAGAACAATAAAGGAACAAAATATTTAGAATATTTGGTACATATTAGGAGCTTAATAAAGAGTTCTATCCTTTTTAACATTCCTAGTACAGTCTTGCACATCAGAGCCTCAGATTCACACTGGTTATGTCCCCAGGACACACACACACACACACACACACAGATATCTTTTAAGATTTTGTCTGAAAACTTCTGCTTGTAGTCATGGGGAAGTAACAGGGATCGAATTTACCCTCCTGCCTCCAACAATTTAGAAATCAGGGAAAATAGTTTTATATGTATATTTTTTATTTTTATTCCCTTGGACAGAAGAGCAGGATGGTGATCATTGAGTGAACAGAGAAAGATGAAATGAAATTTGACTGTCCCAGTCTACTGTCTAGAACGTTTCCAGGATTTAACTCAAGGAAGAGGAACCAAAACAAAGCCTAAGGTCTAGCTGAGTTCTGTGTTCAGAGAGGCCAGGTAGCTGGCGCTGCAGGACAGGGCACTGGAGGGGAAGGACCTGATCAGAAAGACAGCTCTGGAGATCTTCAGAGGGCTCCCCTGAAGTCTGTGGTGGAGTACTGCTCCGGACAGGCCCGTGAGGGGAGCACTGAGACTGAGGCACAAGGGCCTGGGGAGAGACCACACTTCCAGCAGCCAGAGAAGGAAACACCTGTAATATGCTGGGCCACAGGTCTGAGCAGCGGCTTATCTCAAAGATGGCATAAAATCATCTCTACTCTAAAGGCAGTTCTGGGCCCACTTACCAAGTTGAAGATTATGACTTGACACAATTAAACTGTTTCCAAAGAACTTAAATGCATCTTACAACAAATCCCCAAAAAATATTTCAAGGGATAAAATAAAATCTGGCACCTAACAATGTAAAATTTACAATGCCAGGCATCCTACACAAATATACTAAGCAAGCAAGGAAGGAAGAAGAAAAATATGATCCATCATGAGGAAAAAAATCAATCAGTGGAAAGGGACTTAGAAACATCACAGAAAATTGAATTAGTAGATAAGCACACTAGAACAGCCATTATAAATATATTCCTTACGTGAAGAAAGTAGATGAAAGCATAAGCATGATAAGGACAGACAGGGAAGACATTTTTTTTTAAAAAGAAGTAATGTGGAAAGATTATGCTCAATTATGAGGAAAATAAATCACAGATGTCAAGTAAGGGGTTGTGGTTAGCCTTCATATCTAACTATGATTAAAGACAAAAAAGCTGTACTTTCTAATACTCTGAGAACCAGGTATAAAAGTGACTTTTCCAAAAAATTGCATCACTTTATTTAATTATTTACATAAGTGATTCGAATCACAATTCAATCAAGTAGGTAGTTATTGGGTTCTAACTCTGTGTTTGGTAATAGTGCAAACACAAAGGTAAATTAGATATGGTTCATGTACATATAGAGTACAGTCCTGCACAGTCTCCTGGATAATTGATGGTCTAATTATGTAAGTGTATGACCTGATGTGTATATACCTGAAAAACAGTGTGGCACATGGTAAATGACAAGGCTGCAGAATAAAAAAGGAAATAAAAAGAAATAATATATAGAAGAGAAAGCAGTCATAATGCAATTATTCCATATAAGCAAATAAAAGGCTTTGACATTAACTCAAAATATAGTTATGTGTGGGCGCGGTTCTGTGCACAAACACATGCACATTTATATGCAGATAGGAACATACAAGCTAATTTTAATGTAGAAATTTAAATGTTTGGTTCCCCGCCCCCCCGTTCATAGCTATACTAGATTGTCTACTAAGGAGACAGCACACTATTTTCCATTATAAGATCCAAGCATTTCCCTTCAGCCCGTGGGACTGTGGAGGATGTCAAAGCCTCTCTATCCCAGGGGAAGAGTAGAAAATTAGAGTTTGTGTGTTTTTGATGTAGATGCACACACAGGCATGTTATATGTCTGTATACATTATTATATGCTTAATATATTATAGCTATACATACGTAACCACACATACAACTATTATAAACTATTTTCTCTAATTTCAGTCTAGGGGGTAAAAAGGTATCCAGCATAGTTCCAAAGGCTAACTGAATACAACCAACCAAATAAAGACTAAGCTAATCAAGAGATAGAAACTGGTATAAAATGAAAAAAAAAAAAAAGTTGTGGCGTACACAGGAAGGAAAAAAACCCCACATGTTGATAAATTGGAAGTCAGCCTACAAAGCAAGTGAATATAGAAAGCAGAAAAATCTATGCTCTTCAGTCCATGGAAGAGAAAAATGACAATATTTCAAACGACTACATTATGTTATGTAAGCATTTGAAAAGGAGTTTCATTTTGCAATGGCTCTAACCAACAAGGCATATAGGCTCTTGTCACTGGTGGAGAATTATTTGAGGACAAGTCTTGGTTTGTTTTAAGCAATGTCAATAATCTGATACAGTATACAGTACAGGAAGAAGCAGATATTTTTCACAGCAATTTTCTGCAGATTCTCTTACCTCTAGAAATCCTCTCGACACACATGTCAGAGACTCGGCACTGGGGTGAAGCTCCAGAGTGCAGGTACATCCCCAGCACTGACCACATAGCTCATGCATAGCATATGCTTGGTATTCGAGGCCCTCATGGATTGGGTTACACACCTATCTTATCCATCTCTGGGGCGCCCAGCCGTCTTTCAAAGGTGTACCAGACTCCTCTCTTGTCACTCTTCAATCCAGTCCCCATGAAACTATTTGGTTGATTCTATTTTTTTAAAAAACATGAACCAGAGGCCCCTTTCCTGCTTAAAAGACTTCAATAGTTTGTATCACACATGAAATCTTGACTCCCTACTTTTGCAGGCATATCTGGCCTGAGCTGGCTTTCCAGAGGTGTGTAAATACCAACCTGCCAATCCCAACTCATGCGACCTCTTGCGAGCTAAGCTCCTATCACCTCAGGCCTTGGCACAGGGCATTTTCTGTTTTTAGAACTTTGTCATCCCCCCCCCCCAATTTCCCTGTNACTCATGCGCCCTCTTGCGAGCTAAGCTCCTATCACCTCAGGCCTTGGCACAGGGCATTTTCTGTTTTTAGAACTTTGTCATCCCCCCCCCCCAATTTCCCTGTTTCTTCCTGTTTTGTTTTTTTTCCTTCTGTTCCCTGGATAACTCTAACTTATCCTGGGGGTCCATGCCTAAATAATACTGCTTTAGAGGAGTGTTTTCTGGGTGTTCCTTCTTAGCCTCCTGGAGAGTTTAGACTCCTCCATTCCTCTTTTATGATATCTCACAATTATAATTAAATAAGTATTTGCACAGTTACTGGGATAACATCTGTTTCTTTAGAAATATGTATGCTCCACAGAATTATCCTCTCTCTGTAGTACAGGCTGATGATTCTCTAGTGTCTTGTAAAAGATGCTGTACATTTTTGAACCTTCAGGAATATTGTGGTGAATGAATGAATGTACTGTCCTAATGTCCTGGGGAGAAAAGGGTGAATAACTGTGAAAAGTATAACAGAACTGTCAAGAATACTTGAAATCAGGTACATAAATTGTGAAATATAAGTCAAGGTCCTATTTGTTTTCTGACACTTGATAATGAGAAATATTTCAACAAGATGGAAACTGAAAACAAAAGAGGACTCTGATCATCATCATTTAGAGAGCTCCACTACTACCCACCCGATTATCTGTACCCTTTTAATCATGCCTGTGTCAGAGTGTCACCATTAATAACTCAAGTGACGAAAGAAAAGAAACTTGCTGGTTTTAGTATTATTTCCTTTTTAAAAACAAATGTGTGGAATGAATTATCAGCAGAAGGTCCATCTGAGTGACTCTGTGAGCTGATGTTTCAGACATAGACTGCTAGATAATATATATATTCTAAATCTCTGGCCATTTCTCTCATTTCAAAACTTGGAGTCCAGCAATGGACAGAATCCAGTGGGTCAAAATTGGAAATAGAAGGTGGAAAGACAGCACTGGAGGTCAGGGTAAAACACAAGTGAGTAGCTGAAGGCCTATTTCTAATTTCACAGCATAAGTTGTGGCTGGAGCAAAAAGCCTCCCAGGCAGGCGATGGTGTACATCCTGGTGACTGGTGTACATCAAAGCGACATCTCCACCCACCCGTCCCTAGGGACCTCTGGACCCTTAAGCCTCACCACTCAACATGTGTTTCCTTTCAACAGGGTCTTCAAATTCAACACTCCCAGAGAGAAACTGTCATGTCCTCTCACTCTTCTTATATTCCAGGCTTCCCCACTTCAGTAACTATCCCAGCACTTACATGATTTCCTAAACTAGAAACCCAGAAATCTTGAAACTTCACTCCATCTCCATTCTATGCAGCCCCTGTCAGGACTTCCTGCTGTTTCTACAGCTGAATGTCTCCCGCATTCCTTCATTCCTCACATCTCCACTGCCAGAACTGTTATGCCGTCAATATTGGGGTGTGGCTAACTGCTGCAGCCTCCATCTGATCTCCTCACCGGCAACCTTTCCACACTCCCATCTGTTCTCTATGGGATTACAGAGGAGTTCTGTAAAAATACAACTCTAATCGTACTACTCCTGCTTAACACTCTTCTGTGACACCCTATCATTCCCTTTATCTGCTAGTAGCAGAACCACTTATCATGTTGATTTGTATTTACTTATTTACTCTTCTCTATCTCCCACTGGGCTTTGAAAACATGAGTGTTGGGCCTATGTCTTGCATGTCCAGTATTCAGCACCACGCCTGGCTCAATAAATCCCAGTGAAAAGAGTGAAGCTTCAGGAGATGAAAGAATATAGTAGCTGCCTCTTCATATCTGGGCATATTAAAGAGGATAAAGGTATTCCTGGGAGGATTAAAGAACTCAAGAAAGAAGCTAGAGAAAAGTATTCTGAGGAAGCAGAGGAGAATGAAAATGAGTAGAAGCATCAGTGAATGAAAGAGAGGAATGACGAGGACAGAGAGGGGACTGCAACCTGCATTTGCCTCCCCTGGGTGGCAGAACAGATGTGACAGAGCACCCAGGGCTTCTAACGATGAAACAGTGAGTTATGAGCCAAGGGACCACTAAGTGTCTTCATAGACATGTGGAAGGGTCAAGAGCTCTTTTATTGACTCCAAGTGAAGCCCTGATTAAGCACTATCTTCACATAGCCTTTCAGAGTTAACAGGGAGGTATCATTTTTTTGGGACATGTATTTGAAATATAACAAATGTTGTGCTAATAAATGGAGGGTAAAACATATATATCAACTTAAGTCAATAACAGCTGAGGAGAGATTGCTGAAATTAGGGTAGAAAACTTCAAAAGGGTTTATAGAAAAGCAAGGGAGATTCTCATGGTCAGAGAATACCCAAGAAGTATTTCCAGTCTCCATGAGGACCTGGGGAAGAAAGTTAAAACACAGGGACACAGCTGCTGCTTTTCAACTCTTCCAGTTGATGACTGTAACTTTGGAAAGGAAACCGGTTTATATAGGAATGGAGCAGCTGGTCACACAGATGGTGTCCAAACATGCAATCTGATATTCTGGGTTCTGGCTAAAGGCTCCAGGGGTGAAGGTTCCTGGAAAGTGACAACATGTATCATGGAAAAGAGGAAAGAAGGTTGCAAGCAGTGCCTGAGCACAAGAGAACTATTTTGACATCTATGACTGGAGAGTGACATTGCTCAGTGAAAATATAAATGAAATTGTGAACTACTTCACAGTAAGGAGATCACCTAAGGCAGAGAAAGACAAACCACAGTGGGAAAAGATTTCCACAGTTAAAGGACTCTGGTTTAGATCACCACGCTAGTATCTCATGTGATGCTAATACTCATTGCTTAGGGAATCCTACATACTAGATACCACTCTTTCAGACTGCACCTCACATTAGCATAGGAAGTCTAAGGAAAACCATGAAGAAAGAAACTAAGTTAAATTTGGCATTTGTCATGGCACTTAGGTCACACAAAAACTTACATCCTATCCACCCTCCCACAACTATGGGCCACTGATGTTTCAATGGATGGATTGGTAACAAAAACAAATTAACAACGACAAAAATTTTAAATTCCACACAGCTAGTAATGAGGTATAAAATAAACATGAAACAGTAATATAAGGAGGGAAATATCTCACAGAGAAACCAAGACTTTGGAGGACGGGACTAAAGCCCACGGTGTATCAATAGAATGGTATATTTTGAACAAAAGATCCAAGTTCAGTATATCAAGTTGAACTTCACATAAAAAAGGCCAACAGAGAAGCTCATGAAAATGGGCGTGGGTTGGTGGGAACATTTGGGTCATGAGAAAAGAGGAGGAAAATCAAAGGGATGGAATTGTGGGAACACATGATATACAGGAATGGCATGATAGTTATAAATGACCTGATTTCCTAACAAATTATTTTGCTAAAATCAGAGGGTACGAAAAATTTGTGCCTTGTTTTATTGATTTTTTTAATTTCTCAATAAATGGAAGAAGTCATAAGGAAAAGGATTTAGTGTCAGCTTAATTTTAACAAATGTGGGAAGGGTAGTTGGTCATTTAGAAACATTGGAACTTTTGGGAGAAAGCCACGGGGCCAGCCTACTCATAACCCTGTCAGAGATGTTTTAGAGGAGATTTTTTGAAAGGAAGGTTACACTAAATAATCTTTAAGTTCCTGCTGAGACATTAAAGACAATCTCTACATTCTAGTCACACTGAAGAATCCCAGAAGTGGTTGACATAAAAGCTGAGAGAGAAGCAACATCCAGTGCCTCCTCTGATTATACTGTAGAGAAACAAATAGCACTACAAACTGGGCACATTAAAAAGAGCATGAGAAAATGCATATGAATATAATATAGAGCTATCACAATTAAAAAAATATAGTGCTAGAATAAAAATAGATCAGTAACAGAAAGTTGATACTTCAGAAATAGACTAAAATGTATATAAGAATTGAAATGCTAATAAGAGAAGTAAATCAATGGAGGTATTAAAAATTGGGAATATAAGTTAACTTCTAGAGTGGGCAAAACCTTTGTGTATTTAGAAATGAAACAAGAACTCAGAAAATGTCAGTAGACTTGTTTTCAAAAAAGAATACTAGGAACTCCCTGGTGGTACAAGGGGTTAAGTCGCAGCACTATGAAGCTATCTGCAGCCACTGCAGCACAAGTTCAATCCCTGGCTAGGGAGGTGACCCACATGGCACAGCAGATCTCTCCTGTCTCACCCCTGCTCCCTTCAGCAATCAATCTGACCGTTTTGTGCCCCACTCTCTCTGATGAGTACTCTCACCCTCGGCACCTCCGGCCTGCACCCCAGTTCTTGTATGCATAAATAAATAAATCTTTAAAAAAACAAAAACAGTAACAGCAAGAAACATCCTAGGGATATTTTTCATGAAATATGAACTCTGAAGATTAAACTGCTAAACAATTAATGACCAAATACAAACAAACAAACAAAAAAATCAGCAAAGGTGATGGGTGAGGTGTGGTAACATACGTCTGAAAAATTAGAAATTTATATTCCTAAATTATATATATTATTGTAAGTCAAGTCAATGTTACTTTAATAAAAATGTTAAGACAATCCCTAAAAATCCTATCTGATAAATGGATAAAGTATGAAAGGAATCCATTTACAAAAGAGTAAATATGAATAGGAAATGAAGAGAGGAGAGGAAATAATTTTAAATGAGTAATAAAAAAATTAAGGTCAAATAAATAGGATGCCACCTTTGCATACCAAATCAGTAAATGTTTAATAGATATGCATATTTTGTAAATTAATTGCCCAGTATTTAACAAGAAACTTTATTCATTTCTTTTGGCTTGCTAATTCTACATGTAGGAGACTATCCAAAGGAAATAATCCTAATTGCTAAAAAGCTATGTGCACAAAAATGTTCACTGCGATCTTATTTCTTAAAAAGAAATGGAAGGATGGAATAACGTAAATTTTTTATGAATGCTTAATGTGTGCAGGTACTATGCAGCCGTTGTATGCAAGTGAGCATATTTAAAAGAGAACATTACATCTCACAGCTGGCCCATGAAATACATATAATTCTCATTTTACAGAAAAGTTAAAATGCTTTTACATGCATGAAGAGACTTAAGTTGCCAGAAAACAAAAACTTGACTAGCATGAGTGAAAAAAAAATGGAAATAGCCTAAATGTAAACAACTGTAGTGGTTAAATAAACTGAGAAGGATTTATTCCTCAGATTATTTAATTTTTTAATAAAAAACTATAAAATGGAAAAATGCTTTAGGATAAGAGAGGAACAAAATT
The DNA here is from genome assembly GCA_019455555.1 of Galemys pyrenaicus. NCBI lineage: Eukaryota > Metazoa > Chordata > Mammalia > Eulipotyphla > Talpidae > Galemys > Galemys pyrenaicus. The sequence goes on from JAGFMF010011574.1 coordinate 10,395,289, forward strand.
GTAGAATAAAACATCTTACATTTAATATGATTACAATATTTCCATAGAAAAAAGACTGGAATATATAAACACTAACCAAAGAAAACAAACCTGACCCTGAAATAATGTCCAAAAAGGAAGCCATATGGCATCCCTGAGCACAAAGCCAAGTGAGGATCAATTGATAGACTAGGAGAAGGATGAAGGAATGTCCAGAAAGACCCAGAAAGGCTCAAAAACAGTTTAAGCAGTTTGGCTAATACAGGAGATAAGGAATGAAATTCAGGGCAGATACGGTAAATCTTATATAATGAGTAGAGCTGTAATTCTTTTCATGGTAAGTTGCTGGGGAAAATCATAAATTGGTCATGGTTAAAATGTCAGAAGACTCAAAATCATAAGAAAAAATAATGAATTATTGAGGTTGCGGCTTACTCAGAAAGTCACACAATATTTTCTGAGAGAAGTGGGAGGTGGAGAAAAGAGTAAAGCAATTTTTGCTCTATGAATATTTCAATTAGGCAGCTGAGAAAATCTGGGAGGAAAAATACAAATCTTTGTTCGCAAGTTATTAAAAGGATGTATCTGTCTAGATTACCCTTAGGGAAAAAGGACCTGAATAAACACATGTTCAAAACCTAGAAAATATTTACACAGACACACACACACAGACACACACACACACACCCTGCAGCAGACTAATATCCAATAGCATGATTTAAAATTTTGGAGAATTTTATAAATATCCTAAGTATACTGCCTTATATACTCAATCTTTGACTTTCCTTTTTATATTTCTCCCTTTCCCTTCCACCTATCTGCTCTCATAATTTCCCTGTTATAGTAAAAAAGAACCACATGCATCTTTTTATATATGTGTGCATTTATGTGAGGGTATATAGATAGATGTATGACTATTGGTTTGTGCATGTATATGTGTGCATGTAAAGATAATCACATATACATAATATATATTTAATTTCCTACAACTAGTTTAGGCTTATATCTAAGGCCACCAGGGACAAAAGTGAAAAATAAAAAGAAACTAAGTGCATGGTCAACTCAGCGTGAAATTTATGGGTTTGTAGGTGGAGAACTCAGTAACTCTGCAAAGGCCGTTGGTTTCTACTTAGTGTTTACTATCTACCTTTATTTAACTTGATGGGCAAATGTGAATTGTTCTTCTGACATTGTAACAATGATCTTAGTATAATAACTGATTGTCACTTCTCAGTGCCAATTCTGAGAAGAACATCTGGGATTTGGTTACTGTTGGAAGTCTGCACCCAGTGCCTCAATGAATAGCCTTTGAATGACAGAGCAAGTGAGCAGGTGAATACCGCCAGCCTTGTTTCTTTCTAGAGCGCTCAAGTCCCACCTCCCCATAATGTCTTCCCTCAGAATGCCCAAGATTGACCCTTCTGGAAATTACTACATTACTAGCCCATACCACTCCTTAATACGTGCTTCTACACATTATTTATAGTGCATTTTTTTTTTCAATTTAGGATGACATGCTCCTCAAGGACACCTACAAATATAAGTATTTATTCCCAAAGCACTTGTTATAGGGGCTGGTGAAAAAACCCTCAATAGATGTGTTACATTAAATGATGACATACTTTCAGTGATATTCTAATTGTGATATCTCAAAACACTGTCTCTATTGAATGCATTTTATTAATATTCCAACATGTGGTGGAAAGAGAATGTGAGATTTGGTATCCATTGAGCTAGGTTTCCACCGTGGCCGCTTCCATGCTGTAAATGTCACCCAAACTCTGGGGCTTTATTTGTAAAACAGGAACATTTATAAAAACAGCAACAACAGTAAGTATCTGCCTCTTTCAAAGAGAAGGCTGTGGAATCAGATGGTGCAATGTACAGGGAAAGAGCTATGCAAATTGGAGAGCAAATATCAGCACTTCCAATTTCCAATTTTAAGTAAGAAACTGATGTTGTAATGCTGCATGATAGACCCCAAGTGTGGCTTTTTCTAGAACAGCCATTAGGCAGAAGAGTGAGGTGGTGAAAAAAAGAATCTCAAGCACCACCTGCCAAGCATGCCCTCCTGGTAATCCCAGATCACACTCAACACTTGCACATGGAGAGATTACTGGGCACCTGCCACCCACACCCTTGGGCGTTGCTGTGAGCCTCTTTGAACCCAGGGGAAAGCTTACCAGACACAAGCTGCTGTCCAGGCAACCCCACGGGAACCATGCCCAAGTTATTCATGGCGGTGGCCCAGGCTGTGGGATCTGTCACGGACATGTTGAGCTGGGTCGTATCTATCGCTATACTCCCCAAACCATCGGCAGCTGTGGGCGGGGGAGGAAGAGAACAAACAGGGACTTCAGAGTCAATGAGCAAGGGTGTTTGTTTTAAAGGAAATCACATTTCTAGAGATGTGAGGCTTCATTTAGAACGTTCCCAAACCGCACAGAAAATAGAGCACTATAATCTACAGCAATGTCTTTTCCAGACGTAAACATAAAGAGTTTGTGAATACATTCTGGGAGGAAACTTAATGACATGTAGTTTATACACAGTATGCCATTAAGGAAGCACCCCTGGAAAAAACTGAAGACTCGCTTTCATCTCACAGTGAAACAACATTAGTTAAGTTCCAGGGTGGAGATGCAAAGCAGGAATACTCTCTTGGTAAAACAAGTCAATCGGCTTAGTGGACTAAGAATAAATAAATTAATCTGCCTCTGAGTATACGTCTAGAGCAGGCGCGCCTTCGAAATATCTAGCAGAATCTCTGAAAACAATTGTCAAGCAGTGAAACTGGTCTTGACTGAATTTATTATATCATCTAGTAACAGATTCCCTCCTGTACAAATTTTTTTACATTATTACATTTAGGAGGGTGCCTATAATGACTTTTCCAAAATATTTCCTCTAAGTACAAACTTTCACCAAAACCAGATAATTAAATAAATAATATTTAAAACCCAATAGCACAGACCAAAAAAAACTCCACAGAGATATATATCAAATTTGACTTAATGTTCTGTGATGGTCACTGGTTGTAAGATTTGATTTCTTTAAGGATCCCAGCTCCTGATTCACTGCATATTGTCATGATCGAGCAAGCTTTTCCTCTAAGAACCCAAAAGGCTTTGCTTGTGTCCTGTGCTGGCCACGGACCTTTACCTGCAGCCATCATCTGAGGAATCTGCTGGGAACACTGGGTGATGCTTTCGATGCCACCTGCATCTACTGTTGAATTACGAGCATCCTGGGAGACAGGGGCACTTTGATGGCTGAGCTCGGGGTCCCCACGGAGATCATCAGATTCTGCAAAAGGGAAAACAAATGTGGTGAGAAACTAAATGGGCTAACGGCCATGAGAGGAAACAAACAGGAACACATAAAGAACAACTTGTAGACACAGACACAGAAATGGCGCTCCTCCTGTCTCGCTGCTGCCTCCTGGCTGGGCCTCGGAGCCCCTGGCAGGCAGGTCACTCACCTGGAGCCGGGGCTGGCTGGCTGAATAGCCCCGTGTGCAGAAGCCTCTAGTGCCTGGCCTCCCACTGCAGAGGCTGTTCAAACGGGCCTTATCAGTCCCCGCACAGCCTCTTCCACACAGCATACATCAATGGAGAGGGCAGACTCGGGGCTCACTACGATTTTTTTAAGTTAAAAAATTAATTGATGGTGTTATTTTGAAAGACGGTTGTCTGCCATATTCAGAGGGGAGAAGAAGTGGGAAAGGGAAAGGGAAGAAAGCAAGAATCTGTTCACTGTGAGGTGGTAAAGGTATGTATCTCAATTATAATAGTTAGGAAAGGCAAAGGGAGAGAATGGCAGGCTGTCCACGGAAGAAGAGCTAAAGGGTGTCAGGGCAGCAAATGAAAAGCAGTGTGTGTGTGTGTGTGTGTGTGTGTGTTAGCTCTATGGAAAGAGAAATTTTCCACATTTTTGACCATTTGTTTTATATGATTTTTTCCTAGAATTGCACCATTTATATCTATATATTTTGATTAGTATTTTCAAAGCATTTTTCTAATAAAAATAATGATAGAACATTAAATAAAAGTGCAAAGTCCCTCCATATCACACTATATTAAGAAAAATCACACTAGATAAAAAAATTCTCTCCAACTTCAAAAATTCAAAGCCATAGCATTCAGACATACATATCTGAAGTGCACTTTTGCACTGGAAGATAAAACAAATTGCTAAGATGGGTGACCTCTGATATTTGAATTTTAAGTAAATTTGTTCTAACAACTGAGTTTAAAGATTCATTTCTATTTTAATGTAAAATAAAAAATTTTACTACACCATGTTTCTGTTAATGAATCTTTCAGAATCACAGTCTGTATGTCAGTATATCCCATGTAAAATTTGGCCATTTTAGGGTATGTGCTTTTATTTCTTAGCTGCAAGAATCAGTAAACCCTCGAAGAGCGTACTGTCAAAGAGAACTTCCTGCCAGTTGAGTATAAGTTTAATGCAAATGGATTTTTGGGTTTCAATAAATGAAGAATAGGTGGATAACCAGCAAATTGTCTCCAAGCTCTCTACAAATTCCTAGTTCTTAGGAAAGGCAAAAGGAAAAAATGGCAGACTGACTATAGAAGATCTACAGGGTGTTGGGGAAGCAAAGGAAAAATGTGTGTGAGTGTGTGCGTGTATGTGTCTGTGTATAGAAAGGAATGTGAGATAATGGGGAATTTTTTCCTAACAGTCTGCCAGGAAGAAGAAACATCTGCATAATGCAGGTAGTGAACGACTCCAACTCTGGCAGCATATTATAGGTATTGAAATTCACCTACCCAAATGAATTCTGAACTTGTATATCTATTGTTCATCAATTATCTTAGGCAATGGATGCCATCAGACAAGGAGAGTCTCAGCAAATAAAATAGATTCAATAGCATAAGAAATACTTAGCTAATCTAAAATCCCTGTGCTGTGCTTTGTTTAGTCATATACCAGCAAAATTTCCATGATGAAACCTTGAAGCACTTTCCTTTCTCCACGACAATTTCCACAGAACACCAAATCAGAGTCAAGCTAGAATGTGTTCATTCTTCTGCTCAAATATCCCCATGGAAGAGCCATTTCAGATCATTGCAAGGTCACTATTTGTCTTACTTATCTCCCCAAATGAAGTTTAGTGGCTAACTACCTCTAGCTCTGGTTCTCCCCAAATGGGCATTAATCATGACTTATTCCTGTTGAATGACCCCACGGTTCTGGAACACTGGATCTGAGAACATCCCTTGACTTTGTAGGCTTTATGACTTGTGCCAGGCTGGCCTTGTTCACTGTGCCTTTCCGTTACAGAGTTCTAGGGCTAGCACTGTGACTGTCTGTTCCAGTGATAGTTTCCACCCTGGTAATTATGGTCGTGCAGAAAGGCACCAAGGGTCCTGGAGGTCCAGAGCTTCTACCCACTCTTTTTATGCCCATCTTAGAACCCATACTATTTTATTTCATCAAGAATGGTAACATGTGGCTAACATGTTATAGAAGAAAGCACAGCTTTATTTGCAAGATGTGGCTTGTAAATCTGAATGTCTTCCCTAATGGGACTGTGGCATTCAATTTATTACATCTCTTTAATCTTCCCATCCAATGACTTTAAGCACATACAGTTTTATCTGGTGGTCATGTACCTAGGGTGGTGACTCTAAAGTTAAGTTCTGTAACATCATAGTCATCTCCAATAGTCAGAAGGATGCTGTAAAATTCTTTAAAAAAACAAACTAAATTGATTTGACCCCTTGGTTTGGAAGATGATACCTTTAATTAATTACTGCCTATTAATCTATGAATAATTGTAAGAGCGATTTTTGTTCCCTACTAACATCTATTGTTTCTATTGAATATCTGCCTCTTTAAATGATTCAAGACCATAATCCCTAATTTATCATTCAAATCAATTTCTCTGTCTTAGTTTTCTTATTTCTAAACCATAAAAAAGATTAATATTCTTAATGATGTTTATTTACACACAGAGATATGGGGAGTTAAAAATTATAGCTAATAAAGTACTTGGAATATAGTAGGTGCTAATTATTATTATTTTATTTGGACATGTAGTGTTTCTATTAAGGTACCCTGGGATCTTTGTGTTCTGCTGGATAATTATGTAATTAATTCTAAAACAGTGAGTAACACTTGATATTTCTAAGAGTAAGTGTTGCCCTAGCTTTCTGTGCTTACCTAAACTGTAGCAGGGTATTTCTTCATTTTTTACAATTCCTTTATAAAAATAATGTAATTTAAATGATGTACGAATTACTCTCTCTAGATTTGTTTTTGCATATGCAATGACAAAAGCTCTGAAGAGATTCATGACCAATTGTGAAATTGGCAGTTTCTATTTACAGCTTTTAGTGAGGTGAGAGCATCACAAAATAATCAGATGTACCAAATGTCAAGAAAAATAGTATAGTTTTATCCAGGGTTTAGTTGACAACTAACTTATTCTTTGTGAGTGGATAATCAAATACAAAACTTCATATGGGATTTCATAACTCCTTAACAAGGTATCTTTATGCTCAGTATGTCACTGGCCTATGTCAGTGAGGCAAGTGGCTTTTGAAACCCACTGATCCCATAAACATTTACTTGACCTAAGAAATGGTACAGCTTTCTCCCACTCTTAGAAACATAACTCTTTCTCACCCTGTGAAACTTTCATAGGTCCCAAAGAAACTCACACTGTGAGTAATAAAACCCATCTGTAATTGTCTAAAAAAAACATAGATTTCTATTAACAAGGGGTCAAGAAAAATTAGGTATTGAACATAAGTTTTTAAATATTTAGTTTGACCAGTTCATGCCTACTTTTATAGAAAAATAATTAGTGAGGAAATAAAATTTATTAATGCCATATAAAAAACTGATACCAAAGAAAACTTATTTTATTTGATATCTAAAACCTTTTTATTTTATAGGCTCCAATCACTGGTATTATCATGGTTTGTGTTCACAGGAAAAAGAAAAATGCATTACTACCCAAAGTTTTACTGTCTTCTTCCAGCATTAAGAAAATACTTATTTTTGATCTTCATATAATCAGTAGGCTAATCTCTCGAGATTATGGAAATGTGCCATAGTGTAAAACAACATGGAATATCACTAAATACCTGTGACTTATCAACCACCTGATTTTTAAGCAACTGTCTATAAGGGAATAAGGGAAACATTTCTGCTTCCTGTAACTAAGCAACTAAGCAAATTGTAGTTAGTCATACTGAGGAGCAACTCAAAAAGCTTAATGTCTTTCATCAGCTCTTTAAAATTCTCACCATTATCTTTTCAAGTATAAAACAATCCCAAAGACCATGCTCTAATTACTAAATAAACTTCTAAGGAGGGTGGGTCCTGTGAAGTAGTGGGCCTTTTGTTTTGCTGACCCAGGGGATAAGAAGCAGCTGCAGTTTTGAGGCAGAGTGAAGGCACTCCGCAAAATGTGGTAAAGGAGACCAAAGCTAAGTGCTTTGAGGGAAAACTAAAAAGGATATTAGGTGGCTACCCATGGGCAAAGGGGGCTGCGGAGAAGAGACATGACAAGAGCAGACATTCAGGGGTCACTGAAGATGATACAGTGTAAATTTCTCCATGTTTCCCCTATTGCAATGTCATGAAAGCTTAATTGCTTCTGAATATTTAGATAGGAATAATTTTGGGGTGTTTGAGGTCCTTTACATGAGAGGGCTTGAAGAAAATCATGAAGCAGCAGCTGATAAAAGACATGACCTGAGAGACAACATGATTAAGCAGGGTAAATTTTTGAAGTCTATTAAATACATGGGGTGTCTGTTAATAGGCATCCCCTGATTAATGGAAAAATAATAATATGGAGGTTTTGAAGAAGAGATTAGATTAGATTAGGTTTTCAAGTAGAGGAACTAAGACTATAAGGGAAATTGCTGGTGAGAATCACAGAGTAGAAACATTATATGGGATAAAATGGGAAAGATCTTTCTTAGTGAGAGCATGAAAAGTTACCTGTTGGAAACGGTCTGAGCATTGGATGGAACTGGTAAACATCAATTCAGGAAGGGCTGGACCCTATAGCACTTTATATCGAAGTCATGATATTAAAAAGCCTTCTTCAATGTCTGAACTGCCTCTTATATATTCGTAAAGTCACTGAATTCTTTTCCAAAGTGTCACAATCTGGCATATGGCACAGCACAGAGGACCACAGCACACTGTACCTTTCTCTGCACCTGCATTTGTAACTTCATACTCTAGTTAGTTGTTTATGTCTCGCTCCTAAAAAACAATAATCTTAATAATGAATAAGGAAACTAGTCGATCCATACCCTGCAGTTGGCAAACACAGACCCTAGAATGTGCCAAGCTACACACATGTACAAATATATACACACATACAATCATGTGCATACATATGTATACACACAGGTACATACATACACACATGATATTTATAAACATGTATAATATATTTAACATTACCTATCAGTTATGCATAAATTATATAAGCATTTTTTTATTTCAAGTGAATTCAGATATAGAAAGAAGGAAAGGAAAAATAAAAAGGAAAGAAGGGAATATTAAAGGAAGCAAGGGGTAAACTTTAGTTGCAGGCTCCAGTCCCAAAGCTGAGAGGTTTGAAAGGTAAAGAGCACAAAAGAGAAAACTGCCATTGGAAACTAGAACACAGATGAATTTAAAGTATCAAAGAAAGACAATTTAAAAAGATGTTAGACCATTCTATACACGCTTTTGGTGCACTTAACAAGTCATCCTCCAGAATCTATGTTCCCACACTTCCTGGCAGCCAGCGTCAGGTCAGAAGCAGGTTACTGCAATGTTCTTCTTTTGTAAGACTTCTTGCACCTGCTCTTTGAATGAACTAAAATCTATAAATAACTGCATCTCTAGACCCATTAAGCAGTACATTAGAGTAACAAAGGCATATATGTACATTACTATAGAAGAGAAATCACTGGAAGAAAGAAAAAGTTTCAACTTGGCACACACTGCAGAGGATAAAAAGCAGATCTGGTCATTTCTTAAACACAAAATGCCATTATGGGCCTGTGATTACATCCTCCATTTTTCCCACTTTGTCTAGAAGCCAATTTCAAACTACAAATCATCTTTCTTCCTTCTTAGGGAGGAAAAGACTGCTGAATAGATAAGGTTTTACCCATGACACATCTGTCTTCAAAGAACTCAAACCTTGAAAGGGACAGAGGGAAGGAAGGAGGGCAGTAGGGAGAGGGAAGGCAGGAAGAATAGAGGGAAGGATGGGGGGAAGGGAAGGGGTAAGGGCAGAAGGGAGAGAGGGGGAGAGAGAGAGAGAGAATGAGAACCAGAGGTGTCCCTTGGCAATCACGAAATCAAAATAACTAAATATATTTCAAAGACATTGCTCAACCAGGATGTTTGGGCAGCATAGTAGATAAAACCTATTATCTTTGACACAAAGAAAAATACCACTTGGCCTTATATATGTAAGTGTAAAAAAATAACAGATAAAATTTCGTATTTAGGAAAATGTTGCTTTTTTAAAAAGTACCGCTTTAGGGCCTCCCTGGTGGTACAGCAGGTTGAGAGCCACACTGTGAAGCATCCGTAGAACAGCAGTATGTGTTCCATCCCCGGCCAGGGAGGGGACCCATATGGCGCAGCAGACCTCTCCTGCCTCGCCCACTGCTCCCCTCAGCAGTGTATTTCAGTCCATTTTCCTGTTCTGCTCCCCACTTTGTCTCTGGTAATTCCTCTCACCTCCCACAATTCTGGCCTGTACTCTAGCTCTTGTATGTATAAATAAATCTTTAAAAAAATTAAAAAGTACCACTTTATATATGTAGATTGACAAGAAGATGAAAAGATAACACCTTCGGGATACAGGGCTTCTCTTTCTATTAAAAATAGAAAGGAAGAAAAAACAGGACTGGATGCTCTTATGATATCCTATTTTAATGCCTTTGTATGGACTCGTTTTAAATACAGACCCTTCCATGCTTAGGACTACTTCAGATTTTTTGAAAAGGGCAATACTACATCTGAAACAATGTAATCCCACACTCAAACCCCTCAGTCTTAGATATCCAGGAACCATACACACCATACCTTGTTACATGTTGTTTTCTACTTTCCTAAGTACACTTATGATAGAAAAAGTGATCGCTGCTGACTCCTGGTGACTGAATTATTAAAGGATGCAATCTCCTCTGTAAACATAAGCTCAGATCCATTAAAATCAGAAGAGTCTGGCTTGGAGTAAGCCTTTTTTCTGAGTCCCTGGGATTTGGGACAAACACATGCAGTTTTATAAAGCATCAAGGTTCAAGCCTGAGAGTTCATCAATTCTAACTTGTCCCAGATACAGAAGTCCCTAAAATGTTTCTGACAGGTAACTGTTTCAAAATAGACTTAACAGTTCACAAGCAATTCCTTCAGCCAAGATCTTATCTGGAAAATTGAAGACCTGAGCTTTGTCTTAGAATCCTGCTTCCTCACTGGTGTGTGATGGGAAAGGCTTCTTCTGTGCCTTGAAGAGGGATATTGGGGCATAACTACCAAGTAAGTGTTCAGGGGCCAACTTGTGGAAGAAAATGAAGGCATATCAGATAATTCTTGCGTCCCTCTCAATGGACAAGTTCTTTTTTGTGTTTGTTCTCCATCCTGTGTCCATATCAATAGCTTTCCAAAAATTCTGTAGAATGGACTCAGTAAACAGAATGCTGTAACCACAAAAAGGTTTCACCTGAAATGGCAAAGCTGTGAACTGCCGTGAAAAAGCAACACAGAGACCGGAGTAAGACCCTTTTTGAGAAAGGGGGTGACTCCTGGAAACAAAGACTTCAGGTGAATCTCAGGCTTCAAAGACACCACAGTCAAGAGAGCTGAATTCTATGAGCCATGGACATGGCCACAAATCGAAGGACAATTTGTTAAGCATGCACAGAGCAGAAAGGCATATCGTCACATACTGGTCTTTCCAGTCACACTTAAATACAGAAAACAATTTCTGTAAACATGATTATCTTCTTGTATAAGGGAGAGCAGACAATATATATTTCTATAATTTGTGTTGTTTTGTACTCAGTTTTTTCATTATGTACTCATTTTACACCTTGACCCAACCACGGAATACATATTAAGCTACAAAGTGGAACATTTTAATTGTAGCTGGTGAATAACTGACCTTTAAATGGCTTTAAACTCTGGTAAATGAGTTATCTATTTTCTAAAAAGGCATGATCAAGGCTCTTTAATTGATGGAAATCTACCTGCAATAAAACCTAGATCAGACCATGACCGGCCTGAGCCAGTTGCTCATCCTGTTTAAAGTTTCTCTGGGTAGGGTCACAAAGAACATGTTAGTTACTCTTTAAACTAATGTGCTCTTAATGATGCCATTGCAACACCATGAATAAAGCATTAGCCCTGTAGTCATAATTGCCCCAGGACTCGGAGACTTAGCAGAGCACCCCTTCTTCCACTTTGTTGCTCCAGGCCAGAGGTCTTGATTTTCTCTTTTCTTTAAATGATCACCCATAGTCCTTGCTTATGCTCTGGACCCAAAGAACAGAAAGGTGGGGGCCTTGAAGGTGGGGGATTATTCCTTTTACTCCACAGGGGGTGGAGCTGGTTCATTCCTGGAGATGAGCCAGTTGGATGCTGGAACCTGACCAAATGCATGTGCAGCAAGACAGTCAAAGGGAAAATTCTTGACTGGTAGAGACCATTCCAAGAAAAGCAGTCAAATCTTTGGTGGTACTGTTGTTTTCAGCACCACTAAAATGGAGGGGCTCAGACAAGAGATAGGCATGAGTGACCCTAAGGAGCTCTGGATCCTGAGGTTGGGCGTAAAGAGAGGGCACAGCAATATGGGTCCAGTCTCCCCTGGGCTTCCTCTCAGAAGCTAATAGAAAGATAGATGTTCTGGTTCTTTCTTGGCAAAGATGGTCTTTATGTTCTAGCTACTTTTGCAGGTCAGGGATCACTGCAAGTAAGGATGGCTGTGGAGATCTCAGTGAGGTTTTCCTAACCTTTCAGATCTCCATGGAGTTCCCAGAGGGGTGTGAGGCAGGAGAGATGTTGATGGGAAGGTGCCACACTGAAGACAAGGTTGAAGGTCCTTGTGAAAGCTGTTGCTACATCTATAACTCCTTTCTATCCTCTCTCTATCTTGATCACAGATTTCCATAAAAAGCCCTAAGTATGCAGCTCTTCACTTCACCCTCTCCAGTGCATCCGCATTCTTCCTGTCAGTAGGAGGAGCCATTTGCCTCTTAAAAATGTCATGTAGAAATCCTGTCATCCAAGGGGATGACATTTAGAGAACTAAGCTCATCAAATAAAATCTTTCTCTACGCCAGTCTTCTGGATCAACAACCTATCTGCCTCCAGGAAAGCAGCCTGTATTTCTAAGAATGGCAGTGTTATTAATTAGGCACTAAAGGCACAGAGGTCTACAATAATGTTGGGAGCAGAAACTGTTTTGTGTCAATGTGCAATGAAACCTGAATTATCAGAAATAGTTACTTATTTCATGACTAGGTATTTTGTACTATGACAAATTCTCTAATTATCAACCTTAATGTTTATATAGAAGTCATTATAGTTGAAAATCTTTTGCAAGGGTTTTCTCACTTTGCAAGAATTCCTGTGCCTGCACCATTATGGAGAAATCAGCCCCTACTACAATTAATGAAATGCATCACCTGTCAGCAAATAATTTCAAAAGCAGAATTACAAAAATCCTGCCTACAATTCCTAAAGACAAAATTGTACTGAATATCAGATGTAAACACATGTCATATGTTTGATTCACTATGGGGTGAGGCCCTCAAAATAAAACTGTCATTACCTGGACCCTTTCAAGGTTTTTAATGCCTGTGTCCTTCCTGCCTCCCCTGTGTGAAGCACACAAAACTGTATTTCCACTTAAATACACCACACTTAGTTGGGGATCAAAAGCTGTCCCCACTTATTTTTTTGCAGATTATACTTACACATATAGGGGGAAGACAGAAGAGTGAGCAAAACCTGACCCTAAAGAACACAGAAAATACCTCTGGCCCATGGCACTGAAGGTAATTTCATGTTAGTTTATAATAATCATACTTATTTACAGTTTTATTATTTATAAAAAGGAAATTATGCTGAATGTGCTTTGTGGGAATTACAGTATATTACTATTGCTACCATAGTTTCTTATTTTCACAGCTAGATGGCTTAAACCCAAACTAAACAAATATTTTAAAAGAACTCCCACTAGCATTATCACGTTTTTTCCATCCTAGTCCTAATGAAAAAAGATCTGTTCTTCAAGTCTTCTGATGTCCGTAGTCTTATACAATTCTAAATTTTATGGTGTATCATGAAATACTGCTCATTACAAAATAATGACTAAGAAAATAACTAGCAACTAGTGGGGGTCAAACAGTACAGTGTCTAAAAAATGGCCATGAGAAGCACAGTGGCTGTCAACTCCAAATACCCACAGGCCTTGACTATTATGGTAATTACGATGATGATTTTATTATTTGCACAATGCAGCAGACACGTGTTCCGCTACTTCTCCAATATACCAACCTGACATGGTCTCTACAACACAAAGAGTTTTATTAACAAAGTAAAAGCAAGAGCTCCACATTACAATCTCCAAACACTAAATTCTTTTTTTTTAGGAGACACCATTTTCATTCAAATGCACTCCCCAAACTCTTGCTATCCAACACTCCTAACTACCAGTTAATTTAACTGTCCTTTTTCCTAGCAGTGAAATTTGTAAGGACATGCAGAGACACAGTTCTTTTCAAGCTGAAAGTAAACATCAATATATATTATGTACATGTAAATTAATATAAGGTCGTTTTTATTCTAAGGATATTATTACTAACCCTAATACTGAATAGAAACAAGCTTAAGACTATTAAGTAAAAGGGGAATATCGTTTCCTCAGTCTTTCCTCTACAGACACCCATTGGGAAGTAGTTTACTATGTAACAGTCCTATGTCTTTGATCCATAAGATAGAAGTTGTTAGCAAGTTTTTACAAAAAGAAATTTAAAAAACAGAAATGAAAGTTCAGGTATCCAAGGATACAAGCAAATGGTGGCAGAGCCCAGGCAGGGTTCAAGTGTGTCAATGTGGACCTCTGCTGTTAATGGACTTGGGGAACTGAGGTTATTGCCACCAGACTTAGGCCTGGAGGTCCCTCTTGGTTTGAATGGCTCTGAAGATAGAGGAGTCTGGGGTGAAGGGTTAGTTCCAGCTCTAGGGCTATATTCACTCAGCAGATCCTTATGAAATGCTTACTGCACGCGGGTCACTGTGGTGAAGATCAGGAGTACACAGATCAAGGTGCAGACTTTGTCTTCAAGGAGTTTGCAGTACAATGGCAGAGACAGCAGCAAAGGGAAAAGCATCAGCAGACATGTATTTGCTGTGTGTGTCAAACAAGAGACTACTAGGAACCTGTCTATTATGAGAAAACAACAACTAGGTTCTGAATATAACTACTTATTACCGTATTGCTCGGCTTGAAGGAGGAAAGCTAAGTTGCTAAGAGGCCCCCCCTCATCATGCCCCACGAAAAGAAAGAAAAACAAAAGAATAGGTTGAAAGCAGAATGAATTTCTCACTGTTGCTGTGAACAGTACATAAACATGAAGCAAGAGTTGTAGAAGGGAAGATGCTAGCATCAGGATTTCACCAGGAGAGAGTCTGGTAGTGAGGTGAAGCCAAGGTTCCCATGGAAGGGCCTGAACGCTCTGCTGAGTGTGCATCGCCCTTATGCTAGTCGGCCATCTTGAAGTCGCTCCTTCAGTATAAAAGTGTTCATGGGAGCAAATCTGAACAAATCAGCAGAAATCACTGCTAGAAAAAAAATCTCATGACCCATGTTTTATTGAAAAGCATATTTTTCTTAAATCCAGAATGTTAATTGTGCACTTAGAGAAAGAAGAGCAGAAAACAAATGCATTAGATATCTGCTAAGGGTTGATCTGGAACCTGAGGATTTCAATTGGTTGGATTTTACCAGAAAATCTCAGACTCCTGGGCCCAAATTAGACTGAACTTTGCCCAGCACATATAGTTGACCTTGAATAACATGGGTTTGAATTGCACACATCCACTCATAAGTGGATATATTTTTATCACTGGGTTCCACATTCATGGATTCAGCCTCTGCAGATGTTGATACCTGAGGACAGAGAGCCAGTTAAAGGGAATGGAGCATCAGTGGATTCTGGTACGAGAAGTGGGTGCTGAAACCAATCTCTCATGGATATGAAGTTTTGCTAAAGTTTTGGGGGATTCAAAAGTTACATTTAGATTTTTATTGTTTCGCTGTCATCTCCCTAACCCCTAAGTATTCAAGGGTCAGCGATCTATTGAGTTTAGATTTATGGTCTGTGCTGAGAGCTTGGCATAAACATCATTGCCATCAGGACTACCTAGAATTGTTATCCTTGTGCAGGTAGCTCCTAGTTTGCAATCTCCAATTCACCAACAACCTCAACACACTTACACCTCCTAAAGAACTATAGCGGTGAGAGAGATAAGATGGCAAGATAGTGAGACTGGTGTGAATGGAATGAATGGGACAGCTGGGTTACTTGTGCCAGAACCCTTCCCTGTCCTGCTTCTCTTACTTCTACCTAATATGGTGTGCAACATCGGCTGTCTCATTACACAGGCAGCCGCAAGGCAGGCCCAGGTTTGTGTTTCCATTCTGGCGGACACCATGATAAAGCACTATAAAAAGGAGGATCTGGAGGTTAATGGGGAATTGGGTAAAGCCACAAACTAAACAAGCCAGTAAATCCACTTCTAATTCTTATTCTGAGGCTCTGCTGACGTGCTCTGTGCTGGAAGCACAGTGTCTCTGTTATTGCAGTATATGCTGGAATCAAAGTCCCACTTGGTGCTTGTCAGCCCCTTTTCTACAGTGGCAGTTACTTTGTCATCCCCAAATTTAAATCTCCGAAGCTGATCTGGAGACTTCCCTCTGTCCGCCTCTCCTATAAAAAACCTGCATGGCAGTTTGGCTGCACAATTTGCGTATCAGAGGAGAGCTCAGTCCCAAGTTCCCCACAGGGCAGTTTCCTGAGATTTTCCATTTGATGCCTTCAGTCCTCGTCTTACAAGTTATTTGAGGGCTAAGGCTTAATTCCTTTTGGAGGCACTGAGAGAAATGAAACATTACCAGCAACGCTGCCAGACATTTTGATAGTTAAAATCTTGATTCCTTTAGATAGGCCCTCATAAAGAAATTCTTTCAATTTCAAAACAGCAGCAAAAACCCAGCAAAGACAATTGCATAAGCATATCTTCACACCAACCAGATGGCTCTAGATAGATATAAAGCATAGATATAAATATAAGACATAGATAAAAGGTATAGATAGATATGTATATAGACAGACGGAGGTAGACATAGATGTTTTTCTCAATGGGTATTTTGGCTGAACCTCTTGTTGGTGCACAGGACAACAAAATAATAAATGAGGTGGTTTGAGGGCTTGTACCTATATGTGGCAAGAGTTTTGCTGTAGTATCACTGTTTTGTTCTGTGGTCCAGTAGATCAAACAGCAGGAAAGTCTCATAGAATGATGTTGATGTTTTAATGCAGCAAGCAAATTCAGAACAATGATCAACTGCAGTGGGAACCTGTCGGCTAAGCTATCTGCAGTTTGATGACACATTTGGGAACCAAGGAGATGAGCAGGCCACTTCAGGAAGGGCAGCAAATTCAAGAGAAAATGTGAATTAATACTGAAAATGTGACACAGAATAAAAGAGGTTAGAGTTGTATCCTTCCCATTAGAGTTGCACTGAGCACAAATTGTTTTTGAATTTGCAAACTCCTTAGTGAGTTAAAGTGCAAAGTTTCTATGAAGAGAAAAGATGATTTGTGAAACATTTCAGATGTAATACAATGGCTATAAATTTATATATGCAAACCAAGAAAGCTTATTTCTTTCTGCCATGTGATCATAGTTTTGTTATCTGTGGTTACAAATTTTTCTCTTATTCTACATACTTATTTTCTTTCATTTGCATATTCTTGAGCTTGTATCAAGTACAAGCAATACGGGAGGCAACAAAAACATTTAACTGCATAGTCCTATTTCTCTTGCCTATCACAACAAAGTACACAATGTTAGCAGTGGGTACTTTTTGGGGTCTTGACAATGTGATGAGGAATGGGAACAACGACAGATGTCAAGTGAGTTGCCTACTCTTCAGCTTCCTTCACTCAGAACACAACTAAACAAAACCACTGACCCACTATTACTTAATAACACATTTCAAGTTTTCAGGGAGAAAGACGTTGAGAGTGGAACCATAAGGTTAGCAGAAGATCATCTGCTCTAGTCCATGCTACTACTGAGAAGCTGAAACCAAATCAAAACAGCAGCATATTTGGGCAAAAGGACCGTTTAGTTTTGATCATAATTTCTTTTCTTTCTTCCTTTTTATCTTTTGTTCTTTAGAGAACACCTTTGTAGGTACGTTTGGTTTTAAAATTCTGATCAGAATTGGCAGTGGGGAAAAAAAGCTCGGGAAATAAAGGAGACTCCAGTACTTATGTGACACATTCACAAACCCCATGAATTTTTAATGAAGCAACAATGTCCACAATTAGATTTGAAATGAGGTTTTCTTTGTAGGAGCTCTTATGGTAAGTGGAGTGTGAGTGGGTTTTATTTTATATTCAGTAAACGATACCAAGTGCAAAAAACACCGATTTAATAGAAAATAAAAGCAAATTGTTGATTATTCACAGTTCTTTTTTCTTCTCCTAGAATTACTGAATGTAGCAGTTCAAAAAACTGCACTTCATTTTATTTAAATGCCACATATGTGCCAAGGAGCTCAACGATACAGAAAATCTTTCTCAAACACAGTTGTGACCTCAAGCTGTCCTTCATGTTATCTGGAAAAGTTTTGATTTGTTTAATTTGTTTTAAACTGTAAAAACAATTCCCAAATGTAGAACTTTGGGGAGAATGGCAATAAGTTTCTCTGCAAATAAGTCATTAAAACTGAATAGAAGAGAACTGGATGGCCCAGAGGAAAGAGTGGGGCATGGCCACTTCATTTGCATTTTGAGACTAAAACTTTAATCTGGTTTTGATAGGGTTTATGTGTCTCGCTCATCACAAAAACAAAGAAAAACAGCTTCTTAGCCCTCATGGATGGCCTCCGAGACCCTTCAGAAAATCTGCATCTGGTAACCTCAGCACCCTCCTTTCCTGCAGCAAAGCATGCTCCCTTTCAGTGACTTTGCACTTGCAGCTCTTCCAGCACCTGTGCGACCACCCTGATCTTCTGAGTCCCTTCTCTACTAAAACATCACCTCTGCAGAGAGGCGGTCCCTTAACCTCAATCTGAAATAGCAGTTTCAGTCAGTAATCTTGTGTCTTCTACCAGCCTCACTTTTCTCCATTGGATTTTCTCAATATCTGAGGTTATACTAAATAACTATTTCTTTGATGAGCTGGTCTTCCATAAGGGCAGACTGATTTGAAAAAAATTTGTTAAGTGTTTTTCCTGCTCTCTCACCATCAGCCAGTTATCTGATACATAAGCATCCGTCTTTCTATACATATATTCACTGAATATTATGAATATGTACATATACATACACATATACATACACGTAACACTGTATACACTGCAGCAATCTTTTCTTCCAATTTTCTATATTTGTATCTAATGCCATGATGTTTGGGGCTTTGTTACAATGGAGGGATGGCCCCTTGCAGAATAGCCAGTTCCTAAGATAGTCAAACAACTCACACAAGAGCACACTCTTAAAATGCAAACCAACCAATCCACACTCAAATCCTCCATTGCCTTTGTTGGGCTTATACACCCAGCCATTATCTTCCTGCCAAAATCACCCCAGAGTCAGGTACCAGATACTCCTAGACTTCAGAGCCTACTGAATTATTGAAACTAGCTATTCCTAAACTTGCTCCCCTCTCACCAATTTCCCCTGCACCCTGCCTACCTCCTTCCCGCCCCCAAACCATAATAAAATCTTTTGCCCACATTTTTCATTCCCACCCTCTGCATCCCAACTGACCCTGGTGCCTCTTGTCTGGCCCACCTGCAGTGCTCGAGACATGGTGGTCCCCAGGAAAAGGGGAGGTTCCAATTCCCTGCTCCACCCAAGGGAGGGTGGAGCTGAGCAGGAAGAAGAGAGAAGCTAAAGAGGACAGTGAAGAAGGAAGCAAGCAGGATGGAGAGCCAGAAGGAGACCTGGAGGATGCACATGTTGCAGAAACATGTGAAGAAGTTGCATTTGCTTTCTGGTCCTGGACTGGTTGAAACAGATGTGGGTGAGAGACCCGTGGGGTGGTTACCAATGGCAGCTTTTACCTTGGTTTTGCATCTTCTGTCACAGGTGTGCTGGGCCCCTTCTGCCCTTTTCCTATGAGTTTCCACAAGAGGTGCCTTAAACTTGTGGCAGGTTCTCAGGCCTTAGTGGCCCTGCTTTGAGCCAAACCTGTTTGGCCCAGTATTTATCCACAAGGAGACAGGTAACTTTGGGTGCTTGATTTGGAAACTTTATCCCCACCCATTTTGTTGTTGTTGTTACACATTAATTATATTAAAGTTTCTTTCCATTGAAGGTCTTACACACCAGAGTATGTCTTGTCTTGATTCGGCAGATGGCAGTCAGTACCTATTTATAACAGGCAGGTTTGGGGGTTCTGGGTTGCCCCTTTCTCTGCCCTGTAACACTCTCTCCTATCAGGAATTTCAAATAATAGGCTTTCTAGTGGCATTCTTCTCCTAATCTGCTGGCTTCATTATACCAAAATTATAATAAAATATACACTAAAACATGTACACCTACACATTTGTTGAATGACTCAAGTAAACAAATGAAGCTACTATATCTTCAAGAATAATGATATAAACTTATGACCACCGGTTATGTTTTCCCTAGACTCACTAGAAATAAAACGATGATGACATTTTGAAGATTTTTAGATAATTTAGACCTCATCTTTGCTCTGAAATGAATGTGCAGATTGTTTTTGTGGTTATTATAGTTGACTTACACTTTGATCCTCTAGGGTTTTTTTTTTTTTTTTTTGGCTCTAGGCAGCACTCACTCCAAGAAGCAGCCCTGCCTTGTTCTTTTTGTCAGATACAAATAATTAACAGCAATAATCATATACTGTCTACAAAACATATACAAGTTTATTCTCTCTAAATATAAGGAAGTAATAAATTCTGCCAATAATTTATAAAACTATAGTGAACTCTAAGAGTAATAAGGACACATTTCCAAGATTTGAAGCATTTGCTGCATTTTTTCCAACACATTAGAACACAGTTGTTCTCTCTTCATTCCAAGAAAATATAGCTGATGTTGTTCCATGGCCCATTGGTCAGATGCCTGGAAGTTCTCTGCTGGAGTACAGCCAGGCAGGAGGGAGCTTGGGCCCAACAGGATGGCAGCCCTAGAAAGTGACCCTGGAAGCTGTCCTTTGATTCACCCTCACAGTAAGCTCAGAGGAATGTGCCCAGTGGCTGCCTGTTTCTTATACCTTGTAAGGAAGAAAGCCAGAATATTCACTACAGAAGGGAAGGCCAGAAAGATATAAAGGCATTCACAGGAATGGCAAAGGAAGCTTCTGGAAAAAAATTGGAGAAAGCTTCAACCCCATTAGGTGCTATCTTTGGCAAAAGAGACTTCCCTGAGAATAGGCAGGGAAGCTTGACTCTCTAAAGGGGAAATTGCCACGGGGCTTCCCATTCTCTGTAACTGTCTTCCTGCAGTCAAATCTGTGCATCCTTCCTGGAAATACAGAGCTCCTCCCAACCGTGTCACCCTGCTGGCAACCACATACTCAGAAAATTCCAGAAAGGTCTTACAGCTGTACCCATATGCTTTGAAAATATGCTTTTCAAATAAATGTAAAGATGAAGAATTTATGTCAGAGAAGACAGGCTGGCCTGTCAGCTTTCCCTGCCTACTGGCAGCGCACGCACGCTGCTTCCCACATCCTGGCTCCCGGCTGCTGCTCTGCCAGCACTGCTCTTCCTTCGCTCCTCTAGGCAGCTCTCCTTTTAGGTTCACATCAAGGCCGGACGCCTCTGTGAAACCTACAGAAGCCAATTCTTCATGGATGCTTGCTCCCTCCAAAGCTAGAGCTCCTTGAAGGTGCTATGTCAGAGGATTTAATGTGAGATGCGAACCATTATTTCAGTTTTTAATAGTTATGTTTACTTTGCGTCATGTGAAGTTGATATTGTGGATTTAAAAAATGGTCAAATATTGGCAGTTTCATATAGTTCAACCTAATATATGTCAGAAAAAAATGTATTTGAAGAAAACCATACAATTTCATGTATATTATTCCTTAGGATGAAGCTAAAATAGATACTTTATTGAGTTGTATATAAATAAATATACAAATAAATGTTCTGAGTATAGCTATGGCAAAAACTGTGATGCTGGTATCTACCAACAAGCTGCAGAATAACTGTATTTTGACAACCAGTGTTCTGTATGCCCCTTAGGTCATTTTACATGCCCCATTTTTTGTGTGGTTAATTTTTGTATGTATCTGTTTTTGTGTTTCCCCTTCTAACTAGTTCCCCAAATATTTAAAGGCAGGAAAAAAGCTGAATAATCAACAGTTTAATAATCAACCTCAGGGGAATAATTGACAATATAGTATCTTATACTTAGCAGAGAGGGGCATACTAGGGATTCTCATTCATAAGGCTATCTTACCAGGAAACACTGTTTATCTTCCTTTTTGGTTATTCTAATGCTGGAAACTGTTCTGGCCAGGAAGCCTAAGATCTGCAGTAATTTAAAATGCAGGACTATTTTGTAGCATTGCATATTGGAACTGCTCCTAGGTAGGAATAGGCAGTGTGGTTTGCTAGACAGAACATGGGTTGACCATGTGGACTTTCACTGTTGGTGGCATAATGTGCACTCTCTCCTTAACTCCCTAATCCCAGAAGATAATACCTCACTCAGGTGGGAGAGAAGAGTGTGGGAAGCCAGTTCCTCCTACGACAGCTGACAGTCTCTTGGTATTTGTTCTCTGTCGAGCTACTGACCACTACAGCCAGCGCCAGATTTAATTAAATACTGTCTTTTAGAAAATGATGCCTGGGTCTTTGAAATGTGTTGGGGAATAAATAAAATAAGTACAAATGGAGGCTTCCTGAATCTGGCTAACAGCCAGAACCAGGGAGGCAGTTGAGGGTTGAGTCCCAGACACATCCAGGCACCCAAGTATCTTGGGCCATGCAAGCCAAGCTCTGGAATTCAACCAAACCATGTGACAAACTTTCTACCAATCAAAACAACAGGGACTGGAAACTTCATTTGCATAATACAGTCCTAGTCCTGTCTTTAGTCTATGTAAGCACACTTCCCACAATGCCCTGGGACATTCAGCTCAAGTGCTGCTGGGATCTGCACTTCCCCCCAACCCCACTCTCATAAACATTTGCTGTAACATGCAGGTTATAACACTTCTGCTTAATATAACAATGTAAAGCAAGAACCAAACGCTGCTGCTAAGTTGAGCTTCTGCTGTGACACACAAGCTGTAACCCATCTGCTATAATTCTACCAGAATTTGGTATCACAGTGAACAGGGGATAATTATGAATCACCATGCTTCAAAATATTAGTACCACTCATACACCTATACTTTTCATTTCTCTTTTAAAAATATATAACATATATATTTACATGTATTTGGTACTCTGAAAGCTCTTATAATAGGTTTTTAAAATAAGAACAGCGGTAAAGAAAAAAAATCTGCCTACTAACCAATCTTTATTGTCATTCATAAAATGATGTGTCTCCATAATATGTACGAGGTTAGTCACTAGATGTTGCAAACAATAATAATAAAGAAAAAAATTTATTGTCAAAGTGTGTGGTGAGACATTATTTTCATCTGGGGTGTCAGGAAGACCTCAGAAAAGAAAAATATGGGCTGAGTCATAAAGAATAAAAAAAATACCTCAATAGGAAGAAAAAGAAAAGTGGACAGGTAGCTCAAGAAGGAAAATAGCAAAATCAAGAGTGCTGGACTCTTTACAATAGGCAAGACCTGGAAACAACCTAAATGCCCAAAAACAGATGAGTGGATAGGGAAGCTGTGGTACATAGACACGATGGAATACTACTCAGCAATCAGAAATGAA
>JAGFMF010011574.1:10422477-10453629 GCA_019455555.1 Galemys pyrenaicus
TGTTGGCCATTTGCATGTCCTCTTTGGAGAATTGCCTTTTTAGCTCTTTTGCCCATTTATTGACTGGGTTGTTTTCTTTTTTTCTGTTTAGTCTGGTTAATTCTTTGTGGATCTGTGTGATAAGTCCCTTGTCAGTAATGTTGTGTGTTAGATGATCTTTCTTATGCACATGGGTCATGAGTGTGACGTCATGGCAGCCCAAGCACTTCAGTTCTTGTAGGAAGCACTGGCTGAGTGACCACTGGTTTGACTTGTATCTTCTTACATCTCTTATGTAACTGATGGCCAGTCTACCTTACAGATACCTGCTCTGTAACTTCCCGGTATTCTGCATCTCTGTAAATACATTTTCCCATTTATGTTTCCTTCATGTGTAGCTTATGGAACAGCTGGGCTGAATTTGCACAGGGACAAGCACTTTGTTTCTCTTGCTCACTACTGTGCACCTAGCTCCTAGCTAGCAAAACATGAGTGTTCGCTGAATCTATGAGGAATACACCAGAGTTTTCTTGTTAAAATGTTCAGGACACGTTGCACTACTTTCAAAACAACTACAGGTCTGCCCTTGGGTATATAATAGACCCACCAGAAATCAGTTTCAGAAGTGACCAAAATATACAGTTGTAGTCAAAGAATGTTTTTAGACTTTTTTTTTAACCTCAAGGAAACATTTTGGTTTTAAGAACTCTGATGTTATATGAGACACTTCTTATACAAAGTAAATCAAAATAAAGACAGGGAATTAATGTCTGAAAGGGTAAAACAGGAACAAGTGTGTATCCTGAGAAATGTTAATTCAAACCATGTCCTGTGTTTTATTGAGACTTATGAAGCCTTCACCTCAAAGTCTGATGAGCCTGAAGCTTTCATATCATTTACATGTTAGTGATCAGGTATAACAACGAGGTACAAAACAAAACCAAAAGAATCATGTTAGTATCATTTGACTCCGGGTGGAAATGTATACTAAATGAAAGCATGTGTAATTAAATACTAAAGATAACCTTAGTCATCAGTTTTGATTAATGATCATTTGGCAAACTAAGGTTACAATAATATTTATTAAAAAATAGTAATCGAACATGTTGACATCAGTGCCCTTTGATATAATTCACTGAAGTGGATGTATCACCCTGAGGCATTCTGGCCAAAATTGCATAACCTCGATTTTTTCGGGGTTGCTTTATCATTCATTTTTTTAAGCCTATATACTCCAAAGAAACTTCTCAGTCTTCTAAAAGTGCCTGTTCATATAACTTCAGTTTAATCATGAAAGAACAACAAACAAGTCCAAATCAAGGACATCCTACAAATAACTAATCAATACTCTTCAAAAATGTCACAGTGATGAAAGACAAAGACTGAAGAACTGTCCTATTCACATCTGATATTTCTGATGTATTCACATCATCACTCTTAAGATCAGCAAGCAAAACATAGTACTGGATTTTCCAATACAGGCTGAAAATATTGGAACCATTTCACATTGCATCCAGGGTATCAGGTAAATTCTATGATGCAAGCTTGATTTTGTATTACCTTCAAGTTTTCTCTAACAGTTATAATAAAAAGATTCTCTATTAACTAGAACTTCCTTCCGATTAAATGATTGAAAATTACTGTACACTAAGCTAACTTTAGATATCTCATTTCTAAGGAAGGCTGTATGCCTTTCTAAATCAATATCTGTGGCAGCTCAGATTATTCACCTTGTAGCAATTACTTCCACTGTCCAAACAGGAAAGCAGGCAGAGGACAGGAGTAAAACAAAGAGAGAGAGGGGGCAACCGAGCAAAGAAGATAGAAATACTACTCCCTTCGAACACATTCATTAACCTGGTATTACTACTAGGTGCTCCAGGCTAGATGTGAGCAGTCTCCTTCTAAACAGATTTTAATTTTTAAACCAGTGGAATAGGTCAGAGGCAGCTCTCCCACCCAGAACCTGCCTGCCCCAGTCACACCAGCAATGGTCACCGTGGGGTAAATGCCATCTGTAGGCAGCTGCTGGCCTGTGAGCTCTAATCCTGAGAAATAGTCATAAAAATTGGATGAGATCTCACAGCAAGATGTGGATTTTTGCTTTAGACATTTCTTAGACGTGAGAAGATATAGCTAATAAGACTACATGTTTAATGTAGTGGTAGGAGGGCGGGTGCCTGTATTTGAAATAAAATTCTAATAAATAAAGATCAGCTTCACTACTTAATTAAAACTAGGTGGAAGCATATATGTTAGTTCAAATGCGATGCTCACGAGACAAATGCTCAGGCACGAGGATGACCTCCTGGGAAATTAAATGCCTGGATGCAGGGAGAACCGAACAGTGTGGGGACCCTGGAGCTTCCCCATGTGGAGGAGCTAAAACAAGCAAAGATAAACCGAGTCTGACTGATTCCCAAGCTCTTCACCGACCTCAGATTAGCTGGGTATTAGTGCAGGCAGGCCTCAGCTGTCCATGGAAATGAGAATGCATTTTAAAAGCTGCGTTTGAATTTTAAAGGTACTCAACATTTCTGGTATTGTTTACTGACAAAGGTCAACACTGGAGTGTTTTATTTATGCAGGGCAGAACCTCCTCTGAAAGCACTAGGCTTTCCACAAGGCATTTGCTGAGAATGTGTTAAATGCATAGTTCCAGAGCCAAGGATATTATTTCTCAACTCAGTGAATGAATTATTAAAGGACCTCTGCCGTGCCCACCAGGGGAGATGGAGGAGGCAACGTGACCCTGCACTCTGAATGCAGACGGACACAGACAGCCCAGCCTTTCACTGTATCTCCTAATGACAGTAAGGCCGAACCCACGCCACCCTGTGCTTTTCTTCAATTCCCTTTTGGCCAATCTAGAAAAAAGGAAAATGGAAACATTCAAAGAAAACTCATAAAACTTCAGTTCCAAGCACAACGTCCTTGGTTCTTTGGAGGATAAGTATTTCATTGAGATTTGTGCCTGGTGTCGTTTTCCATATTCTCCATCTGCAAAAGCATTCACATCAGCCCTCCCTTCTTGCAAATCAAGAGCTTAATAAACTGACTATTTCCAATAAGATTTGTGTTAAAATCGTTAAAACGCCCACGCAAGTAATTTTTCATTAACTGAACCAGAAATAATATACAATACATCCCAACTTTATGACAGTGAGAGGAATCATTCACATAGTAAGCCAAGAATATCTGTTGTATAAATTAAACATCTTTTTAGGACTAAGTCCAGTGTTTTAAATAACTACGGGATAGCATGAAATTAATACCAGGTGAATTTGGGCGGTAATACAGGAGAAACTTTATCATGCAAGGAAAAGTATTTCTTTATAATAGGCAAATTCCCTAATAAGCTCAATTATTTCAGCTTTCCAATTTCAATTGGAAAAATACTTTCTTTAACTTGTTTCCTTAGTTAACAAGCAACTTCATTTATAAACGTTAGATTTACTTGCAACATCTTTAGCATGGTGAGCCTGTGACTGAAAAAAACCTCTGACCTAGTCTAATGTGGGGAGCACATAAATGACTGATGGCCCCACATGCCTGGTAATATGGACCTAGTTTTATATAACTTTCCATTTACAAATAAGAATATAAAAAGTTAAGGTCTTCAGGAACTTCCTTCAGCCAAATATGGTTTTTTAATTACACTTTTACTCAATATACTTTCCAAAACCTTAGAACACTTACATTAAAAGAACTGTGCTGACATAATTTGGTTCAAACCCGTAACTATGTATAGAGCTCCCAGTGTACACCATCCATTATGCTCTGTGCAGGTGGTGCAAGATGAGTCAGGCCCCCTCCAGTGCTTCACTGTCCCTGTGTTGGGGCCCCCCGGTCTGGCAGGGCAGACACATCCAAAACTGGCTCTGGGGCTACATTAACTGGGGTTACATTCTGGCGGTGTGAATAAATGGTTCTGGGGGCATAGAATAAAGAATGAGGACTCTGGAAAGAGACATGGGAATGAGGAGGGTGAGGCACCGCAGAGGAGATAAGATTTGAGCTGGCTGCTTAAGGGTGAATAAAATCGGACCAGAGGGCATTTTTAGTTGGGAAGAACCCATCAATCCATATACACTTAGTTTTTAAAATCAGGTTTTTAAAAGTATGTTACTTCAGAAAGATTCGTTGGTGATGTCTAAAGTGAACTAAAAGTCACAGTCTAAGTGGGTTTTTTCTCACTAGCCTGCTCTTCTCCCATCACCCTGAATGTTTAGGAAGTACATGTAGTAAGAAAAAGGAGAGGGCTTAAAGTACCTCAGTGGGAACAGAGAGAGCGAGGCTGCTTCAAAAACTAAAATAAAAATCAGAATTAACACTTGTTCTGCGAGTGAGAAGTGCTACTGTCTGAAAGAGAACCGCCATCATCCTTCTCCTTAAAACTCAAGCTACATTAATCTTTTTAGGAAGATTTTTTATGAAAAAAGTTCGCGAAGTACTGTAAACTTCAGAGCAACCATAGAGTTTTGCTCTGTGCTGAGACTTCTCAGTGAGAAGGGAGAAAAGCAAGGACATCATTCTCCTTTAGTAATCTAGGATTTTAAAGTCCAAGTAAAGATGGTTACTAAATGTAAGAAAAAAACAAATGACAGGGCCTTCCTGGTGGCATAGTGGGTTGAGTGCTGCACTCTTAAGCATCTGCTGCATAGCAGCATGAGTTCAATCCCTGGCCAGGGAGGGGACCCACATGGCACAGCAGACCTCTTGTGCCTCACCCGCTGCTCCCCTCAGCAGTGTGTTTCAGTCAATCTGCCTGTTCTGCTCTGTCTCTGGTGAATCCTCTCACCTCTCGCAACTCTGGTCTGTACTCCAGCTCTTGTATGCATGAATAAATAAAATCTTTAAAAAAAAAAAACAGATGATAAGACTTTTCTTACCCATATTGTGTAGAAGTTTAGGAGTGAAAAATTTATAGGAAATTAAAGGTAGCTAGAACTTAAGAATTTAAGGTAGCTAAATTTAAGGTAGCTAAATATCCTAGATTACATTTTGTGTATTCACATTTTATAAAATGAAGTTCATTCATTCATATCAGGAATCATTGGTACTACGTGCATGCATGTTTATGTGTGTGGGGGCAAGAAGTATAAAATACAAATAGAGATGGAGATGGAGAGAACCAAGTGTCTGGATTCTGTTCATTACTTATTTTTCTCTTCCACATGTAGAGTTAAGTTGGAGGAAGAATACATTCAGGAAGACTTGCCTTGGAGAGTGAACCTTTTTGTTACCCCCAATATAAGGTCCGTAAGGAAGCTTCTGAGCTGAGTAGTTGGCTCCTTGGATCTACATGTCTCCGAACCTTCCATGCTGTACCTGAGGCTCAGGGCCCTGGGGTCTAGCTCTCACACCTGGGCAGACTGCCTGCCAGAAATTGGCCTGGTCACAGTCTTCTCAGACAAAAACGAAAAGCCAGGGTTTCAGTGTTTCCTCTGCCAATGTTCTTTGGTTTGGTAGCACGAAGCCTTGTTCTAAGGAAACACTCTCATCCTCTGGGTTTTACGTACTCACAATGTAGAGCCACTGTAATACTAACTACACCCCATCTAGTGTCCAAACTGGGAATACTGGTCCAGAGTGCCAGTGAGGAAGGGTTCTCTGGCCTTGCAGGAACTGAGCCTAGGGCCAGTCAGCATCAACACTGCCCAGCTGGTGTTTGCCACGGGCCACCAGCCCAATTGGGTGACTTAGGACAATTTTTGAGATTGTGCTGTTATATGTGGTGTACAGCATTGGCACAACGGGATTTTCCCTGAGGTTGCCACAATCATCATTCCCGTTATTTTGAGTGGCAGTTCTCACCACAGACATTGAAGAGCCTGAGGGATGGGGCTGGGCTGATGGAGACACAGGGCAGCCCCAGATCTGAGGAGAGACTGGGTGTGCTGCAAGCAATTCGGTCCAATTCTGGCACCTCACTGAGCTTTTCACTGACAAGATGGAAGGAGTTCGGCAGGTTTTTAGCCTCTTTGCCCTTCCCTTGTCATTTCTTTCTTCCTAAATGCTTCCATAAGGAAAGTGTCTCCAACAGGTTAACTAGCAGCTAAACGCACAATCTTAGAAGTTCTCTGACTGCCTACCATCCTGTCCTTCTTACTTATGCCTCCACAAGGAAAGAAACCGGGGGCAGGTCCCATTAATACCAGGACAATGCTCCTGTCATTTAAAGGGAAAATCCTCCTCCTGAGGTGTTTGACTTGCCTGTGTTTTTTTCTCTTCTCCATTAAGTGCCAGGGCAACTTAATTTAATTTTTATGTTGCTACATTAGAATGACTTCCTTTTAGAACCTGCCTCCCCCTCAGAGTGCAGGTCAGTGGGTGGAATACTTGTGGAGAGTCTCCTGTGTACCTTAATGAAAGAGCATAATGAACCCAAACTCACAAACTTTCTGTCATACTTCTGGTCCTGAGCGCAGCTCATGACCTTGATTCCTAGGTGCATGTTTCACTTCTTGTGACCCAAGTTCTCAGTGGCAGAGATTCCCCTCTCTACTTAGTACCTTTCCATCTGATCCCCAGGGCTCGGTGAACCTGAGAATGCTCAAATGCTGATGGCTGATGACTCTAGCAACTCATCTGCTTATTAACCTTCTCTGATCTCTTCCGACCGGCTATCTCTCTGTGATCTTCATCATGAGTCTGTCCCCTGGCATTACCTTCTAGTCAGTACTTGATTATCCACTATTTACTAACCTAATGCAACTTCTGCTCAACCCTCAACTTGTCATCTGCCTCTACTCTACATTCCAAAATCAACTTGGTTCTAGGTGTCCCAAATAGTCCTTGACCCCTCATCACACAGCCCATAATCCTGGCACCAGTGATCTCTGTGACCATCCCAAGGGCAATACACCCTTTGACTCAGTTTAGTGTTCCAGGTCTGCTCAGTTCCACGTCTGGAAGCTGTGATAATCAGGTACAACCACTAACAGCAAGTAAATCACTCCTATAGAAAAAGGGCAAATGAGATTTGCCTTAAGGCCAATAACACATAGTAATTGCTGGTAAGTACTAAAGAAAGAAAACACCCAGAATAGTTCTAGAAAGATCTAAAATAGCACCTTGTGCATGATGAGAGACTGGGAAATTTAGGGAAGTTATAAAAAGATACCTTTTAAATGAAAATCTTCAGAGATATAACTATGATAAGCTCCTTCAGGATAGAGAATCTGTGTGTATCTATATTTCCCCAGGGCCTACCATATAGTAGGATTGATAAATACTTGTTGGGAAAAGTATGTCAAAGACCTTTTCTGGAGGATTAGCTAATGCCCAGGAGTATATATTAGGCAGGGTTTTTGAAGACGCTCAGACAAAACTATCAGATTGGTACACCCCTAAATCAACCTGCTAATGTCCTTGAGGTGCTATTCCCTGGGTATGACCCCCACAGGGCACTCTTCAGAATACACTTCCCTTCTTCTGGGATCCTCTAGAGCTTCAGGTTTGACTGAAGATATGGAAATCCTTTTGGAGAGTTACTCACTTAGAGAAAATCAGGAATCTAAATTTCACAAAGCATCTCTGATGTCGGAAATATACATGGACATATAACAGCCAGCTATGAGCTCTCTAATGGAGCCCACCATCGCTGCTATGACAGTTGTATGACAATGGGCCAACAATGTAGTGCTCTTGGTGATGACACAAGGCTCAAGTTTTGAGCCAGCTTTCTTTCTCCCTCCCTCCCTCCCTCCCTCCCTTCCCTCTCTCCTCCTTCCCTCCCTCCCTCTCCGATCTTCTTTCCCTCTCTTGCTCCCTTATTTCTATCCTTTTTTTCCCCACAGTTGAAGCTATCAGAAATGTACGGGACAATGTATTTAAGTCAATCAAACATTCATAATTTTCATAGCATATGAAAATGTTAGTGTTCCTTTCATTAAGTATACACAGCAATCAATATTTTCACTGAGCAAAAAAATATACACACATATAGAAATGTTTAGTCCTAGCTGTGATTCCTGATAGTCACCTTCAGAGATAAATTTCCACTATGGGTGTATCAATTAAGACAATAATATTTATTGAAAGAAAAACCATAAATATATACTGACTTGAAACATTATTGAACAAAAGTAATTTACACCAGAGCCAGTACACTGTATTTTTCTCTGCTTTGATTTTATCAGCATTTGTCAATTAATCAACTCAAACCTTGTAAAACATGTTCTCTTATTAGTGGAAACAAGTAATTGCTTGCACACTTTGAAGGAAAGGTCGTTTAATAATTTGCTAATTGTACAAAGATACATATAAATATATAGCAGGGGAAAAAAGGTAAGTTCTCATTACCATTTTGCCTAAACAGGACTCTGTTTAAATTTAACCTTGTTAACTTAGGGTCAATGGATTTACTTTTTTAGTTTTTCACTAAATAGCAGAAAATATAAAGACAGAAAGAAGTTATTCTTGCTTCAATTTTTAAAAATTGAAGAGATTTTTTGTTATCACCTTCGCCACGTTGATAATTTTGCTACAGTGGTTCTACCCAAGTCAAGCTATTTTCTTGACAGAAAAGAGAAGAGAAAGAAGACAAGCAAAAGAGCAGGAAATTGACTGAACAAGAGTCAGCCAGTGCCATGTTCCATATTTTTTAGTTTGCTTCAGCTCATCCTTCATTCTGCTAGATCAGTTGACTGTGGTTCGCTTTAAGTTCAGTAAGGAAGGAACAGGCTGAACCAAGTGCTCTCTCTCTCTGGGCAATCCACACAGCAGCACAGCAGCCAACTCTCTCACAGCCACAAATATACTTGAGCTGACAGGCAGCACCACCACCACCTACAGTCCTCCATAGGGCTCCACGAAGTTGAAAACGGGTAACATACCTCGGAGAGTAATTTCTACACTGGGGTCTGCTGGGCTGAATCGAGAAATCCGTACCATCTTAGACGTGTAAGTGGCAGTTCAGATGACGAATTTTGTAAGAGGTAGAATTTTGCGTGGAGTTACAGAGGCAGTGTTAATTGAATGGAGGTGGGTTTTACCAGACCCAAGTGGGGCACACTGCTTTGCTGCAGAGCTCCTTTTATAAGAATTAGGAGGCTCAGGTTGCTCCCTGCCTGCTCAAACTGGCTTATCAATCCATTCCATTCCAGTTCATTTTCTGTTCTAAATAAGTCATTATTTGGGGCACATTTCCTTAAGCAGATGCAAACACTTTTCCTGTGTGAGACTCCCTTGGGCAAATTAGGTTTCTTGGAAAAGGGTCAAGGAGCAATGAAGCAAAATACCTACTGAGAAACGAGCATGTTGTTTCAGGGGACACTTCATTCATTCAGGTCACAAGTCAAGTTTGAAAAACTGCTTGGGCAGTAACACTGAATCTGACAGAGCTAGTTTTGGGGAGTTGAATCCTGGTAGCTACAAAGTTTCTTCAGATGGTTACAAAAAATAGGTATTTGTTTATTCTAGCTTTATTAAGTCATAGTTGACATATGAAATTATGTAAAGATGTATGAGAGGTGATGATTTGATATACATACATATTATTAAATGCTTATAAATTAGTCAATGCACCCGCTACCTCACAGTTATCTTTGTGTGTGTATGTTCCTGTGAGTGATGTGAAGGGCTTATTTTTCATGATAAAATTGGTAGTCATAAACAGTGGAAAATTTACTCATATTTCTAGCCAAAAACTGCTAATCAAATTCTAATTTCTTAAAATTATTGTAAAAGAACTTTTACAAGGGAAAAGTTACTATAAAATTGCCATCTTCTGTTCTTTTCATCTTATCTATCAAATGTGGAATAGTTGTGAAATAGGTACTCCATATTATATTTTTTTTCCTTTGAGGCAGAGAGGAAAGTCTCTTTTATGTTCTTTTAATGTTTGCTTTTATTAACTTCAGCTTCAGTTAGCTCACTTCCATAGATCAAGATTCTTTGCAAAACAGAGGAGACAAGAGGCAAATCCAAATGTGGGAAGGGACTCTGCCTGGGAACATAATAGCTGCTCTCTGGCAGGAGTTATTTCTACCTGAAGCATAGGACCATATTAAGAAACCACAGGGAAAAACGAATGGATGTGGATAGCAGGTTTCCATTCGCTTCCTTGACATCTTAGAATACTGTAAATAAGTTTGTGTGTTTCAAGTGAAATGGTTCCATTATCTTAGAGGTCTTAATCATTTGTAATTGCAGTTTCTGAAGTGTTCAAAGCTTGTGCTTAAGGAACATTATTGGCATTCAACATAGTCATACTACATTAAGCAGATTTATAACCTTTTTCATGGTTATCCTTGATGATCTGTGTTTAAACGTAAGCTTAGGTTGATGAGGTGGCTTAGCATCCTCCTATGTTGCAACCTGTTCCTCAGGCACTACCAAAACATCTGGCTCTGCTGGGTATCTGTCCTCAGATCTATGCAAAGGAAACTGAAGTTGGCAAAGAGAAGTGGGAGAAGTGGCAAGGGGAGGTCAATAAAGACAAAAGCTTAAAAGGGCAGCCTGTTTTGAAATGTACCTGGGATTTTTGTTTCATTAGGTTTTTTTTTGTTTTTGTTTTTGTTTTTTTTTTCATTAGGTTTTGATGAGGCTAACAGATCAGGAGGTGATTTCCACTGAAAACAGTTACTTAGGTGCCACACAGAGCCATATGGGGAGGGGGAGAGTGGATGACGGTGGATGTGGGCAAAAGTTTTTACCATTAACACTGTGGCTTACTCAGGTGAGTCAAAGCAAAGCTGGGTAAGAAGACTCAGGATTGGATAGCTTGAATGATTTCAGAGGGTTTTGAGAGAGAATGGTGGTTCCACCAGTTAGGGTGATTCAGAGCAAGGGGATAGTGTTCCAGAACTCAGAAGCCTGCTAAAAGGTGACATGGGGGCAGAGACTCAGGTATAGTTGATTTGCATATCAAAAGCTATCTCTAAGTATTAGTTAATCCTAGAAAGGGCAGTGCCTCCCCAGGTGTCAAAGTTTCATATAAACAACATAGTTAAGCCCATCTGAAAGAAGCATAAAATCAGAGCATGTCAACCTTTACTGTGCATAAAATTTTGTTAAACTAGAGATTCTATATTCATTAGATCAGGTGGGGTTTGACATTGCATTTTAAAAATGTTCCCCAAAGTTGCTTAGATCCCACTTTGAGGAGTCAGGGGTAAATATATATCTAGGGCACTGGAGGAAAAGGAGTAAATGAAACAGACCAAATTCCTCATGCACCTTCCAATACAGTAAGATCAAAAACAAAATAATAAAAAATATATTATGCCCAACAGGGATAATGTTAATGGAGAAAAGACTGGGGGAGGGGATGGTGTTAGCAGTTATAAATGCAGTGGTTAAAACAGTACTGTCAAAAAGAAGGCACTTGGGGGCCTCCCTGGTGGCACAAGGGGTTAAGTCTCAGCACTGTCTGTCTATGTCTGTTTATCCCCAGTCAGGGGGGGGACCCTCATGGCACAGCAGACCTCTCCTGGTCCCCCTGCTGCTCCCCTGAGCAGTGTATTTCAGTCTGTCCACCTGTTCTGCTCCCCACTCTATCTCTGGTGAATCTTCTCATTCCCTGCACCTCTGACCTGTATCCCAGTTCTTTGTGTGCATAAATAAATCTTTTTTTTTTAAAAAAGGCATTTGAATAAAGATGTGAAAGAGGTCATCCTACTCCATACTTATTTTTTCCATTAACAACATATGTTAATGCCCTCAAATATTACAATTTAAATATCTGTTTTATTCTTTCTAATGGCTCCAGAACATTGCATTGTTTGCATATATCATTATATTGATGGGCATTTTGTTATTTTCATAAACAGAATGTTTTAGATTAACCCTGTTGGAATTTGCTAGATGATTATTTGTTAGATGATTATTGTTAGTTAGAGAGTTAGGGACAGTGAAATAAAGTCTGGTTAATTAGAAAAGGGAATTAAGTTAGGTGTGAGAAGCGGTGGATGCAAGCCCTACCTGGGTCACTCTTCCTAGAGGACCATGTTGTATCAGTGAATGTTTCTAGAAAAATTTTCTTTTGTACAATTGGTCTGGACTCATGAGAGTTTTTCCCTCCTCCTGCCACATCTAAGGCTGTGTAGCCATCACCGGATGCAGCGTGACATCCAGGGCTTCTCTATCTGGTGGTAGAGGTCACATCCTGCTTATAACATTTCCTGCAGGTCAGGCTACCTGTACCTCCTTGCAGAGACAAATGAAAATTTCAACCTTCAGGAGACAAAATGTCCATTTCCCCACAAAGCAAGGGCATGTGAAAATGTTATGGAGCAGTTTGCCTTTTGGGTTCTGAGTGTGACCTTTCTCCAAAGAGAATGCATCTAAATGTCCTTAAAACAAAAACAAACAAAAAGCCCTTACCTTCCTGTAATATTTATTTATGTGGCTGCAGATGGTTAGCACTGGGCCATATGCCTGAACAGATTTAACATTTAATGAAAGATTAATTTATTCATTTGATTATAATCAGAAGGGTTACCTGCACTATGCCCACGTTCTGCCAGGCACTTACTGCAGCAGGAACAAGCATCAGTGCACTGTGGTTCCTGCCCCATCACCCCCTAAGTTCTTAACAAACACAAGACATGCGGGAAAATGTTTGTGATTCAAGGCAGCATTGGTAAATGGTGCCAAGAACAATGTAATAGGACTAAACAGAGGGCAGAATGGTCTGATCTGGATTCCTTCATAGATTTCAGAAGGGCCTGAGCCGAGACAGAAATAGGAAGAATGGAAGTGCAATAAGGAGCCAGACAAAGGAGGTGAGGGATGGAATGTATGCTTGTTTCTTGTTGGGAAGCTGTGTGAAGAGAAGATGAGCAGTAAGTGCACTATCAGCAAAGGAACAGAGGAGGGGAGATAGAGGTACTGTGAAAAGAACATAAGGTGACCCCGTGGACCCTAGAAACAGAATGTGGGAATGCCCGTAGACGAAGGAAGATGTTGGGTGTAATGACATTGGCAGGTTCAGCATGAAGCCATGCTGGCCACAAAGGTCATTTCCTATTTCCGCTTAACTGACAAGAACAGCAGGTGGGCTCGCAACAATGGGGCAAAAATGGATACCCCTATCCATTTTAAACAAGGAAAAAAAACCTTGATTTTTCATCAATCGACAAGTTGGATTTTAGAAGGCAGGCCCAGAAGAGCGTTCTCTGTCCTCAAGGTGATCGCCCATCACCCAGGCCAAAAACAGCTGTGGAGGACTGAAGTAAGGTGCCTGACTTGTGGTTAGCGGGACAGCATTCAAAGGCAAGCAGTGCTCAGCCTGTCGCAGTTCTTGACCCCAACTGCAGCTACACTATGATTTAGCAGAAAACCATCAGACCCTACCAACTTGTATTTTCCTGTATTTTATTCTTCAGCCTCAGAAAATACTGCCCAAACCTTCATCCCTGGGGAAACTAATTTGAGAGCCTTTATCCAGTTTCCAGCCAGGTGACCCTGCCTTGAGCTGGTTCTTTACTCAAAAGCGGGTGGCAAGATTTTATGGCTTCTGTGCCACTGGGTGGTAGACTCACATTCGTTAATGGGGAGGCCCCTACTTTGTCAGTAAATGCAAGATTAGAGGCAGAAAGATAATAAATGAGTGCAGGAAGAGATCAACTTCTTCCTGTTTTTTTTGTTTGTTTGTTTTGCTTCTTTTCTGGAGAAGAGGGAGAATATTGTACATTTTGCCTTCATAACCTCAGTTTTTAATCCCAGTCATTTTTTTAAGCTAGCTTACTTTGTTCTTAGCACTTACTAAAGTTAATATATGCTTACAGTTTTAAAAGGCAAATTACACTTTAGCCCAAAACAGCATCCTCTACCCCACTTGTCCCTGTCACCACCTGCTCCTCAGAGGAAGCTACTTTTTTATTTGCTTATATGATGGGAGACATTCATGGGCCAGAATATGGAACCTCCATTTTCTTAAAACTTATGTACTAGTGGACTCTTCCCACTTCGGACAGTCTAGGGACTTGTCCAGCTCAGTAAGCTTAACCAGCAGCTTTGGCCCTTCCCTTCCCCCTAAGGAGGTTAAATCCTGACACAAAGAAGAACCCACTTTTAATTCTGACATTTCAGTCTACATATTTAAGTGATGTGTGCAAACTGATATTTCTTGTCATTTTGAAGATTATCTAATGTCTTAGTACTCACTGTGCAAAAAGAGAAAGACATAGCACTCTTAACACCATCACCACCTCCCAGTCAAGCTTTTCCCTCCACCATCTTTACAGTAGCTTACATAGAAACTTCTGGCTAAAGCAGTATTTTGTGTTTACATTGTTAGAAGCAAATAATATTGTTTACTACCGAGCCACATAGTATAAAAACACACTTCCTATTTCGTTCAGTAGTTTGTTTTTCCTAGTTTTCTTTCTTTTTCTTTTTTATTTATTTTTTACATATTAACTTTTTTATTTATATATATTTGACATCAATTGTAATCCCCCTGTCTTTCTTTTTAATGTGTGTATCTGTCTATTACTGCTTCTGAACTATCCAAAGGAACTACAAGAGCCCTAGTAAAACCTTTCTTTATATTATCCACCTGATCAGTTCATCTGTCAGGTCTGTTTGTCCCTCTAAAGCCACCCGTTCTGTCTGTTCTAGACGTTTCCCAGGTCAGCTGCCCACCTGTTGTCCTGGGGCTTCTTTTTAACACCATCTTGCGAAATCCCTGTGCCTCTCGCCTGTGCTGGGTCCCCCGTTTCCTGGATCCCATGGTTTCCTCTTTCTTGGTTTACATCCTCATTTTTGTAGAGCACATTCTCTAGTAGCTACCTGAGAAAAGGTACATGGGAAGTAAATTCATTGAGACCTTCCTTGCGTGTCCAAAAAAATCTTAATTTTACTCTCACATTTGCTGTTAGTTAGGTTTGAATTGAATTCTAGCAAAATGTCATATTACTCATAGTTTTGAGGGTTGAATGTCATTGTTTTCTAACTTCCAGTATTGTAGTTAAGAAATGTGATGACATTGATATTCCCAGTCTTTTACATAAGACCTATTTTATTTTATTGGGAGGTTTTAGAACCTTCTAGTGTTCTGAAATCCTAGAGTAAAGAAACTTAGTGAAAATCTTTTATCCATTGTCCACTTTCTCTTCCCTTAAAATCTGAGAACTTGCTATTATATCTTGAATTTTTCTTTTGTACTCTGATACTTGTCTCCTCACCACTATTTTTTTTTTTCTCTTTTTGGAGCTTCTCTGGTAACATGCAAAACCTTGCAGACTATTACAGTTCTTACCTTCCTTCCATCACCACTGTCCATTTAGCCCACTAATTTACATTTTCTAGAAGGTTTACTTGATTTTACTTTTTATATCTCTGAATATATTGTTTTTACTATGTTTAATTTCCAAGATTTTTTTCTTATTTTGTAGACTATAATTTTTATTTCTGAGACACAATCTGTCTGACAAGATTATGGGTTTTTAAAAACTGTTATTTTGCTTCCATATTTATTTATATTTTCTCTGAGCCACCAACACCCAATTCTCCCCTCTCCATTTTAACCTCAATAGTTTATATGGGGCCTCCCTGGTGGTGCAGTGGGTGAAGCAACGCACTATGAAGCAGACCACAGCCACTGCAGCACAAGTTCGATCCCTGCTGCTGGCCAGGGAGGGGACCCACATGGTGCGGCAGACCTCTCCTGCTGTGCCCGCTGCTCCCCTCAGCAGTGTACTTCTGTTGATCTGCCTGTTCTGCTCCCTGATCTGTCTGTGGTGAATCCTCTCACCCCCCACACCTCTGGCCTGTACCCCAGTGCTTGTACGCATAAATAAATAAATCTTTAAAAAAATAGTTTATATGAGGGGCTACACTCAAATATCTTATAAACTGCTTGAATATTGTATTTCTGATACTTTTATATATGTCACTATATATACATACACATAAATATCTTACATATATATGTATATGTACATGTAGAGAACATATAAAATAAATTTCTATTTAGGGACAATGAATCACTCCCTATAAGACATATTATAGATCCTGACTGGGGGCAAGTTGTGCTTATTACCTGCAGACAGGTAACTGCGAGGGAAACAGCCATTTCTAAGAGGATTCTAAATGCCAGTCAGGCCATTTCTTTGGGCTGTTCAGTTTCTTTAGGTAAGAAACCTTCAAACTCCTATATTTATTACAGCACTATTTACTATAGCTAAACTAAGGAAACAACCTAAGTGCCCCAGAACAGACGAGTGGATCAAGAAGATGTGGTCTCTATACACAACAGAATACTACTCATCTATCAAAAAAGGTAAACTCATGCCATTTGAAGCAACATGAATGGAGCTGGGAGGGATTATGCTAAGTGAAATAAGTCAGAAGGAAAAAGAAAAACATTGGATGGCTTCATTTATAGGTGAATATAAGGAAACTGAACAAAGGATCAGGAGAAAGACAGAACTTGTAAGCTGACCATGGATATGAGGCTACAACAGGGGAGGGGGAGAGAAAAGTGTTAAAACAGGGGAGGGATGAACACAAGGGACTATGGCAAAGGTTTGTGGCTACTATAGTGGTGGGGGAGCTTGTGCACTACACCTGAGGGGAGAAATAAAATACTGCCCCCAATTACCCATGATATCCAAAAATAAATCAATTTAATTAAAAATAAAAAAGGTGACAATAAAAAGAAGAAAGTAAAAGGGCAAAGGCATAGAGTATGTGTCTGATAAGGGGCATGTAGCTGAACTACAAAGGCCACTGTCAACCCAATGATGAAAAACAGTCAAGTTTTAAAATAGGCAAAATGGCTTATAACTCCAGAGATAAGATTTAAAAATGGTCAATAAACATATGAAAAGATGCTAAAAAGAGAGAAACCTTCAAACACCAACCTAAGGAGTCTATCCCTGGTAGGAGGTGGGGTGGCAGCTGTGCTGCAGAACAGATCAGGCAGTTTCCTCTGCTCTCTCTGCAGAGACTTGCCTTTCTCCCCTGGGCCCAGTTCCTGAGTCCACCCATCTCTGATTCGTGGCAGCCCACACCTACCCCCAATAGGAATGGGGAGCTGGCGCTGGCAGAGGAAGGCAGGGCAAGGAACAGGGGCTAGCTTCTCCATGTGCTGTGGTCCATGACCACTGCTAACTGCTTTCTGACTTCTCTCAACCAACAACCCCCCTTTTCAAGTCTCACCCCTCAGCCCTACTTAAACCTTCCCAACTTCCTGTAGAGTGAAGCCCTGTGCTTCTCCCAGTAAACCTCAGCTAGTTGTCCTCTATCTCTGCGCCACACCATCTTCCAAGAATTGCTGACATCTCTTGTTTACTAGCATCACCTCTTCTGTGCTCTCTCCCTTCTCCCTACTCCCCACACCCTATTTTTTTTTTTATTCCTCACTGCAAATTTAGGGGGATTTTGAGAATAAGAAAATACAAACACTTGTGCTCTGTGTGCTAGAACCAGAAGTTCCCAGTCTTATAAATTTCACTTTTTAGTTATATCTACTTATGTCTTCATTCTAGTCTAGTATGTTTATCCAGAGAACACTGGGCGTTACCCCAAATCAACTCTAACTACCTAATAACTACTTTCAGGGAGGATGTTGCCAAAATCACTTTAATTCTCTGTTATTTTCTAGGGAGTTCAGGCAACGCGTACTCAACTCCTTCTTATAATCATTATTTTTGCATATGACTATTATCTAGAATCCAGAAATTTAGACCAATAATCAATTT
Organism: Galemys pyrenaicus; assembly: GCA_019455555.1. NCBI lineage: Eukaryota > Metazoa > Chordata > Mammalia > Eulipotyphla > Talpidae > Galemys > Galemys pyrenaicus. Next base: position 10,440,114 of record JAGFMF010011574.1, read on the forward strand.
GAGGCAAATGCCTCATCAATTTCTCAGTATGGAGAAAGGTAGAAAGGGAAGGGGGCTAAAAAACAAACAAACAACAAAAAAAAAACCCAAAAAACAGAAGAAGCAGACATCAAGAAAAGGATTTTAAAAACAGAAAACAAAGATTGACCAAATGATTATTTTAAGAAAAGAGATTATAAAAAAATGACTTTAAGGAAAGTTGAAGCAAAAATCACTTATTTGAAAGGCAGTTGCGTAGTGTCTTTCATTACATGTCAGCTGTGAAACTCCAGTCAGCCATTCATTCAACAACACGTACATGAACTCCACATTCACACAAAACCCCACCATTATCTAGCAAAAAAAATCCACATAAAATATTCTCATACTTTGAGGCCTCCCTGGTGGCACAGCGGGTTGAACACTGCACTGTGGGGCTTCACAGCCACTGCAACATGCGAGTTTGATCCCTAGCCAGGGAGAGGACCCACATGCCACAGCAGACCTCGACTGCCTTGCCTGCTGCTCCCCTCAGCAGTGCGTTTCAGTCAGTCTGCCTGTTCTGCTCCCCACTCTGTCTCTGGTGAATCCTTTCACCTCCCGTACTCTGGCTGTACCCCAGCTCTTATATGCATAAATAAATAAATCTTTAAAACAATTCTCATCATTTCATGCCCAGATTCCCTTTCAATTATGTACTCATTCTTTACTGCTTGAAAAGATATTTATTTTTGGCTTAAAAATGCATGCATATATGTATACACTAATTTATATAAAATATATACTAATTTGTGTGTATTCTTCATTTCATCTTCCAACTTTAAGTCAGTTTTTTGGTTTTCCTTTTAATATATTATTTGCATGTGTTTTTTGTTTTCTTGAGTATATATTTTACAAATTTGTCTATCTGAAAATGTCTATTTCTCTCTATATTATGCCAATAACTTTAAAAATTAACAATGCTTCTATTGTAGCTTGCCCTTTATAAGACGGACAACTTTCTAGTTGGACTGATCTTATTTTATATCCCAACTCTTCCACCTACTCAGTGAGAACTAACTCTCTCCAATGGGAAAATGAACATCATATTCTCTACTTCGCAGTTGTTATAAGGATTAAATCATATAATGCAGGCACCCAATAAATAAAATCTATTAAAATCAGAACATGAGAAGAAATTGAAACCTTAAACTCTAAGAGTAATTTTTTCTGAGTGAAGAAGTTTCACTTCTGTTTTAGGCATAACATCAGTGACAAAGTGGTCAATTAGAAACAATTTGTCAGTCACCGAGGAATAATGGGAAAAGTTCTTACAGGACATTAGGAAAAGTAACATGAAAGTGGGGGCGCAGAGAACTGGAAAAAGGTAAGGAAAGTATTGGACTCCAGATCAATTTCTTAATCTTTCTGAGACATAGTTCATTTAACTATAAAATTAGCAGTCTGGGTGGAACCCCTCCAGGTGTTCAGGAAAGATTTCCGTGCTTAGTTTTGGAACATGCATGCCTCACCTTCTGTGCTTCTTCCCCCATTGAAGGCACCGGTTTGCTTTGTTTTACCTGGAATATTACAAAGTCATTTGCCTACAGGACCTTCCCACTCTCTCCTCCTCCTACTCATTGACATACTTTGGGAAGGATGGATGAGTTGATCTATAACTTCCCACTACACAATATGTTTCCCTGAGTTTGACAATTTTAGCTAAATGTTTTAGTTAAGGGGAAAAAAGGGGGGAACACAATATATTGCAAGTTTTATTGGTTGATCCTTCACCCCATAGCAGCGTAAAACTTTTAGAATGGGAGAAAAATCTACCATGGTGTCAATGAAACAGACACTTTAAGTACAGTTTAACATCTCATCTATATAGTTCCGTCAATCTCTTGGTGAGCTGATCACCAACACAGTCTGAATTGCTGCCAGTTCAGCAGACTTGATTTGGTTATGAAGATAGGCAGCTTACTGGGGCACATCTGGCAATTTTGGCAAGCACTGAATGAAATGAATCATCCATGTAGTTATTGGAAAGGTTGCTCGGCGATCAGTGTGACCTGGATGGAAAATTACTGTGGGAGAAATTAATCTTTAGGCTGTAGGGCTGTACCATAATACCAAAGTAAACACAGTCACTTATGATAAGTAACCTTAATGTTGCAATTAAAATTATTCCTAAATTAGTAAAATACTTTCACTTTTCCTACCTGTGTACTAATATTTACTTTTTTTTTTTATTGTGGTGCCATTACTTTACAGCAACATTTACTTTTATGTGACAGGAGGAGATTGTGCTAAATGTTGAATGAAAGGATATATAGTGAGAAAGAAGCCAAAGAAACTATGAGAAAAAAATCTAGAAGCCAGGTGTTCTGTCAGTAACTTTCCAATTAAACTTTAGAAATGTTTTTTATATTCTCATTTGTAAAATTAACTGTCCTCAAGAAGCTTAGGGTTTAACTGATTATATTTTTAAAAAGTGGGGTTTCCACTTAATGCCTTCTTCCTAGAAAAACACATTCTTAGCTTACCTACATAGCAGAGTTAAAATTGAATGAATATTTTGATGTTCTTTAATTACAAACAAGAAAGTCCCTTCCCTCATCTTAATCTCAGGAAGTCTATGAAATCTTACTGCAGTATTTTCCTCTTGTTCTTGTTCTGTCTCTTTCCCCTCAAAGCTGCCAAGACTCTGAAGTGCTCTGATTATTTCTATCTTTTCCTTAAATACTTTACTTTCCTAAAGTACTTTTTTTTTCTTCTCAAAGGGGAATAAAACCCCCACAAACTCTGTAGTAGTAGCCACAGAACGTGTTTGTTAGTTATACCGTGGTCAACTGTCCTGGTTTGTCTTGTGTGATAAATTTACTGCCATGTCGGACTTTCCAGTCTAAAACTAGCCTGTCCCTGACAGGGACAGTGGGTCACCTTGGTTGGTCTCTTGAGAAAAGGGCCGGATGTGGCAATGGAAATCTGCATCAGAAAGCTGCAATTTAATCCTCCTATTAGAAGAAACTGCTTTCCTTGCTAAACAGTTGTAGAAAGCAATCAAACACCAGACAGATGAATGAAGTTTATGACCTTTATATTTCCTTTATACCAGTGGTTCTCATCCTGACCATCTTATCAGCTTTTAAAAAATGACACTATTCCCTTATTTAATTGTTCTGAAGGCAAGTACCAGTCATCACCATAGATGTTCGAAACTCCCCAGCTGAGTGGAATGTTAGTCTGGGCTAAGAAATACTCCCTTATTTACATTCTGAGATTCAAATCAAAGGTGTAGTAAGATCCATTCAAGGAAAAGATAAGTCTACTTTTTGACCTCTGACTTTCTAACTGTTACATGCAAGTTTTCGCTTCACTTTGAAAGCCAAAGAAAACCCTCAAACTGACTTTAAATGTATTCACCTATGGGTCATGATTCAAGTTTTTCCCTTTTCATGTTTTTATTTTGAACATCAATCACCACCATCTATCGACATACTTTCTTGCTTAAGAAACTGTATTAGGCACAGAGGGACCTCAAAGATTTAAAAGTCAAGATCTCTGCCTTTAGGAAACTCAGTGTAATACTGTTGTCTACATGAACAAGGCAAAGACCTCAAGGGGAGGGCAAAGAGAAAATGGCTATGGCCTGGGATGGCTAAGAAATCTGAACAGAGGTCATACCTGTTGGTGCAAGGGGTTAAGATGCAGCACTGTGAAGCTATCTGCAGTCACTGCAGCTCGATTCCCTGACCAGCCACGGAGCTGGTCCACATGGCGCAGCAGACCTCTCCTGCCTGTATCTCCTGCTGCTCCCCTCAGCAGTATTTTAGTAGCTCCACCTATTCTGCTCCCCACTCTGTCTCAGGTGACTCCTCTCAGTCTCCACACCTCTGGCCTATACCCAAGTTCTTATATGCATAAATAAATAAGTCTTAAAAAAAAAAAAGAAATCTGAACAGAGTAGGTAGGACTTATAGGATTGGGTAGAATTTCAATAAGAGGACTAGAAAAAGCACTCCAAATAAGGAGAAAAGTGGTTTGGGGTGGCTTAAGAAGCATAAGCAACATAAACCATGTCTGGGAAATGTACATAGCTCTATAAAAGGCAGTTGCTAAGTAGGGGGACATAATTAGCCCAATCACTGTTGGGGGGATAATCACTCATGACATTGTAAGGAAGAATTAGACTGGCAGATGAAACAGGTGGTTCAGTATAAGCATAAAGATAAGCTTAGTTTAAAATTTGCGAACAAACCACTGAATTGCAATAGCACAAATCCTACTTACTCTCGTGCTGGGCCCACTGACGAGACCTAATCACCCAGACACCAAGGCAAATGCTGCCTAGATCACTGCCAAACCCTGTGGGTGCCTGGCCTAGCTGATGAAATGATTATTTCGTGCTGAAGGGATACAAAAATTACACAAAACTTAGCTTAAATATCATTTTATATGGCTATCAATTACTGATATTCCATTATAGTTGATTCTTGAACAATATGAATTTAAAGAGCCTGGGGCACACTTTCCTGTAAACAGATGACATAATCTTATAGTATCAATACAGTGAGGAGCTATAAGTGTATTTTCGCCTCCTTATGATTTTATTAATGAATTTCTCTTTAGCAGTGCATAATAAATATCAAAATATATGTTGACTGTTTATGTTATTGACAGGATTTTCAGCTCAAATCAAACTATTAATTGCTAAGTGTTGGGGGAATGAAAGTTATGCATAGATTTTCGACTGTGTAGGGGTCAGTGCCCCTAATCCGCATGTAGTTCCTGTGTTAACGGCACTTGTATTATGCAATGGTCTTTTGTCTGGATTTCAGAATGAGACACCACTATTCCATTGTCTTTGCCTCCTAAAATAGTTAATCTTCATATTTATTCCAATATCCGCTCTTCATGCAAGATATCAACTAAATGCCAGTGAATGATCTGGGTATGCATCATCTCAGGAAGTCAGTTGGCAAAATTAACATTAGAAGTAGGCACCACTGGTTATTTCACACATTATTAACTTATATTACAATTCAAATAAGCTTACAGCTGGCAAAAAAGTCTCTTCTGTAAAGTGATCTCAAACATAATCGGCTTAATCAGAGATAAATTAAATTAGGCAGCCATGCATACTACAGCATATTAATTCTGAGTAGTTATTAAATACATTTTCTGTTATCAGTGGTGTGAACAACATTATAAGCAAACAAATTCTTCAGAAGGGTAGCAAATAGTTTATGTTTGGGATGCTATGTGCCTGACATTTTCCCACGTCTTCGTATAATGTTAAATAATCTTTTCTGCTAATAATGGCACTAGGTTAAGTCTCCATAAATGAGTCAACTTTACTCCCAAGCAATTAAGAAAAGACAAAACTGCCAGTGTGGTTATGCATTTTTCCCAAAAAAAAAAAAACTTTTCTATGAAAATTTTTAAAAGAAGATATTAATGAGTTAGAGTGGGAGCAAAAATGTTCAAGATAGATGGCAATAAATATTCTTTATGTTAAAATTGATGCATATAATCTGTATTTTGGGTTACCTGTACTGACTGAATATTCAAAGAAGGAAATTATTAAGGTGGAATCCAATTTGCAAATAAAATCCTACTGTTCTCTGTTTCCTTAAATGGCAGTAATCTAAGCCATCAACCTAGCACTCACAGTAGCACTCTACAAGCTATGAAATGTTGCTTTTATCAAAGAAAATAAAAAGATACGTGTTAGCCTATATATACACACACACACACATATATGTAGGTATGTATGTATGCATGTATGTATGTTTGTGTTTAGGGGTAAGATCACACACACACACTCATATTACCATACTTGATATACTTTTACCATATTATCTTCTTTTAATTAACCAGATCCTTTAATTTCTGTATCCAGAGGCAATTCAAGTTCTAGCCCCAAGTCTGAGAGACACATTTGACATTCTTTGTACTTTGCACATTTAAAGCTCAATGTAAGGTGACAAGAACATTAGGTTGCCCAGTGAGCAAAATGTGAAACTAATCACTATCTGTTCTTAGCTGTGGGTACAAAAATTGGCAAATTAAAGTGCCTGAGAATAGCTGGGCCACCCGCTTCAAAGGTATCACCTTGGAATAGCTAATGAAGACAAATGGATGCAGCTAGCTTTACTGACAACTCTGTCAAACACCCATGGACTGAAAAGGCAACATTACTACAGTACCTATTTAATTTGCTGTAAAGTACATACTATGGAGAAATATTATTTAAATGAATCAAATTCCACCTGCTCAGTGTTTTGGAGATATATATTGTTTGAATTAAAACTATAACTTATGGGGAGAGGGTGCCTCCCTGGTGGCACAAGGGGTTAAGTCACAGCACTATGAAGCTTTCTGCAGCCACTATAGCATGAGTTCGAATCCTGGCCAGAGAGGTGACCCACATTGTAAAGTAGATCTTTCCTGCCTCACTCACTACTCCCCTCAGCAGCGTATTTTAGTATATCCACCTGTTCTGCTCTTCACTCTGTATCTGGTGAATCCTCTCACCCCTAGCACCTCTGGCCTACACCTCAGCTCTTGTATGCATAAATTGAAAAATCCTTTAAAAAAAAAATGGCTATTACTTACTCCTGAAAACCAAATGCTTTTCTTTCTAAGTTGGAAAAATGGAATCCAGTTGCTTATTAAAAGGTTGTAACTATAACAACTAGACTCAACTAAATATAAATGCTACAAAAAAGGAAGTAACTTGTCACTTTTTCATTAATCCATCCCCCCTTTTATTCAACATTTACTGAACAGCTACTATGTGCTAGGCACTATGCTTGATCTTTGGCATGGAGAGATGAATGACACCTCTTTAAGGAGCTGGTTCACTACTGGTAGAAAGATGCATAAATACAGATGACTAAGAGGCACTAAGTTATAGAAATATTTTCAGAGTACTTCTCTCCCTCTTAGAAACTTCAGAGAGGAGATGGCTCGAGTTGAATTCCAATATAATATAAAGAGGATATAAAATGAAGAGGTTTTGAGGTTGAACAAGCTTGAGAGAAGTTTTCTGTGCTGAAAGAACAGCTTGTGCAAAATCAACAAGGTCATGGTCTGCCTGAAGGAAAGAAATTGCTTTCAGAATAAATGAAGGAAATAAATACAGGGACTAAGAGGTCAACAGATGATGAAGATAAAAGCAAGGCAAGGGTAAGAATATAAAGGGTTCTAGAAGACATGTCAAGAAGTTTGGATTTAACTCTACAGGGCAGTCGTTTGCAAGATGCATTCCATATAACTCTGAGTCCCGGAAACTGAGGGAGGAAAGGAATGAGGGAGAGGGTAGGTGAATGGGACTCTGGGCCCTGCAACCTCACCTCACCTAACAGTGTGGCTAACACCTGTTTTATAATAATTCTTTTTAATATTTAAATAATGTTTTACTTTGAAATGATGTTAGATTTACAGAAAAGTTGTAAAAATAATGTAGCATTCCCACAAATCCTCCCCCTACTTTCCCTTAATACTAAGTTCTTACAATGCCATGGCACATTTGTCACAATCCAGAAACCAACACTGATGCATCAATATTAACTAAAGTCCAGACTTCCTACATATTTCATCAGTTTTTCCACTAATGTGCTTTCTCTGTTCCAGAAACTAATCCAAGACATCACATTGCACATAATCATCAAGTCTCTGGTCTCTTGATGTGTGACAGTTTCTCAGTTTTTCCTTATTTTCATGACCTTGAGAGTGTTGAGGAGTATTAGCCAGGTATTTTATACTATGTCCCTCACTTTGGGTTTGTCTGATGTTTTCCTCACAACTAGACTGAGGTTATGGGTTTGGGGCAGATTATCACAGAAGTGAGGTAGACTTTTCATCATCTTATATCAGGAGCACATTATATATCATTAAGTTTTATTACTTATGATGCCAAGCTTGATCACTTGGCTAAGGTAGTATTTGTGAGGCATTCCTCACTGTAGGTTTTTTTTTTCCCTCCTTATGTATTCCCCTATTGAGAAGCTGCTCACTGAATCCAGGTCACATTTAAGGGTGAGAATAGGTCTCACTTCTAAGAGGGAGATGTATCTACTTATGTCATTTGAAACCCTTCTGTAAGGACAATTCTATTATATTTATTTATATATTCAATTCCTTATTTACATCACAAATATACTTGTGTATATTTTTACACTTTGGGTTATAATCCTAAACTACATTATGTATTTTGTTGCTCAAAAATTCCAGGTTTGGTCAATGGGAGCTTTTCTCAGGTTGGCTTTTATATCCCTTTGGAAAGGCCCCATCTTTTCTCTCTATTTTACTTTTTTTTTTCTTCAGCATCTTATTACTTTAGGTCATAGCAGATGTTCCTGGCTCATATTGTATTTTTATCTCATCTTTAGAACCAGCCATTTCCCCAGAACCCTAGTTCCTTATATTGGAGGAAGACATTTAGAAACCAAAGTGTGAGCACTGGAGTGCTGGTTGCTACAGAGGTGTAACTGTCTCATCAGAAAGAGCTACAAATTCTATGTATATATTCAAGGCCAGATATGTACATACAGCTACAAATGTTCATTTACCTGTTCATCTCTGAAAATATTAAGCTAAACATGAGTTGATAGTGACAAATCCAACACTAATGCAACACTGAAGGGTTCCTGTAAGCCTTCTTCCTCACTTATCTGCAAAGGCATTGATAGGGAGAAACCTGGTTCTCAACATTCATTTACATATTTGTTCAACTCCAGCCCTGGAGTTTTCTTTTTTGAAGCAGACTTCTATTATTTTTAAATAATTGAAAATACACATGGTAAGTAAGGGAAGGTCCTTACTATAGAAAAGCAGCATGATTATATTTTTAGAAAAATTACTCTGAGACTGAGTAAGGAATGGACAGAAGGGGGCTGAGCCTTGGGGTAAAGATAATGGGGAGAGGCATTCTGTGATCTCCACCGAGGGCATGAAGGGCCTGGAACTGAAATAAAACAGCAGTTGTGGAAATAGAGGAGTCAATTTGGTCAACATCAAGTTAATATTTTAGAAGATTAATACAGAACTAAAGTGATTGATGTGTTAAGTGGCAGAGAGAAGTTGGAGATGAATGTGGATTAATAAGGGTGAAGTGTGTTTATCTGAGTTAGAAAATATATTGTGAAGAAAGGATCTGGGAGAATGTAATTGAGTTGAGGGCATTATAAATGAAATATCCACATGGACATGCTTCAAAGACCTTCTGAAATGTGGTTCTGGATTTCAAGAGAGTTGTCTAAGCTGCAGCAGTGAATTTCATGGTCTTAATCATAAAGAGGAAGATGAAAAATCTTGGGACTGGGCAAAAATGCCAAAAATGTGTTAAGAATAAGAACTAGAATATAAAGGACAATAGCCTATACAGCATAAATATTTAGAGATAAATACTGAATCTAATATAATGCATATAAAGTGAAAAGGTTTGAATTAGATAGTATACAGTGTTATATAAATATATTTTTATCCATTATCATGATGTAATTTGTTCTGTTTTTACTAAATGATTTCATGCTTCTGAACATCCAGACAGATTATGATTCCTACTATTCCTTGCATTTAGTTATAAGCACAAAGCTAATTTCAGCAAAAGGAATGTGAATAGAAGTAACACTTGCCACGTGGAGCCAGAGTCCTGTGGGATCCTCTAGTTCAGTGTCTATTTGATACCAGGTACAAAATAAAGTGGAAGATTCCACAAGTAAGAAAAGAAAAACTATACAATAGATCAATAAAGAAAAAAATCTTTGAAAAATTAAATATTAAAAGTACATTCATGTTAAAACATGAGCAAGAATGGAAGGCAGCCTTTCTAATCTCATTTTAAGATATCCAAAATCCTACAGCTAAAATCTTACACGATTTTTTATATGATAAAAGATTCCTCATAACATCAGAAGAAAGACAAAGGTGTGCAATTTCATCGCTTCTGTTCAGCATTGCATAAGATATTTGAGCCATTACAATAGAGAAAAAGAAATGAAACAGAAACTAGAAAGAAACAAAACAGCTTCTATGTGTGTGTAGGTCTATTTACAGATATATCATTAAATCTACTGAACAATGTTGAGAACTAAATTTATAAAATAAATTTATAAAAATCACATATATATATTATTGAGATATAGTTTATATTTCTTACACTTCATTATTTTAAAGTGTACGGTACAACAGATTTTGTTATAGTCACTGACTATATAACCATTACCCTTTTCTAGTCCTGAACAATTTTATCACCACATAAGAAAGGCTGTAACTTTCAGGAGTCACTCCTCTCTCTCCTTAGACCCTGAACCACTAATTTTCTCTTTGTCTTCATGAAGACTCCCTGTCTAGACATCGCATATAAGTGGCTCTTTTCTTTGGAATGTGTTCAGGGTTCATTCACCCTGCAGCATGTATCAGTATCTCATTCCCTTTTATGGCTGAATATTATTCCATTTATGGCTGAATAAATTATTCCATAATTTGTTGTAACTAATGAAAATGAACACAAAAGAACTGTGTATTTTTATATAAATGCATATACAATTTTTACATAGAAATTTTACTTAAAAATCGTAAAAAGTCAGAAAATTTAAATTCTAGTAATGAAACATATGCCAAAGAAGTTAGAGGGGAATTGTAGTAATGTCTGTGACTTACTTTGATGTATTCAAATGTGTCCATAATAAGATTCATGGAGGAACACACAGATGGAATGATGCATAGTGGTGTGTATGTAAGTACTCACTTTAATTTTCTTTTAAATTTTCTGTATAACTAGACATCATCATAAAACAAAAGTGTTGCAAAAGGAAACAAATCCTTACATGGAATCTCTCATAATTAATAACAAATGAGAAAAAATTAGGAAGTTAAAAGAAGAGAAACAAATCCAATTTTACTAATTACTTGTCATGTGAACTTAGCAAAGTCTTTTTATGTCCAGATTTCCTTATTATAATATTTAAATAATACATAATGCCTACTACATAGGATTATTGCTATAAATGTGAAAAGTTCTGTTGTAAACAAATACAGGGGAAACATTTTAGTTACTGTGGCCCACAAAAATAAAATGTTTTAGAAACAGAAAAGGAGATCAATGTCTGCACATTTTGCAATAAAGTAATCATAATTTTCTCAAAAATCAGATTCACTATTTTTTTTCTATGTGTGACTGTCATATATTAGGACCCCTAAGTGAAAGAGCTAGTAGAAAAGAAATACTGTAATTTCTAAAACCCATAAAGCATATTTTTAGAAGTGGTATTTCCTTGACTTTCATTCCAGGAAAATGCTAACACACGGCATGGAACATGCTGGGCCCAGAAAGGAAAGTTTGCCAGATGCCACAGCAATAAATAGAGCAGGGCCTTGGAGAGAGACATAAAGCTCAAACATGGAGAGTTTCATTTCCAGCACCCTTCCCATCTGGTATTTAATCCACTGAAATGGGATTTTTGGAAATTCACCTTCATAGACAACCATTAATTAATTTTCTTATTTATTTACTTAACAGACATGTAAATCATAGCCTACTATGGGCAAAGTTCTATGCATGTCCTTCAAGACCTGAGCAACATGAGGCTGGGTAAAGTAATTTAAGTAAAAATAAATTCTAAGAGCAGTATAATGACAGGTTAGAACTATTTACAGCCTCCCACTTCTTTTTAATATTCATTTAAACATACAAGTTTAGCATTTTCAATCAATAGAGTAAGCAACAGCAATTTTTTTCATAAATGACAGGAAATCTCAGGCAGAAAAGAAGGCAGCAGAAATTCTTATGGGTTATGTCTTACTTTGAGACATGTATAAAGGTTTTCATAAACTATGTTTCCATAGTACTTATAAATTGTATTTTACAAATATTTTTTAAAAAGTAAAATTTCTTAATGTGATATTTATTTTACCTTCAACTTAGTAATGGTTCTGATAAAAAAAATCCTGAGCCCTAGAATGCTGAAAATCGTTTCATTCTTTATGATTATTGTTCTTTGGGTTGTCAAATATATATACTTGTGATAATTCTAAGAAATTGTGATTAATATCTTTTTACCCAGGATTTAAATACAACAACAACAAAAAATTCTCTTAAAGAAAAAGCACACTCCTTTCTCTTAACTCATCCTTATTTTGGGATTATACATTTTCTACTAAAATTTAGCATGGAATTTCTAACAGCAATGCCTCTGTTCAGTAAATAGTAGTCCTTAACATAGTCGAAAAATTTCGAACGAATGGTGATGGTCTTAGACATTTTATCTGGAAAACTTTTGTCTATAGTATTTACTTGAATGTTGTCCATATTTTCAGAAAATAATTTTAAAAATGTCTTTTTCATAAAATGTCTTTCTCTTGTCAGCCTACTTAAAAAGGAACTCCATCTCTCACCTGCAAAACACGCACGTGCACACACACACACGCCCCCACCCCCAAATGCTATCAACAGAAGCTAAAGAAATACTGGCTGCACGCCAAATTCTAGGATCATAGAGAAGAGAAGGCTGGCCAGCAATCATCTCTCCTCACCCTTATCTTTTCTTCCCACTTATCTCTATGGACCTAGGGGTGCAGGGATGTCCATGTTCCAGGACCTCTTCCTTGAGGGGAGACACATGTTGTGAGTCAGGAGCCCTGCACTTTAATGTCTTATTATTCTTCTTTGAGTGAAAGTGTGCTCCCAAGAAGAAATAAAATGTTATATGTAAACAAAAATACTGAGTCACGTGGAAACCATCTTTCTGGGTTTCACCACCAACGAACCTGTAGTCTTAAAACATCTTTTCAGTTTAAATACAAAGAACCTGTCAAAGAAACATATTAGGAGACCCATATTCAAAGAGTTCACCACTGACTTTAGGTGAATTCATTATTTCCTACATTAATACCAGTTGGTAAGATGGTAAAAGGTCAAAACTTGTCTGATTTCACCCAATTGACATCATCTTAGATTAAAATTATTAGGGGGAAATCATGTATTCATGAAGTAGGCAGAGGATTTTTGTTGATTTTGAGATTTTTATTAGCCACAAGCTTATACTACTGTATTTACTGGAGAATACAAAACTGTCCTTGAAATTAAACATGCAAAATTCCTACAAGTGTGCTCTTTCTCTCTGGTTCACCCAAATTAGGGAGGTTTCCTTATGTTAATTTTGTCTATTTCACAAGCATCCTTGATATCCTCTGTCCTTAATCATTTATGTGTCTATCTTAAGTATTAAGAGCACACTTGAAACTTGCAATTTTTCTAAATTCCAAACACTTATTAGCTTTGTTTTCTGCCTAGACCTGTTAACCTAATTTTGTCTTCAACACTTTTGGGAATAATACATTACTTATCTTTAAATTTTGCATAGCTGTTTTTTAATACTAAAGTATTCAACAGTCAGTTTCAATTTCTCAAAATGAAATTTGCTAATAACTAATCCGAATTAAAAGTCACAGTTAGGGCCTCCCCGGTGGCGCAGTGGGTTAAGCAACACACTATGAAGCAAACCGCAGCCACTGCAGCACGAGTTCGATCCCTGCTGCCGGCCAGGGA
>JAGFMF010011574.1:10462439-10510348 GCA_019455555.1 Galemys pyrenaicus
GGAGCAGCGGGCACAGCAGGAGAGGTCTGCCACACCATGTGGGTCCCCCCCTGGCCGGCAGCAGGGATCGAACTCGTGCTGCAGTGGCTGCGGTTTGCTGCAGTGGCTGCGGTTTGCTTCATAGTGCGTTGCTTAACCCACTGCGCCACCAGGGGAGGCCCCTAGCTTTTGATTCTTATTTTACTCAAATGTCCATCTGGTCCCAGTGGTTCCTGGGCCAACGTAGGTACCCCACAGCCTCCCCTCCGCTAACTGCAGCAGCCACTATCACAGTCACTGTCCACCCGCAAAACACTTGCAGATTCTCTCCTTCAAGGTTGGAAATTTTAGTACCACCAGCTTCTGCCTGAGCCTCACATTCTACACGGCGCTTGGGGAGCTCTCCAAGAGGCTAGAGAGTGACGGAGCAGGAGGTCACCCAGAACCTTTGAAATTTTTATCTCATTTTATTTTTGGCAACAAAAGCTTAAGTTATAAATAAAGAAACAGGGGAAAACTGATTGATTGCATTTTCAGAGTTCTGCAGGATGGGAGCCTTGGATTATCGCATGGAGGGGGAAAAAAAGAAAAGAAAACAGAGTTATTTTATCTTTGCATTAAAGGAGGGAGAAGGGCTTCCCTGGTAGTGCAGCAGGTTAAGCAACGCACTATGAAGCAAACCGCGACCACAGCAATGTGAGTTCGATCCCTGTCACCGTCCAGGGAGGGGACCACATGGCACAGCAGAACTCTCCTGCCTTGCCCGCTGCTGCCCCTGGCAGTGTGTTTCAGTCAGTCTGCCTGTTCCACTCCTCACTCTGTCTCTGGTGACTCCTCTCACCTCCCGTGACTCTGGCCTGTACCCCAGCTCTTGTGTGCATAAATAAATAAATCTTTAAAAAAAAAAAAAAAGAAGAAGGGAGAAGATCTGCACAAAGAATGGACCACAGAGTCTAACCTAAATTAAGGGAATACAAAATAAATAGAAACTTCTTAAATTTTTCTATACTAGCATTTGGTTTTTGTATGCCACTCAAAAGTCAACTTTCAGGTTATAAGCCTAAACTCACAGACCCCATTTCCCATAAAACACCAAAAGTACTTTTCGAATATTCACTCAGCAACGGTTTATTGCACACTTAGGAGTCAATCAATAATTGAAATTTTGAGGAATACTGAAAAAATAATATTCTTCCCCTAAAGCATTTTGTTGTCATGTAAGGGGATACAACTAGGATGTCAAAACTTATGTATAAGAAGGTGGTAGTAACAATGGTTGAAAGAAAGGGATGTGGAACCAGACTGCCTGTGGCTGCCCTGCCTCCTTCCTTACTAGCTCCATAACCTGAGGAAGGAGTTAAGACCTTGGTAATTAAACTCTCCAACCTCAGTGTCTTCATGTGCAAAATACAGAAATGAGATACTTCCCTGCTGGCTGTTGTGAGAATTGAGAAAGATGACCTGTAGAAGGTGCTTGGCACAACGAATGGAACAGAGCAAGAACTCATCAAACACTAAAAAGAAGTAGGAGAGAATTCTCAGGGGATGATGACATCATGAGGCAAAAAGTACTCTAAAGCTTTGAAAGAGTTAAGGATCCTCTTTGTCTGAGATAAAGAGCATAAAGAAGCCTTGTGTGGAAGACAACATTTAAGATCAACCATAATTAAACACAGAGAAATGATTAGACTATTATAGATTCTCTGGTGATAATTAAAAAGCTAGAAAATGAGTCATGCTAGAAAAAAATAATCCTTGAAATTAGACATTATTTTCAAGATTTGGTATGAAAGTGAATATCCACCATAACAACACAGTCTGGGAGTGACACAGGAAGAAGAGATATGTACTGCCATTAAGAAAGATACAATATCCCCCTGGATTCTGTTCTTTTTAACTGTAATCCAAAATGACACCATGGCTTTTAATGGAACTTGGCAAGCTCTAGACACTCCATTTTTAAATTTAACCTCAAATTTAAATCACAGGGCTCGAGACTCAAATCTCCAATGTGACCTTTACAGGGTATTGTTCAAGAAAACATGTCCGTCACTGTGCAGAGAGATTATACACCCTGTTATTCTGGAAAGTATAATGAGAAGATGTACTATATTGTTGGAAGACAGGGCCACCAAATAATTGTGGCTGCGATTTTCTAGAAGCAATGAAAATAGTTGACTGGTTCATTCATTTAGAAATGTTGTCTTATTGAATTAATGAACATTCCTGTTTTCCTCATATTTTAGATTTCATTTAATTCAGAAACAACTTGGCAGGAATCTCATCATTTATGAATTTAAAATATAGCTACTCTGAATAAAACCCTCTTTCACAGGCTCTTTTGAGCCACACTAGTTTGTCCTTGCCAGATAGATACAGTACTAAGAAGGAGAGCTGGAAACACACAGTGGCTGGAGTTCACCCACCCCTCCCTGCTTCCAGCCCTGGGAGGTCAGCTTAAGAAAAGTGAACCTGTCTTTTTGGTTTTGTTGTGTTTTTATTATTAGTATTGTTATTGTTATTGTTCTTTTCCTTGATCCTTATTTGGTTCCCTTATATTCCTCCTAGGGGGGAAACCATCTGGTATTGGACAAACTGGGGACACTTGGTGGGGAGTGGGGAGAGAGCTGGCTGAGGGCAGATAAGAGCAGAAGGGACTGAGGTGATGGTGCACTGGTGAAATGGTGGTGGGTTACAATTGATGTCAGATATATATAAATAAAAGGAAAAAAAAAAGAAAAGTGAACCTGCAAATACTGGTTCCATCTTTTCCTTCTTCATCCCTTCCACTAAATTGTGAAATGCTACCTACTCTTCTTATTTATCCAAGTCAAGACATCACTTTTTATGTACTACCATAAGTGCCTATCTGACTTTTCTTCTTGAAACAAATTCTGAAAACAGTCAAAAAGATCTGTTATCCTCTCTGATTCATAGATGGTGGTGATAAATAAACATTTAAATTTTAAAAAATGACTGAATGAGGGGCCTCCCTGGTGGTGCAAGGGGTTGAGCACCGCACCGTGAAACTTCTGTAGCTACTGCAGCAAGAGTTCAATCCCGGCCAGGGAGGTGACCCACATGGCACAGCAGACCTCTCCTGCCTCGTGGGCTGCTCCCCTCAGCAGTGTGTTTCAGTCAGTCTGCCTGTTCTGCTCCCCACTCTGTCTCTGGTGAATCCTCTCACCCCCCACACCTCTGTGCATACCATACCCCAGCTGTTGTATGCATAAATTAATGAAACATTTTTTTAAAGATGAATGAATGAATAAATAAATGCAAAGAACAGACTGGTGGTTGCCAGAGGCAGGGACAGGATAGGGGAGAAGGAAAAATTGGTTAAAAGGGTGTAAAACAAAAAGTGCCAACTGCTTGCTCAGAATTAAAAATAAATAAGTAAATGAGTTGGTAAATGAATGAGGTAGTTTTTAAATGCAACTCTACGTGTTTCCACTATTCAAGACTCTTATAAGGTCAGGATCAGATCGATAAGTTCCTCATTTGGAATATCTTCCCATCATCTTCTCTAACCTTAAAATAGACTATTTCTAACATAAAATCTTGGGTCAAACAGAAATGCTCTACTCATCATGGTCTACTCACATCAGAGTGAATCATAACTTAGGAGAACATCATAATCACCAGGTCTCCTAAATTACAATAAGCAGAAGAAAGGCCTCGCATTTATTTAAAATACTGCACAGAACCCTGTGCACTGTTGTTGGGAATGTGGAATAATCCAGCCTCTATGAAAATCAGTGTGGAGGTATCTTAAAACATTAAATATAGATATAGTGTATGATCCAGTAATTCTACTCTGAGGCATCTACTCAAAGAATGCTTCTCGAGCCCTTCACTGCTTTAATTTTGTATTGCCTTACAGTTTTCATTATCTTTCGTTAGTTTATCCCTGAGAATAGATTATCAGAACCTTTAAGGCATATTTTATATTTTAAAATTTACTGTCTCCCATAGCATCTAGCATATTTTTGACATTAAATATTTCAAAAATTATGAAATAACTAATTTTCCATACTGTGCATCAGAGCAAATATCTAGTGTGGAGAGGTTAAAGCATTTTATAATGTCTAGCAACATGGAAGTGTTAATAATAATATAGAGGTAAGTGGAACTTGCACACATATGAAAGGGCAAAAATGTAACTCCAAATATTAAATTAAATTTTTTTAAATTGACACTAATAAAAATTAAGTAATATATTAATAGTTTAATAACTAGCTATGTAAATACTGTGTAGGAAAATATACTTATAAAGTGTTACTTACATAATATATTAAAATGATTACATATTTTATAATATAAAACTGTATTTCTTGAGCTAGACAAAATACTAATTAAGCATTTCAAATATGTAGAAATTCATAAAATTTAACTCACACCTGCTCTTTTAAGGGAAATTACTGAGGATATGCTTCAGCATTGTATGGGATGAAAGTGGGAAAGAGAAAGGAAGACATGGGTCCAGGTAAGACAAGTACTAGACAAGACACCTAAACAGCAGGTGCTTCAATGTGCTACCTCCAGTGATAGGTATCCAGGAAAGGAAGGAATCGCAAACATTTCAAATTATATTTTTTGAGAAGCTGAAAGTATGTAAGTTGCCATAAAAGTAAATTATGCAAAGAAAAATGGAACAATTAGAAATCCTACTTAAAAAGATATTACATACACACACACATACACACAAAAACACACATTGTATTGAAAATACTATGTATTTTCAGCCAGTATTGAAAATATATTTAGAACTATAAAGCCATTAACAAAAAGTATAAACTGGATCCTATGTTTTTCACTATAAGTCTACTCTATTTTTCAATTTTTAAAACATATGATGCGTTTTATTCATAAAAATAAATCTCGAATATTTATTAACATTTAAAACTCTATATGGAAACAATCCAACTAGACTATATTTCATAGTGCAGCCTTCAGCATTTAAATAAGTTCTTGCTGGCATTTCAGAAATTAAACGACATTTTTAAAAAAATCTCAAATTTCCTTATTCTGGATCACACAGCCAAATGCTCCTATACAGTATAAAGCTGTGTTCCTGCTTTGGACTACCAATGTCCTAATCAGTTTACCTTTAAACTGATTACTCCTCAAATAGGATCTTGCTTGCTTACAATGAGAAAACAGGAAGAGCAAAACTAAAGTCACTACAGAAAGCCCTGCTTCATGAAAGATGACAATGGGGGTGGAATGTTTGGAATTTGTGGGCTTTTTTTTATACTTAACATGTTACGGATGTCTACACAGCTATGAAAACACTGCATTTTGAAGTTTCTAATAGAAATGTCTTCTCCAACTTCTACCCTATGGCAGACAGTATCACAGAAACATTTCAGGATACATCATGAAACAGTCTACTTCAGAGGTATTAGGTGTGAAAGAGGTAAACAAACAAATCAACAAAACCTGCGGTTAAAATATTTGAGAATGACATGTGAGGTAGGTGAATCCATCATAGTTCCATGACAGTTCCCACCACAGCAGAGAGGAGGGCACTTCCACGATGTCTGCTGAATTTGGAGCCATCCTGAAATATTCTGAGCCCCTCATGTATTGCCTCTGTGACTTCCAATGAGCCAAATGACAAACTGTCCACAGGAATCAGGATCTGTCTGTGACCCACACCCCAACTTTCATTTCCAGGATATAGTAGTATCCACCATCAAATGCAACATAGTTCAAATGACTTTAGGCATATAGTAGGACACCATAGAATTTACCCCACTTAGAATTTGGGACATACCTGATAGGACATGAATTAAAATTCCCCAGATATAATAATTACATTGTGATATACATTTGAAAAAAGTAAAAATGCAGTAGAAAATTCTATGAAGAGACAAATGTCAAAATAAGGAAGATCACTGAGTCTGTGGGTGCTATTTTCCCTTGTTTTCAAATTTCTTTTGCTTCACATTGAAACATTTCAAATGGAGAGTTTTCCCATTGTCATTTGATATAGGCAAACATCTGAAATTCAACAGAAGACTTTAAGTATTTCCCATCTTGTAGGAGCTTTAAAAATGTAATCTGGCCTTTCACTAAAGAAAAAAAAAATATACGGGCTTTTTTTCTCCCTTCCTGAGTGAAAATTTTCCAGCTGCTGGTAAGTTTCCAAAAGTATGTTCTCAGGACTCTCCAGTCCTATAGCTATATATTCTTTTTCAAGAAAAATTAGGACTTAGGAAGGCTTGAAAATTGAAATAGACTTCATATCTCTACTGGAAATCATTACGGAAAGAGATCATCTAAACACAAATAGATAAAATTAGAAAGTGACCAAAACATTTTTGAAATAACACACAAAAAAGCCATCTATAATACTGTAAGATCACTGTGCTAGCATAAATACCTTCGATCATGTCATGGGGCTTTCACAAGCCTTCCAGAATCAGGAAAGGACAAGATTTTGTTGCGCCTCTAGTCTGCACTGCTGTTCCTGATGCATTCATGCACAGCAATAACTGACACTAGTTTTGCAATTACCAGGTAATACTTTTAAGTAGGTAAGTTCTATGAGAGCAAGGAGATTATCTCAAATGCTATGGTACCTCAACATCCAGAAGAGTAGCTGACTTATAAAAAGTATTCTGTGACTTTTTAAATGAATTATAATCTTATAATTTTATTGCAAAAAGGAGAAGAGCACGTACATGCAGTTTAAGTGCCCTGTAAATTCTAAAGCACTCTAAGATGTCAGTTGTGTTATGCCATTGAACACAGTCTCTTGGTGGGGCCTGCTCCTATGGGATCTACCAAAGCTCTTCCCTGCATTTTGAATCCTAATACTAGGTGATAAAATGAGAGTCAACTAAGTGAGAGGCAGAATCATGCAGCTGTTCAAAGTATAAACTCTGGAAGCAGACTGGCTGGGTTCAAGTTCTGCTTCTGCAGTAGATTATGGCCTTAAACAAGTTATTTAACCTCTTTGATTCGTTTGCTTAGCTGAAAATTGGGAGGTGATAATGCCTAAGTTATAGAGTGACTGTGAGAATTAAATGTTACTATCTGTAACTCACTGAAAACAGGGCCTGATAAACAGAAAAGTCTAAGCATTGTTATCTGGTGCTGATATTAGTAGCACCTAGTACTACTCCTATTACATTAGGGACACAGGAAAAATATAAGGAAATTCAGTAATGTCCATATTGTAATTTTTCATTAACGTCATTTAAGTTTGAGGATAGATTTGATATTCCTGAATTCCTCTGAAGTTTCAACTGGATGCAGTATTTCACAGATTCAAGTTCTTAACGAACACAGTACACTTGTACCTCAGTAAGTTACATGATATTTGGCTGAGGCATTTAATCATAGAGGCAATGTCAAGGTCTCTATCCACTTCACTTATTTTTCAAAGCACATTGCTAACTGTGTTTTCTCTTTCATGAAACCTTTTAAGATGACTTGGACATGACAAGTTTCTTTCAGGGTAAAAGACTTTTAATTCTTATTGAGCCTTGCTTAGTGCTGGTGAACTAACAGTTCCAGAGAGCCATTTCTTTTAGAAGAGTGCAGTCTGATTGCTGTACACATGTCAGAGACACTGCAGTTACAATCATGTTGACTCTCTGTTCCATAGTACTGAAATCCCGATGTCAGTTTACTTCCCCATAAAAATATCAGATGACCTGAATTTCTCTGAAGCCTTTAAAAGGAAAAACAAACAACAATGAAATGCCACATCACTTCTGAATCATACTCTGTGCTATGAGCAATTAAAACTTATTAAATTGGGTCAAGGGGTCTCCTGGAAGGGGAGAGGAAGCAGTTTTCAAAAAAAAAAAAAATTCTAAAATTTCCAAAATAGAGCATAAAGCAATGTGCCATCTCATCAATCCTTGTTCGTTCTTCCATAGTGCTTTGGAAAATATGAGACCTCTGGTCTGCATCACTTCACCTCCTTGTAGGGGAAATACTAACATTGGGAACTGCTGCTTCAAACTGTAATGGTCTAGCAGGCTTGTTCTAAGACATCCAACAGGCAATCAACAGAAATTGGTTTTCCAAGGTGATTATGTCAAACTCCAGAGTAATTCTTGGAGGTATGTGTGTGTGTGCGCGCGTGCGCGCTTATGTAACATACATATGACATACATATGTGTCTCTTTTTTATATATAATACATATTATATATGTGTCTCTTTGTTTATATATATACATATGTGTCTGTTTGTTTATATCAGATTAAACTTTTTTATTACTAGCAGTGCTACAAATTTCAGGCTAAAGCCATTATAGTTACATATATACATGCACACACAGAAACCTCCCAGAATAAAAGGCCAGAAAGCTGATTTCAGCTTTCTTTCCTCCTGACTATACAAGACACTTCAGTTACACAACACTGTGTGAGGCTCTTGTACCACTCTGCATATTTTCATGGAAAAATCCGAACCTATTGCTTCCTGAGAACAAAAGCTGGCAAGAAGTATTCGACTGATGAGTGAACAAAACACAACTTAAAAAAGCAACATACTGACTTAGAAATGTCACGTGAGCTACTGAAAGGCACACAGCCCCAAAGTTTATGAAAATATTTTGAAACACTTTGCCAATGAACATATCATTCACTGAAAGACATGCCAGCACCAGTCTAGAATGTCTAAAAAACTACATAATAAAGAAAACCATTTACGAAAAAGTTAAATGTTAGAGACACATTTTTTGAGAGCTTTCAAAACCAATGTTTTTCCCCCATTGTTGGCCAAGGAAATAACTGTGATATTATCAATGGCCATATTGTGACTTTCTTATTTTACTTGTTGCTTGTCACTTGCATTTTCACATGACAGTCAAAAAAATCAGTCAGTACACCTGTATTTATTATTGAGCACCTCGGAAGTACACATTTCCTAGCTCACATTATTATTAATAGGATTATGCCTCATGAGACTAGCATCTGCCCTCTTACTTTATTTCTTGCATTACTGCTTTCCTACCTTCCTCCCTTCTCCCATCTTTTTATCCACCCATGCCTCTATCCATATATCCATCCATGTATCCATCCATCCACTCATTTTCCAATTAGTATTAGCCATTGACATGGCCTAAACCATGTCAAGCACTGTGCTGATTACCAGCAATATAATGAGAAATAAGATGAAGTCCACATGATCATGGAAATCCTACCCAGGAAGGCTCATAATGAAAGGAATAAACATAATTTGTGCAAACTGCTAGGATAAAGAAAGAACAGCATGCTAGACAGAAAGTAGAAAGATCATAAAAGATTCCTGAAGAAAATAGAATTTACCCTGAAGTATTAAGAATAATTAGAACCAAGTCAGAAAAAAAATGAAGGGAGATGGGACTAGAGGGAACAATACAAATAATGGCTAGGGGAAGAGAGGAATACATTGAAATGAAAAAAAAAAAAAAAGATTAGAGAATCTTCAGAGAAGTGATGGCTGTTGAACAGAGAACAAGGAGAGATATAGCAAGAAGTAACAATGGAGAAGCAGGCATGGGATGGGGATATTCCTGTTTTTTATAAGATTCACCCTTTGTCCTTGATCCCTCTTCTCCAATTATAATAAACTCAGTAAGTACTAAACAAGTTACTTCTAATTATACACCCTGAAGTAATAGCAAAAAAGATAAGTATCATTCCATTATTCTCAACACAAATCTCTCCTTGCAACCCAATAAATTGTCTCTAACTAAACCCAAGCAGCTATCCATATACTCTACCAGAAAATTTTGGAGAGTTTTTCAAATGATAAGAACAAACATTATAACCATATCACCATCCGTGATTTACATTGCCTTTCTGAAACTTATTATAATGAAAAAACTACCAAAAGTAAATGAATGCATTTAAAATCGATAAACAAAAAGAAAAATCATAAGCACTCCTTTACCTATAAATAAAAATTCTCTTCTAGCTATAGATCATAGTTTGAAAAATGATAATTTCTCAAATGATAGAAAAAAGGATCTCAACACTATAATTTTTCACTAATTTACCAAACAAATGTTTTATAAAAATATCAAAATCTTTAATTCTGAAATTCATTATCCATTAATACAATGCTGTTTACATTCAGACACACCTCTATTCAGACACTTATACACACATTTGTATGTGTATCTATTTCTCTTTCAACAGGCAGTGAGAGGAGCAATAATAATTAGCTTTTATCCTTGTGGGTTAAGCAGAGCAATAATATCTACTTCATATTCACCTCTAGAGACAAAGAGGCAATTTTGGATTTCAGCTCTTTTTCATGGATTCTATTAAAATTAAACAGTAATGAAATACAGCTCAAACCAGTTTTTTATATCCTAAATTTCCAAATGAGGGTTTTTTCATTTTTAGTTCTAAATATTTTGTTTCATCATAGTAAGCCCCTGTGGGCAGCTGCTGAACTCCTAAATCGGCAGCAAATACATTTCAGGAAAATGTTTTCATATAGCACCAAACCTATTTTTATCTTAATAAATTACAAAATGTCTCTTCCATCCTTTATGTTTTTTCTAAGTTCACTCTTCACTTTGGTGTGGGAACTTACAGCTGTTGCCTCAGTTGGGAGTGGGGACGGTATTAACTGAAGCAGCTTGGAGAGAACCATACAAGGTGCTTAGCCATGCCCTTCAGTCAACCAACCTCCCTATACCCCCCCCCAACCGAAATTCTGAGTCCTGGCCCCCCACGAAAACCAAATAGCCTGTTCTCAGTAATCCTTCCATTCAGCTGGAAACAAAATGATAAGGCAAAATCTACCAGCTGGCACATCTCAGGTTAATATCTTGAACTTTCTTATAGCCAGAGCCATCTAGTAATGGGGCTGTTTGGCTTGCAAAGTAGTAACTTTCTTTACCTATGTCTACTGCGCCCTGGAGTATCAGCTGGATAGCCATTCAAGACATTACAGAAGAGATGGGTGCTTTCTATGGAGAAAAGTAGACAGAGGTACTGTGCTCACTACCCCCGCTTCCCCACACTTAAACTAACGGTTGCTGCCCCCAGGAGTGAGGCTGCAGGATGAGGTGCCCTCAGCACCAATGACAAGCCCACTTAACAATGATCAGTTCATTGGTACCTTTTGGGTACCAGCCTCATTGCATCTTCACAGCAGCGTGGTGAGAAAGAAATGGGTGTTCAGAGCATTGGTGGACTTGTCTAAGGTCATGCGACCAGTACTGGCAGAGCTGGGGCCAGAGCACAGGCACCTTCAGTTGCTGTAGGTCACGTACTCCCAAGGGAAAAAGGGATAGGCACTATTGCAAAAAGATTCTGGGAACATCTGCAAGAAAATTGCTCTGGGTGATTTTTAAAATGCATATTTCTAGATCCCAGCCAAGAGTAATGAATTAAGATTCATTACTGATGGTAGGACTAAGAATTTGCATTTCGGGACCTCCCTGGTGGTGCAAGCAGGTAAGTTGCAGCACTATGAAGCTATCTGTAGTCACTACAGCACAAGTTTGATCCCTCGTCAGGGAAGTGACCCACATGGCACAGGAGACCTCTCCTGCCTCACCCGCTGCTCCCCTCAGCAGTGTATTTCAGCCAATCTGCCTGTTCTGCTCCCCACTCTGTCTCTGGTGAATCCTCTAACCCCTCGCACTGCTGGCCTGTACCCAAGTTCTTGTATGCATAAATAAATCTTTTTTAAAAAGAATCTGCATTTTAATAAACTCTGGATAATTCTCACTCACAGTAAAAATAGAGAACTGCCATTCCTAGGCTCCTCTTCTGTCTTTCAACTTGAGAGGCTTGGTTAGATTTTCATTAGGAACATTCCTAGGATTTTAAAAATTTCATCATTCAAGTGTCTTTTATGAAGAAACCAGTGTTTTGACACTCCTGGTCTAACACTTTTTTATTTAAGAAATATTTATATAGTGTTTACCACATGCTATTCCCTGTTAATTGAGTCAATTCTTCCCAACACCTTGTGTGGTCCATCATACTACAACACCCATGTTATAGATGAGGAAACCAGTGTATGCAGAGACTTGCCTGAAATCACACATAAGCAGTGATCCTGGCTGGTTCAAGTCCACGTGAGGACCACTACACTATGTCAGACCTGTGGCTCTAGCAAGGTCTTAGAATGGCAGAAGGAGTAGAGGGGCCTTGCTCACAGGCACTTTTGATTTCTTTGATTCCCACTCTATTAACCTGCTTAGAGTTTCCCCAGACCCCGAGTCTTCACATGTTCTCTTCCCTTCTCTGATAGGTGCTGCAGGCTACTCCTTTCTCACATAGCTAATTCCTTCGCTTCTAAAAACCCTGGCTACTATACCTGGAAACGCAGGATGAGTGGTCCCGCGGCCTCTTCACTCCCAGGGCCGCAGCACACTGGCCTCACTGTGTTCCATGAAGTGATACCCACAGATGGACTCCCAAATTCTATATACATGCATAGGAGCTATAAACTCCTAAGGGCAGCCATCAGCCTTATTAATATCCTGCCCCAAGTGTCTAGTGGTGAGCAGGAGCTCCACAGTGCTTGTGGCATAAACAAATGGTGGCAAGCAAAGTAAGGGATGGTTACTGGCTTTTGAGTTTACCAAAGCTTTCTAACCCCTGTGTTCATTTATATGTTATTCATTTCTGGACAGAAAGCCTGAAAGGACAGAAAGTTGAAGTCACTGCCATTCACAGATCAATCCAAATTCCAGATAAGATAGCTCTGAGGTTTTTATTTAAGTCAATGGGAAATCTTCAATGGATCTATGAAAAGGTGAATTAAACACAGGTTTTTAGGGACCCTCCTGTTGTATAGAAAGGGGGGTATACACATTAGAGCGTGTTGGCTTCAGGGCTATAAATGTATAAGCAGATGGGGGAAGTGAAGCTTGGCTTGTGAATTCAGTCCTTTCCCCTCCAGCTGGCAGAAGAAAGAAGAAAATTTGAGAGCTCTGCTCTCTTAGCTACTGAAGGATCAAGTTTCCATGCTCTGCAATGACCATTGAAGACATCTGGGGAAAATGAAATTCCTTCACACAAGAAACACAGAGGGGATTTGGGGGGAGCTGCACTACTTTGGGTCTTTGACTCCTGCTTCTAGAAAAGTCTACCTGGTGTTTTATCTAACTTGTGTCACAGTGACTTAGTAAATCAGTTGCAAAATGTTCTACAGTCTTAGAATAAGAATTTCTTATATGCCTAGAAAGTCACCAAGTTGTAATTAGATTCCTTAAACAAGCAAAACAATCCCAAACAGACTATTAGCTTCCCGTCTTGTTAAGGTACTAAATTCTTGAGATTGGGTATGTGCTAAACAGAGTCACTGACGTTTTTCTTCCCTTAATAGAGATTTAGACTTTTCCCTCACATCAAAGAAAGTATATCAAAGCAATACAAAATGGAATTCATGATTAGTAGAAACAGACCATATTAATTTTTCCCTCCACACAATACCCTAAGATGAAAACAGGCTAAAGTCATTATGCTAATTCAGTGATGGAGAGTTCAGATTACCACACAAATAAACAATGTATTTCTGATGAAAACAGGCGACACTGAACCTCACAATTCTACTTCAGGGTGGAAAATATGTTTGTGAAGCTTTGGCTTAGTGATGTAAGGAAAGTGCCCTCAGGATTTCAGGTTCTTAGAATTTGCATGTTAAACACACAGTTTTGGGAAACCCTTATTTTGTGAAGTTAAGGCCAACAGCTGAGGAGAATTTTCTGCCCTGGTCTTAGGTTTGATAGGCATGGTGTGGTCCCATGATCTCTGCACTTCCCAGCATTAAGAATGCACCATTATTTCCCTTTAGAATGAATCCTGTGGGTTAAGCCTCCCTGGTGGTGCAGTGAGTTAAGCAACGCACTATGAAGCAAACCACAGCCACTGCAGAACGAGTTCAATCTCTGCCACCGGCCAGGGAGGGGACCCACATGGCACAGAGACCTCTCCTGCCTTGCCCACTGCTCCCCTCAGCTGTGTGTTTCACTAGATCTGCCTGTTCTGTTCCCCACTCTGTCTCTGGTGAATCCTCTCACCATCCCCCACACCTCTGGCCTGTACCCCAGCTCTTGTATGCATAAATAAATCTTTAGAATGAATCCTATGGGTAAGTTAGGTAGTAGAGATACATGATCAAAAAGAGAGCATCCTCCAACAAAACCAATCTAAAGAGTAAATTCCTCCTCAGGAGGAACTTATCAATCAGTAACATTTTCTCTCTTTAAATGTCCTCCACCCCCTTTCAATCAGCTCATTCTCAGGAAATGTTTTGTGAGAACTGATCTAAGCAAATCTGATCATTTTTCAGTATTTGGTTCCTTCTGGTAGGTGAGGCCGATAGGCAGGACATGACAGAAGTCTCACGCCCCAAGTCAAGAATCCTTGACAAATCTGATTTTGTTTCCATAATAAATGAACATCTAGTAACCTAAAGAGAATATGGGTGAAAAACACAAAAGGCTGAGTGCTGGTTCCCAACGCGCAAATAACCATCTGATTTATTTTGGTTAGTTAGGGCTCTTTAAGGTTACAGTTTCTCTAAAATACATTGTCAGGGCAACGATGATACATACATCAATTCATACCCAGACAAGCATAAACAATTCAATTAAATTCAACAACTTCACTGAGTATATGGGTATTTCCCATAATCTCACCATCCACCCTCTGCACCACCTGACCCATCAGCCACAGCACTGCATTCATCATATGACAGTTTAGAAAAAAACTACTAAAAAGGAACAGAATCTCTAGCCTAAGAAGAAAATTTTAACCTGCCTCTATCGGCTGACTAGCACACTGGCCACTTTTTTCCATCCTGCCTCTGTGGTTCAGCTCAAGCTGTTTGCAATATTATAATGCCTTTCCACATATTATCCATGATCCCCTTGTAACTAGCTCTGCAGTTGGGATAAGTTCACCTGAAAATCCCATAGCACCCAGCAGAAAGCCTACACTAAGCACTTGGCTGGCAGCTAGACAAGCTGGTCCTGGGACAGACTAGAGACACTGGACCATACCACAGACCCCAAGAGTAGGCCTTAGATTCTAAGTTAGCCAAGAGAAAGTTATCCAAGAGCAGGCAGATCCAAACACAAAAGTCCAGGGAAGTCTTTACCTTTTGATCTTCCCTGACACGTGCCACACCCACCCTCCTCACAGCATCATGCTCAAGGCCCTTATCTGCTACATAAGCTGTCTGTCTCTATGCCCTTGATTTAGACCAAGGAAATGGCTCAAGATTTCCAGTGGGGTCACCGACCCTCCCTGACCTTCAACAAGATGCTTAGCTTCTCCATTCTTGAACATTCACACTCCTCAGTCAGTACCTACTGTGTCTGCCTCCCCACTCAGGCTCTGAGTCTCCTGAGCAACCCAGGCCTCATGCAGCTCAGTGCTCCCAGCACCCGGGAGAACACCTAGTCCATAGCAAATGCTCTTTAAAATACTCATTCAATAAATGAATAAATAGATGAACTCTAGTTTTGAAACAACTGTGCCTGCTGGTTGACTGCGCCACTGGCTCAGAGACCTAGTTTCACTGCAGTGGCCCTAGGCAGCGCCTATTCCTTTACTAACTCACCCCTGTAGATCAGAAGCAAGTCCTACAGCCCCTTCTGCAGCAGCCTTTGCTGGAACAAGCTTCACTGTTGAGACCCTGGTTGTTTCTCACATACCCTTATGTATAATACTCATCTTGCCCCTTGATACTGTGGTTCCATAATCATCTTAGACTTAATAATTTTCTTAAAGCAAAGGTATTTTTTTATTTCATAACTATGTCTTATTTAAATTCTTAAAAATTTTCTTATGTCACTGTTATGTTTCTCCCCCAAAACTTCACAAGTATGGTATGATAACCTCATGAGGGTCTTTAAAACGGCACTAATCCCCAAGAGAGCTCACTGTCAGTTCTGTCATGTGAAATTGCAGTGAAAAGTCACCAGGAAATGGGCTCCCATTAGACATGGAATCTGTCAGTGCCTGCTCTTGAACTTCTCAGCCTCTGGAACCATGAGTAATAAATGTCTTTTGTTTACAAGTCACCCAGTTTATGGTAGTTTCTGTTGCAAAAGCCCAAACAGACAAATACAGTTATGAGCAAATACTGACTTATCTCTGACTGTACGCAAGAAGCTAGGCTAGCATGGTATAGTCCAAAAAATGCTAAGATGTAATGTGTTCTTTCCTCAGCGCTTTTTACCTGGACAGAGCAGCAAGACATACTTCCATGAGCAAATGGCCAACAAGTGAGCTACACAGACAGAGCAGGGCTGGGGCTCGCAGTGGTGACCATCAGCCCAGCAGACAGGAGAGTGTTTGAGGCACAGTGAGGAAGGTCATCCCCAGAATGCTTTGCGGCAACTCTGGCAGGGGCAGGAACGTTGAGGATCAGACACAGTGTCAAGACTGGGACGAGGCAGGCTTTGTCCCAGGTACATGATCATGGCAGTGGGGTCACCCTGGGCACTGACAGTGACCCGTCCTGGCAATCACTCTTGAAATGAGATCCTTTTGTGAACTCTTTCCTTCTCTTTAGACATCAGGATAAAAAAAGAAATCATTAAACTAAAACAACTTATTAAACTGAGACGGTGAAAACTGTTCAGCAGGACATTTCTACACTGCATTAAAAAAAGAAGGGTAAAAGTAACTTGGCAAAAGTGGGGTTATTAAAATCACTAGAGATGAACTCCAAGTGGCTAGCTGCTTCAGAAATATCCCAGAACATGAGCAATAAAGAAGGAAAGAGGAAGGATACAACTCTCTGTGTAGGATGGCAGAGCTGTGAACTGCTGCCACGTTGATACCAAGCCATGGGTAACGGCATAAACCCAAGAGTCCCATTCTTGGAGATTTATTATTAAAGGAAGCTGTGGTACAGATACATGATGGAATACTATTCAGCAATCAAAAAAGATAAACTAGAGTCATTCATAGGAACATGGATGGAGCTGGAAGGGATTATGTTCAGCGAAATAAGTCAGAAGGCAAAAGAAAAATACGGATGGTTTTTCCCCTAGGAGGAATATAAGGGAATCAAATAAGGATCAAGGGAAAGAATAATAACAATAATAATAATAATAAAAACACAACAAAACCAAAAAGACAATGACAGATTGGGGACACTTGGTGGAGAGGAAGGGAGAGGGAGAGGGTTGAGGGCAGATAAGAGGACAAGGGACTGAGGTGATGGTGCATTGGTGAAATGGTGATGGATAATACATGGGTATTACAATTGATATAAAATATAATAAAGAGAAAAAAATAAAGATTTTGTACAATAATTGTAGACTACTAGTTTATTTCAAAGACACATTATAAGATATTAACATAGTACCAGTGAACTTTAATCAAAGTCAAGCTTTCCAATGCAGAAATTCCACACCTTTTTTATCTTCATCATCTACAAAGGGTATTATCATTATCTTCATCAGTTCAACAGAAGATCATCTTCACTTTCAAAAAATTGTGGCATCACTTTAGAGAGCTGCAATGTAAGGACTGAGCCAACGAGTCCCACCACAGGAAGAAGGGCCCGACACTTCCTTCCCCGCACATGCAGTCATACTAGGTAAGAACAAGGGAGGGAAAATCAACACTTACTAGTTACCATATTTAATTTCTACTACAACCTGGTAGAACTTAAATAGAGTTTTGAGTAAATGGAGTTTAGATTTGAGAATCTTCATTTTAACAGATAAAATAGCAAGGCTAGAAGAGCAACTTGCCCAAGACCACAGGGCTCCGAGACGGTAGAGTTGGAACTCAGATCCTGACTCGGGTCCAAAAACTCGGTGTTCTTGATCAAAGAGAACAGAACCTCACGACATCCAGTGGGTGACAGGGGACATCAGGCCAAGGAGGGACGTGGTGAGTAAAACGGTCGCACATCCTTTGGCACTGCCACTGAGCAGGGAACCTGAGATGGAAATCTGCTAACCGGGCAGGGCCAGCAGCACCTGAGTGGGCTCCACTGAACAGGCCCTGGAGGAGAATCACAGGCACTTGAGTATAATTAAGCAGAAAAGGGTGATTAATCATAGAGTTATGATTACCCCTTTCACATGCTGTTTTTTAAAAAAATAGAATCTGACATCAAGGATCTCACTGTAAAGAAGCATAACTAAGTGTTTAGATGGTTTGGCTATCCGAAATTACCCTGGGCTGGCAGCTGTGGAGAGAAGGTGGGGCTGCATCATAAGCTCCACTCAATTACCCTGTCACTCCACTCGCTGATCCCCGCTACACCAACAAAGTGCACTGATTAATGGGAGATGTGCTCACAGAAGAGTAATGTCCTTAGGGAGCCACCATACTAACAGACGGCACAATTTCTTATAAACAGTCAAATGAAAAGTTACATGTAGTCATAACTGCCTGAGTCCAGAGAAAGGAGGACAAGGCCTCCCAGGATTCAAGGTCCTTCCTCCCTCCTCCACTCACTACGTCCAACTCAGATTAAAGCAGAAAAAAACAAACCAGTAGCGGCACAATTTGTGGACCCATATGCAAGGTCATCCTCCATATGCAAATAACATGGTTCTTGGGAGGAAAGAAAGGCAGGAGAGAGGGAGGAATCTCATATGCAGAAATTTGGTAATACATGTATATTTGGCCAGAAGCAAGTTTCCATGAGATAGGGATTCTGAGAACATACCACTATTTCCATACAAATCCCAGAACATGCTCTAGCCCATTCCCCTATTCGTAGTTATATGAAAAAGTTAGCGTAATTTGACTTTTGTCCAAACCCTTTCTTTACATAAGGTATACTGACCTCTTGTGTCTAGAAACAGGTCTTTTTCTACCATAAGAACAACTAAATTCTATATGCAAGACACCAATGTTTGCCAACATGACCACGATTAAATAATCAAACACTTAACATCAAAGGGAGGCATTCAGATTTAGAACAATGAGATAGCCACCACAGGAAGACACTGCTACAACCAATTGTGGCGAACACTGTAGACTTGTAGATACACAGTCAGGGTTACCCAGTGACTGAACCTACAGTGTACCCTGATGCAAATGATTCAGGCACGCCTGCTCACATGTGGAGAGGCTGTGCCCATGCCCTCTTTCCCATGAGAACAGTGATCAGCCTAACCCCAGGTAGGAAGGTCTCCCTATACCTTATATACCCTGCAAGCCAAGCCCTTTAATCTCCCTTAGGGAGTCCTTTAGATTCTTTTCAGAAAACAAGAAAGGTGTATGCAGGGCCTCCCTGGTGGCGCAACAGGTTAAGCAACGTCCTATGAAGCAAAACACAGCCACTGCAGCATGAGTTCGATCCTGCTGTCAGCTGGGAGGTGACCTACATGGCATGGCAGACCTCTCTTGCCTCGCCTGCTGCTCCCCTCAGCAGTGTATTTCAGTCAATCTGTCTGTTCTGCTCCCCACTCTGTCTCTGGTGGATCCTCTCACCTCCCACACCTCTGCCTCATACCCCAGTTCTGCATAAATAAATGAAGATTTTTTTAAAAAAAAAGGTATATGCAGAGGGGGACTAAGTATTCCTATGACCCTGTGATGTAATGCTCTTGCCTGCACCAAAGATGCTTTGTCCTAGAAGGTCACTGCTTGCAGAAAACATGAATTGACATTTGAGAGAGTGTAAAGCTTGAAAATATAAATGTCCCTATACCTTTGCATTGTAAGTCAATGGTTTATTTGTGATCCTACCTCCTCTACTGGTTTAGGAGCCCCCTGAGTCTAGACTATGTCTTCAAGGCCTGGCCCGATGTTCGCAGATGGTGTGGGCTCACTATGTGCTCGTCCAACACAAAAACAGTGAATGCTGTGAGGCAGAAGAGTTGCCTCAAGTGAAAATTTGAGTTTTAAAGTCAATATGGCAGGGCCTCCCTGGTGGCGCAGTGAGTTAAGCAATGCACTATGAAGCAAACCACAGCTACTGTAGCACGAGTTCGATCCCTGCCAACGGCCAGGGAGGGGACCCACATGGCACAGAGACCTCTCCTGCCTCGCCCACTGCTCCCCTCAGCTGTGTGTTTCACTAGATCTGCCTGTTCTGTTCCCCACTCTGTCTCTGGTGAATCCTCTCACCATCCCCCACACCTCTGGCCTGTACCCCAGCTCTTGTATGCATAAATAAATAAATCTTTAAAAAAAAATAAAGTATATATGGCATGTGAGTATTTTGAGGCTACCAGATTGGCGTGGGGTGGAAAGCAAACTGCAGAGGACACCCAATGGACTGCGGGAGAAGACTATGGGTGCCTGGTGGTGACATACATCTGAAGAGGTATGAACTTGACTTCTGAATCACAGCCTATAAAACAATGTCGTTAACTCAATAAAAAATTACACAATATAATAAAAAGATACCATGGAGACTGACTTGTGGGAATCGTGAACAGAATCAAAGCTTAAGTATTTGGCAATATATTTGTAGTCAGAACATTTGAGCAGGGTTGTAGGTATCGAGGGGATCCACCTACTGATAGTCAAAGGCTGAAGCTCATCGTCCACAGCTCTCAGTCACATCCAATCTGGGAGGATGAGGAAATACTCCATTTAAAATGTAGGAAATTGAAAAAAATGAGCCTTGCTTTAACTAGATTCAGATAATTCAATATTTTCACTAAAAACCACAGAGATCTAGATTACTAGGGAATAGCAATTACTTTGAATTAAATACCACTCTGGGTAAGCCAGTATTGACTTAATGAGCTTTTTGTGTACTGGGCTTAATAAAAAAACTGTATTAGTTATTTCATATAAATATGGTAGACTTGATGAATTACTCATAATGAAGGAAAATAACCCCTAATCCATTTTAATAATTTCTTTATTTTGAAATAAAGAAATTTATCCTTAAACACACAGATTCCTAGTTGATGATACAGGTCCAGAGAGATGAAGTGATTTGCCAAAGTCACGTAACTAATGAGTGATGGAGATAAGATTAGCATCCAGGTCTCACAACTCCTTGTCTGTACCTGTCTATACTTCCCAGTACAACAGTGACTTTCAGATACTTTACAGAACCTCCCTTCTCTCTGCAGGCAGCTGAAAAAGATGAATAGGAAGGTTTGGAGGGTAGAGAATTTTTTTCAAACTTTCTTTTTAGGTGAACCGTATGGGCTTTAAATCACAGGTTTGCAGATTTGTGAAGATTGTGCTATTAAAAAAAAAAGACTATAATTGCCAACTTGTCATAAAATAAGGGGTATTTTAATATTAAAAAAACTGTTAGTACAGAATCCCAGACTAATAAAGACACTGATAAAATGCAACAATGTCTCACATTTTTCTCATTTCAACATGGATCACAGGGTAAAATAAAACCTAGAAAGTTGCTGATCTCTAGATCTTCATTTGGGAAGCAATGGTTTTGTGGAAAAAGCACAGAAATTTCAACCACATAGCACCTGTAGGGCATCCTCAGAAAAATCCTTTTCATATCTGTCTAGTCTTTATACATAAAATTCAATAATGATTTCTGACCCAGCCACTGCAAAGGTTGTTCTTTTGCAAAACAATTAGTTTGATTATTCTGAAAATGTGGCCTATCTGTGTCAGGACTATCTGTGTCAGAATCATCTCGAGTGTATTAAAAACACAAGTTCTTTGGCCCCACACTGGATGAAGTTTTTGGGAAATGGGGTCTAGTTCTAAGAGATGCAGGTTGAAAGTCAGGAGGCCTGGGATCTTATTTTTTAAATGATGGTTTGAAATAACAGCTCTAATTACCTATCACTGGGGCTGGTGGTGGCGGCAGCAGTTCAAGTAACTGTAATAGTAGAAAAGAGGAGAACAAGGAAAAGGAGGATAACAGCAAGAAGGATGGGAATAAAGAGGACATTTGAGACGGTAAATCACTTATTCTCACTCTGCTTTCTCATCTGCCAGGCAAGAATTGTGAAGATCAGTGATTTTTTTTAACCTCCTAAGCAACTACACTATTTTTAAACAAAATATTTCAAAGAAATAAATCTTTCAAAAAGCATGTCCTTCAACAAGTGCAGAGTAGCTGACAGATGCAACTGAGAGCCTGTCCTTTCAGTGACACCCACTTCTACCCTCCAGGTAGCCTCCGAGGCCCCCCTGAATGGAAGGCAGCAGACCACCTGATCTCTGAGGCATCATTCTATCTCAAGAGGAACTCAAGATGGTTCATCAGCCATGAAACACCAACCATAGCCATGGGTTGGACTATCATCAGCACAGAAAATTCAGCTACTCAGCCACTGGATATGACAAGGTATTCATGTGAGGCTGAGAGGTATGGTATGCCACAAAAGCAATCACCCTTAACCTTTTTTTTTAATACTTTTTAAAAAATATTTATTTATTTATACATACAAGAGCTGGGGTACAGGTCAGAGTCTGGGAGGTAAGAGGATTCACCAGAGACTTAGTGGGGAGCAGAACAGGCAGACTGACTGAAATACACTCCTGAGGGGAGCAGCAGGCAAAGTCGGAGAGGTCTGCGGTGCCATGTGGGTCCCCTCCCTGGCTGGGAATCAAACTTGTGCAGCCCTGCGTGCGTGGATGCTTCACAGAGCAGCGCTCAACCCGCTGCACCACCAGAGAGGCCCCCTGGACCTTTCTTTAATCCATTACTGGTCTTCATTTAACACTGAGATTCCAACCAAGTATTCTGCCCCACTCCTTTCTTCAGACAATGTGGCTCTTCCTTTCCATCCTCCCTGGCTACAGCCACAGCTAAGTTTCAGGAAATCGACAGTTACCCACCTGCCTTTCTCACATTATCCAGCCTTCAGATCCCACCAGTTAACTGCAAGTCATCTTTCCACCTCACTGTTTTGATAATGACTTCTCAAATTCCAAAGTGACCATGTTTAAGTTTTCCCCCAGGGTCTGCACAGAGACACATGGAACCCATTAGCCGCCAACACCCATGTCCTCTAGCTCTTTTAGCTGGCAAACATACTTGCCTAGTACTCTTTTTTGAATCACTAGGACCAAGCTTCTTGCTTTCCCCTCTGGACATGGCATCCTCTTGGATCCCCATCATAGTGGATGACCATTCTACCACTCATCTAGGTGTGGAAGTCACATTTCTGGAGTTGACACTATCACTTCCATCACATCCTATGTAGCCCAAGTCCTGCCCTAACTATGATGTACTACCTCTCCTCAGTCCTCTCCACCATGGCAGCCCTCACACCTGCCTTGATTTCTCTCTGTGTCCATCTTCTACCACTCTTCTCCCTGTTCAGCTCATTCTTCTGTAGCTGACTGGTCTCCTTTTTGTCCTCCAATACATCAGGTGGATTTGAGTTTCTGGTCTTTGTACGTGCTAGTGCCTCTGCCAGGAAGACTCTTCTCCCAGATCTTCACAGATAATAGCTCACTGTTCATTAAAGTTTCTGTTTAAATGTCACTTCTTCAGAGAGGTCTTGTCTATTTAAAATAATGCTTTCATTTTTCTAGCTTTTCACAATTTATTTTTTCATAACACTACCCCCTAAAATTTGGTCATACGTTTTCCATAGTGTGTTTATTATCTGGCCTGTACTCATGACTTATTCAGCAACATGCAGTCTGAACAGTATCTTTGTTTTCACCCAGTATCTCCCATATTTAAAATAATACAGTGCATTTAAAAGGTATCTGATAAATACTAGGAAGGTAGGAGGAAGGAAGGGATGAAGAGAGGGACAGAGGAATTTGACTTTATCCTTAATGTCTTCATTCCATGATCCACACACACACATACAATATACATTTTTTTATTTTAATTGAGGTGAAATCTATATAGTTTTGAATTGGTAGCCTTGAATTATGATCTCTTTCAGATAGTGTGGATAGGGAGGTAGTGATAAATTATATTTTAATATAAAGTAATTTTAGAATCATACAGTATTTGTCTCTCTGTGACTGGCTTATTTGGCTTAGCATGATGTCCTCCATTTCATGCCTGTTGCAGCGTGTGTATAAATTCCCTTCCTTTTCAATACTGGATGAGATCACCTTGCATGTGTTCCCTCACATTTGTTTACTGAGTCATTCAGCAAAGACACTGGCTGTTTTCATCTTTTGGCTATTTGTGAATAACACTGCTCTGAACATGGGGGTAGAAATATTTCTTTCAGACCTTGATTTCAATTCTTTGGGGTTATACTCAGAAGTAGAAATGATGGACCATAGGGTAATCCTATTTTACTTTTTAGGCGCCATCATACTTTTTGTCATAGAAATTCCATCATTTTATATTCCTTCCAGCAACACATTGTTCCTTTCCTACCAAAACATGTAATTTTTTGTGTTTCTTTTGACAGTAGCATCCTAAATAAGTCACACCTGAATATCTCCCTGTGCTTTTAATTTATTCTTCCTTCAGGATTATAGATACTGAGCATCCTTTCATATACTTGTCAGTCATTTATATGTCTCCTTTAGCGAAATGTCTATTCATGCACTTTGTACATTTTTTGAATTGATTTTTTTTTACTTTTTTCAAGTTATGAGTTTTTATAAATTCTGAATATTAATAGCTTATCAGATAAATGACTTGTAAATATGCTCTCCCTTTCAGTGGATTGCTAAGTAATATATATTATTTAATTCTTTAAATAGTCTGTCATTCATTTATTTTGGATGGTCTACTCCTAGAGGAAACAGATGTTCCCTATTGGTTTGATCCAAGCAATCCTTACATCCACGCTCTGCAAACTTGATGCCTAAGCTCTCTGAGGCTGGTTATGAAACAGTGTATAACACTATTAAGTATCACTTTTCTTTCAATAGCAGCTTACAAATCAAAGTACAGCTGTTAATTAAAAGCATATTAAAGTTGCCTGGTTATGAAGAAAATGTTCCAGCCCACTAAAGTACAATTCCTACAGCATTAGTAGGCCATTATAGTTTTATTAAAGAACTGGAGGACTAGTCACTTTTCCATCACCCTTCAATTAAAACTTCTGTATCCTTTATTCAAAAACCATTGTTTCCTATGCATTACTTTCATGTTTTTATTCTTGTCTTGAAAACCCAGGATGAAAAAATTTAAAAGTCACAAAAGTTTCTAAATGAGCTTTCCATGTTGTAAAAATAGGAAAGTGTAGTTTTCTAAAATATTACAAGAAAAATAGGATTTTAATTTTCTTTGAACGAAAGCCAAGAAAAAGAAAAGAAAAGCCAATGGTTAGGAGAACATTTTGGATTTAAAGTTCTTTTATTTTCTAAAATAAACTTGTGTTCATACATAATTTCTCTTTACCTCCCTATTCACATGAACTGAGAGATACTATGATTCAGAGGTACTAGTTCACAGCCTTAAAGTGAAAATTGTTTAGCTATAACATAGGTTACTTTACTTTTTCTTTAACATGAAATAACAGTTATTTGCTCTTTAGTAAATGGTGTGGAGGATATACTCTAAATCAACTAGGTTCCCTTCCCCTCTGAAGGAGTCACACATAAGGGTGTCCAGCACAGAGCCTGACACGTAGCAGACACTCAGTAAAAAAATATTGAATACAATGGTAATATAAACCGAATTATCTAGGATTTGTCAACTGTCACTTAGCAGGGCACATGCTAGACGCTTTACGTCACAACTCCAGAGGCGATAATTGTCATGTTGTGATCTCTAGACTAGATGACATTCAATTCCATATTTTCTCCTGTAAACCTCCATAATGGACTTCCTCTCCTTTGAAAAGTCTATTGTGTGCTTCTTAAGGGAAAGAAAACTTATTTGATTTTTTTATATTGATTCTGGAGCCCATACCTCTAAATCCTTTTATATCAGTAGAGTTTATTACATAGCTAATTTCAGCCCAGCTGAGACTAAATCTAGATATATTTTTTTTGTTTCATCTTCTGTCACTGAATTTAGTCTGATGCATCTTGCCAGAAGAATAAAATTGATGTTCCATATGTGATAAAGAATCTTAGTGATGGAAAGCAATAGAAGAGCCAGGTAACTTTTCTATGCCAGAATTAGTATTTGTATGATTAAAATATAAAAGACACCTGGATTTATATTTTCTGCCTATTCTGTATGAGTCTCATTAAATCTATGTTTCTGCTTTCCTTTAAATATTGTTTTTCACATTTCTAACATCTAATTAAGTAAACACAATGCAAAGTGAGATGATACATTGTTTGGAAAACCATAAAATTATAGAGTAGACAGACTTCCATTATAATCCAATTTTCACTTTGTCATAATTTTCAAAAAGGTCTGCCTATGGGGTTAAAACTCTTTAAGTTTGATTTGAGATCAAAAACTACATTGTTTGAGTCACCTGAATTTGGAGAAGACCACACTTAACCTCTTTTCTGTTGATTATATGTGTTTATTCCATATAAGCAGATCAGGTTTAATCTTTTTGTTAATGAAGCCTATGACAGACGTCAGGACCCATATTCCTTCTGAATGCATGGGATTTTAGAACAATTATAAGGATCAGGTAAATGGTACAGAAGAGGACCGAGATGATATGTTTTGTCCCATCCCCTGATCTAGTCCTTGCCTAAGAATATGTCCCTTCTGTACATAGGACTACTGTCTCACTATAGACACCAAGAATTATTAGAGCAAATGGAATGTGTATGTTAGAGAATACTATATATTTCAGAATTATCTTTCAAAGGGAGCACACTAAATTATTATGATATCACCTAAAATTCATATGTGAAAGTACCTCTTTCCTATACTCCTACACTGACTATTAACCACTGGATAGACATTTATTCACTGTTATTTAAATATAAAATTCTATAAATTTTATGAATTTGTATATTTTATTGTTGTCTTTTAATTCTGGTGCTAAATATGCTTTTCATTTTGTTTTGCCAGATCTCTAAGTTCTTCTCTAATGCATAGTTTTTCATGAGAATTTGAAGTTTTAGGCTTTAGCATACTGCAGAATCCAAGTCGGTTAAGAAGTTAGCTAATAACATAATGATCTTTAAGTATCCCTCTTTTTCATTTTTGGAAACAAAACTTCTCCTTTATTCTAGAAATTCCAAAGCTTCATCAAGGTATACCCAGGTATAGGTTATTTGTTCACTGTGCTAAGAAATAGGCCAACCCATTTCATCTCAAAATAGTCTATTTTCCATTTAGAAAAATTCTCTTCTGCTATTCTCTGATAATTTCTTTTATTTTCTTATCTGTTTTCTCTGCTCCTTCTAGAACTCCTAATCAATAAGTGTTTGACCTCTTGGATTGATTTTCCAAGCCCCAGTTTTCTCTCATGTTTTTATTCTTCTGTCTCACTGCTTTGTATTTTGGGAGGAGTGTCCTTCACTTCCCATATTACCGTTTCGGCATTCAGCATTTTCATTTTATTATTCAGTCACTCTATTGATTTCTTCCAATTTGAGAAATTATGTTTATCAATATATATTTTCTTATTTACTGCCCCTATGTTTTCACTTCTTTATTTTTAAATCTAAGCAATATAGAGTTCTCTTACAGTCAAACAGATCTCAATGAGGCTGGAATATGCAAAACTCCCAACAAAATGTACCCTAACAGAACATCTGAGCCTAGGTTGCTTAATGCCAAAAGTTAGGGGCATCGCTTAACATTATTGTGTGTTTCTGTAGATAAAGAATCACAGCATTACCAAAAACAGAAGTTATCTATGTTGACAATGTTGTGCTTACTTTAAGTATCCTACATGCTTTACCTCATTTAACCCTCTTGGAAACTAACAGAAACTGGTTAACTTTCCCAAATTATACTACTAGGAGAGGAAGAATAGGGTTAAGCCCCAGGTACATTATCACTAGCACCCACTCAATTTAAAAATCCAACGTTCTAACAAATGTTTGCACAACTATTAAAACAACAAGATTTTATGCAGTCCCAGCAAGTTGTCCAATATGGAGTGGTCTCAGTTTAGATGGCAGGAATGGCTGTGACTCAGGATCTGTCCGAATCAATGATAACTGTCCTGTGTCTATGTTACATTTTAATATTCACCTAATATTTCAAATGGCATCTAGGCAAAGGCTATCTTGGAGCAGATAAGAAGTAACTAAACAAAGCATTCTATGTTCACAGTATTTCAAACAACACCTATCAGTTTTCATAAATCATCTGATTCAATAGAGGTAACAAGCTTGACACAGATATTGTCAAGAAGGGAAATACATAATCAGAGGAGACAAGATATTTGGGGAATTTCCTTTGTGATAGGCAGACAAAAGTAAATTTCTCCAAAAGAAGCAAAGTTGTTACAAAGGGAAGATGCTGCCTTTCAACCACTTCTTACTTATCATTTCTGATAGGAAGCCATTTGGGAGGGAGCCTGAAGTCTTCCTATGTTAAAATGTGCTCATCTAAAGGATCATACACTGGCACCCCAAAATGAAAACCATACAATGCCAAAAAGTAGAAATTTCTCCTGTGGTGACAAAATGCAATATCAGAATTCAAACACAGTCATCTTTCTACATGACCCCTAAGTTGTATATGGAATAAACCAGGCTGAGAATGATTAAAAGTCAAGAGTGTAGTTATAGCAACAAAACATTAAACAAAACTGCCTAAACTAAAATACTGCTGGCTATTTATAAATCTTTAAGAACAAACGGAAATTTGCCAAATCATTAAAATCAAATTAGCATAATGTAGGGTCTAAAATTGTTAAGCTTATTAATGTAATGATTACATTTCTTAAAACTTGGTTAATGAAAAACAACTCTTATCTCCTTTTAGGAAAAATGACACTAATTAGTATCATTGGATACCATTTTAGGTCAGTCAGTTCATCTTCATATGAGCCAAAATTTATACTAGTAATAAACTGTTACTATTTTTTGTATAGTATTTTATCATTTATAATTAGGATGGAAACTTCATTATCCAATGTAATAATAAGAGGAAAAATGAATTTTTAGTACTACATGAGAAACATTATTCAAATTATAGATAAATAAAAATTAAATAAAATGTAAAAGCAAATAAATTCTAGAAATACTATATAGCATTGTGCTTAGAGTTAACAATACTGTATTTTACATTTAAAATAATTAAGAAACAAGATATTATGTCTAGTGTTCGACATAACAATTTTTTTTATAAAAAGGAGTTTTTAGGTAGTAAAACAGTATCATTAGGGTAATGAGATGCTAGAAGGATTTGAATTTTGCTTAAAATTTCAAAACTCTTTATCTCTAACATTTTGAAGACTGAATAGGCAACTGGCCTGCTGCAAAATATTTTCTGTAAGAAATTTTATAGAATAAACAAAAAGAAGAAAATGAAATAATTTAACAGTCTATTCAGAGATATTGTCATTGTTTACCAGGTTAATATAAACTTCCTAGTTATTCTCTATACTGTATTTTTATCTGAAAAATGGGAACATTCCATCTCTTTGTGGCTGAGCAATGTGCTGTGGACTTCTCCCACATTTTAAATATTATTCTATGGTAATAGCTGTCAAGGTATGGTCCACAGACTCCCAGGCCTCTCTGAGGTCCTTCCTTTTGGTATGGGAGTTCAAATCTAATTTCATAATAATACTAAAGTGATTTTTGCTTTTTTCACTGAGTTGACATTCACACTAATGGAGCAAAAGCAATGGTGGGTAAAACTGTACTCTTAAAAAAAAGAAAACAAGGCAGTTTTTCAGTTTTGTTGCAGTATCAAAGAACAATATCTACAGTGATCCAAAATAAACTGCTAAAAAAATACTCCTTTCAGAGTATTACAGAGACGCATATTAGTGTGGCTGAATTTTCTTTATATTCTTCAATGAAAACACATTATAACAGGCTGAATAATGAAGGTGGGAGGAGAATCTAGATGTTTTCCATTAAGTTAGTCCAGTAAGGTGTTAAAGATATTTGCAAAATATATAAAAGAATACTGACCTTCTCAATAACACCTATTGAAAAACCTATTTTCCAAAAAGTATGTCATTTACGTTAACGAGTAATGTGTTTATTGCTGTTGTTAAATGTGTAAGCACACAAACACATTTAAATTTTCTATTTGACTTCTAAGGCAGTAAATATTGATAGATACAAACCACATAAACAGAAGCTCGTCGGAGTCCTCAGTAGTTTTTATAAGTAAATAACTCTTGAGAGCAAACAGGGAAATGCTGGCTTTCACCAGGGTTTATATCAAAAGTACAGTTGTCCTTTTTATGGACATATTTTAATTATTTAAAAACTGGAATATACAGTTCTTGAAAACAAGGCTTAGTATGTAAATCCTAAATGTCCCAATAAAATATCTGCACTAAGATACTAATGATTTTGGAGGTGGAATTTCAATTCTGGGCAATCTGTTCTGTCCTCCAGGAGCAGATAGAAGAAAAGGCCCACGGCCAGTGTTTCCTCAACTACATACAATCACATCATCCTCCTGCTTAGCTTTTCTCCCTTCTCAACATTTTATCTAATTTTTTTCTAGGATTTCCACAGACTATGTTGAAAGAAACTAAAATACAAATTATTTTATTAAGTCAAGAGTGTTATCCTTTAACTCACATTATATCTCTGATAAATTTTTATTTCTGATAATTTGTTTGTCCTCAATGTTTTTACTTACCCCCTTCTCCTACCTAACACCTCTCAGTCAAATGTCTAGGGACCCAGTATTCTTTATGAATGAGAAGTATTGTTTAAATCAGTCTTTAAAAAAAAACAGCAAGGTTTAAGAGTATATTTATAGAACTATAAACTCATGAACCAGTTTACCTATTCTGTAAATCTAAATTTTTAAGTCCAGAATTATGTATACTAATTGATTTTTTTTAAATAATCGAGGAAAAAATGTCTGCCCAAGGACCTAGAACACTCAAATTCCATAAAATGTCATTCTCTCATCCATTAATATTACTTTTTAGCAAATTAAATATATAGAGTGAGCCTCATTAAACTCAAATGGTCTCTGAGGGGGCCTATGAAAGTAACTTCATACCACACCAGACTTCTTGCAATGTATTCTGTAGTATTTGAGTTTCTTCATTGTTACAGAGGCACTTGAGTGCCCATCTAAGTGGTCAGGTGTCGATGTCAGAGTGTGGAATAAAGAAGTGGAACTAAATGACAGTAGAGTCATGTGAGGTTACAGAACTTTGAACACTGGTGCTGTTGCTCTTGTGTTTCAGTGCAAAATCAGTTTGGAAATCTGTTTCCATAATTTTCAAATGCAAAAGCTAAATTCTCTCACCAAAAAGCTGTAATGTTTTAAATTAAATCCCACCAGCCTTATCACCTTATCAGACATATTTTTTCCATTTTACAATCTGATCACAAACAGACTTTGGTCCCCAATAAGCAGAGTCTCAACAATTAGAAGAGTGGGGTAGGTAACAATCCATGTGGGACGTCCCCCAATTTCCTACGGGCCTGGGATGCTTCCATCTGGCCACAGGCTTGTGTTCTCAAGACAAGGCCCAATGTTGCTGCAGCCAATGAATGAGCATCTTTAGTACTACAATACCCTCCCATCTATGAGCCTACTCCTAAATGTCTGCCCTTTTCCTCGTCACAGTAAGAAGGTGAT
Source organism: Galemys pyrenaicus (assembly GCA_019455555.1). Lineage (NCBI taxonomy): Eukaryota > Metazoa > Chordata > Mammalia > Eulipotyphla > Talpidae > Galemys > Galemys pyrenaicus. Next base: position 10,493,860 of record JAGFMF010011574.1, read on the forward strand.
TTTGGAATGAGTTAGAGTTTCTCGTCGTGTCTGAGGGGTAACGTTTTTTCTTTCTCTCTCTTTGATAATAGAAGGAAAAAAATCACAGGAAAAGAAGACCCCAAACAAAAACCTACGCTTTACCACATCCCACAGCCTAGCTCCTGGATAATGAAGACAGTAATGCCATCAGAGAAGGTAAACATACCCAAGTAAGATCTTCTAGGAGGTATTGCAAGTGATGCTATTAGTCTCTATGAATGTCACTCCCAGATGACCATAGTAGGAATTGGCATTTCTGAAGGAGATGCCTAGGGTGGCTAGTTCAAGCCAGTGCTTCTCAACTAGCAAAAATTTTGGATCTGGAGGCATTTTTGGTTGGCACAACCTAAGGAGTGGGGTGATGTCTCACTGGCATCCAAGGAGTAGCGGTTAGGAGTGCTGCTACATGTCCCACAATGCACAGGCTGGTCCCCATAACAAGGTAATATTTCTGGCCCAACCCTGCCCCTCTCACATGTAGCACACAGTGCTTCTGGGTCCACAGAGATAATGGAAACACCACATATGTTACTCAGTCCATTCATCGATGTGCATTTTTGTACTGTTTTGTATATTAGAGAGATCTGATCCCCAGCTCTAACACTTACTAGTTTTATGACTTTGGGCAAGGACTTTAGTCTCATCTAGGAGTAGAAAATATAACACCTCCACACAATTGTTAATGAAGATTACAGTTGATAATATAAAATATTTAGTGAATAAATGTGAGTTGCTGCTATCACTGTCATCATCCACAGGAGCAGCAGAAGCAACAACCATTTAACTACTAAGTGCCTGGCACTTTGTCTAGAATTGAAAATACACCAGTGAATGTGAACAAAGATTCATAATGTAGCAACAAGGAGCTCACAGACACACCAGCTAAGTAAAAATGCAATCAGAAGACAGTCTTGAGTTCTGAAACCCTAAAGAATTTTCCCAAAGTCAGAGGCACTCTCATGCACCCCTTGGCTTCTCAGCAAGACACACCTTTGCATTCTCCTCCAGCATCACTATGGGCTGCACTTGTCAACTAGATCTTCTCACACCCTGCTCCCCTGCTGCCTCTCCCTCCATTCTTCATCATAACCCTGGCTTCTCTGGTTTGGATTCTTGGGCATTTTGTAGCAGAGTTATGCTCACAACACAGAGATGATAGCATGCCAGCAGAATGAATTCTCAAGGGCTCAGAACAGGAGAGTATGGAAATGTCACACACTCAAAATTCAGGGTTCCCAGGGGAGGTGCATGTGGTCAGCATGTACCATCAGTCTGTCTGCTCCCGGTGGCATTTTTGGTGTGTCAGCAAGAAACTCTTAATTTAGCAGAAATAAGCATCTTTCAAGGAGAGAAATTCCCACACTTAAGAAATTCTTCATAATTTATTTTCCTTATTGTATCAAGTGACTTTTACTTATCCCCCTTATATCACCTGATAACAGCTCTGCTCCTTGTTCTGTGCAAGAAAGTTATAATTTGCAGGTACACATTGTAATTTGCAACTATACAAATGACTGCAGTGTCACATTCCCTAGAATAATGACCTGTTGCATAAATAAATAAGTGTATAAGGAAGGCACAGACCTTAGAAGAATACCCTTTAAGCTCTGCAGTTCAGAAGTGAAGTTCTGTATTAAGCCAGTCTACACAGTCAGCAGCAGGGAAAATTACTTGAAAGGTAAAAGCTCCATTTAGATGCTGCATATTTTTTGTTGATTTGGATTAAGCCCAAATGATTATTTTTAAGTTAATGTAGAAACACCGTGGAAAAATGAATCATGTTTTAATTGCCATAATGCTGTATCATTTACTTACACAAAAAATGATTGGTGAATCTGGTCTGGTGGTACATCCTAAACAAGCCAATTAGTACACAGATTAACCTCTATAATCACTCTCTAGCCAATTGCTTTCCATAATTTTTTCATAAAATGTGTTTGCACTCATGTTTCTTAATGAGGCAGGTAACTAGCCTTGCATTTCAGGAATCTGGTCGTCTCATGTAGGAAAGTTTACAGTATTTGTTTTGGAGAAATTAATTACTGATTTACTTGCATGTAAGATAAAAATCCCCTATTTTGCTGAAAGGCTTCAAACCATAAGAATATATAAGATAATTTCTTACAGCACTGTTAGAAAGCAGAGAGTTTCAATTAAGAAAAACAACAACAGGATGATAAAGGATATAGAGAGGGATCTGTGGGAGAGAGAGTCTTTCTCTTTCAAACATATGCCAACTTCAGTAACAATCATCCCCTTTATTCTGCCCACTCGCCAGTGCCCAGGGAATAGTGTGAAGTCTTCGCTGCAGTGCAGAAAGCACCAAGCTGTGCCCTGTCTTGGGGGAGCTCCTAGGAGTGTCCTTGTCTGCGTTCCACAGTGGAAGCTCCATGTGCCCTCAAGAGGCAGGTGGATCTGATATTTCTGGAGGGCTGAGAAATCGAATCTCTTTGGACCAATCTACATGAGGAACCAAGGGCCTCCCTGGATGGGAATGGAAGGGAGTTTCGAGGAAACCATTTTCTCCCAGGACAAAGGACAGTAACACAAGGACAAAAACGTGATGCGGAGAACAACAAACCATCTACTCTTTCGAGATGGAGTGGCAGCTTTAGCAGGCACACAGGAGTACTCGGCAGAGGAATTGTAATAAATGTGGTGCTGAAAAGTAAGAGGAGTTTACCCGAAATCTCAGTGGACTACTGGAAATGCAAGCTGTTAGTGGCATTTGTCCAGCTGCACTTCTCAATTTATGGGAGATGAACTCACTTCCAGGTGCACTTAAGTGCCCTGGTTTTGAGGCTCACACGTGGAAGGGTGTGAGTGGAAGTCACAAAAACTGCCAGTTCCTGATGACAAAGAGACCACAATTGGAGTGCAGTGACAGAAATCCTTCCTGGGATGCATGCAGGGTGGAAGAGGGGAAACCTGGCTGCGACTAGCAGTAATCAAGAAGACCGGATAGAAGAATACCTACAGGACTCTCACCAGAGACTCCAGAGCTATTTGGGAGGAATCTGTGAGAGTGAGCCCGAGCCAAAGAAAGGCTGTTTTGTAACTGCTCTTGTGATTTGCTTTTATTCCCAGGATGAAGTGGCTTGGGGAATGCAGGAAATGTGCAGAAGTAATAATGATAGCTGCGATAATAACTACTTTATTTTCTGTGTAGTTCTCAGCATTGTTTCTATGAAATAGGACAATCATATCAAAATATTTTACTGGAAATTAATAAGCTTTCAAGTTAAATTATAAGAGATTCTGTAATGTGAGGCATAATACCCCAAAGTATTAAACCAGGTGGAGGAAACGCCTGAAAATCAACATTTTCTCTCTCTTCTATGATGATAAACCATTTCCTGGCCCATTCCTGATTGGAACTGAGGAGGAGAGAACTACCACTATCTCATTCACATGGCGTCTAAGGGGGCAACAGGGGCCACCCCTACCGCCTGGCCACTCCCTTGCCCTGTCTCAGGATGCATTTAGCCCAGTTAACACTGGGAGGCAGAATTCTCATAAATACCTGCAATCAAGAGCCAGGCTATGGAGTCCTAGCCATTGTTCTCCCATCAGAGAGAAGCCCTTCTCAGTGAACTTGCATTTCCTAGACTCTGAACATAGTGGTCCTGGAAAGAGGTTAGCAACAGCTGCCTTCTTTCAGCTTGTCCTCAGGGCCTGACTGGGGCCTGTCCTCCTGGCCTGTCCCTCCTGCCATTATGCATTCCTATGGACATTGGAATTCTCTCAGATAATGCCTAACTTAAAATCAAAACAACATATTTAACCTAATTTTACCATCTGTAGAGACATTCTGCTTAGTTTCATTTCTCCTTTATTTCATTGGGTTTCTGTTCTTGTTCTTATTTTACAAAACCATAGAGCAGATGAGCACTGTGTGTCAGAAGGCACAGCACAGGTCTGAATAAGGCCAGAATGACAACTAACAGGACACTAGCTTTAACTGTAGATTTGTGGTACACATATATAAAATATACCATAGATTTTGCAGGGATACCCATTTCAGATAAAATATTTTTTCCTCTAGATATTAAGAATTATGATGAACTAATGTGGAATTTTAATACTTTTCCAACAGATTATGAGGTAACCATGATTATTCTTCTTTGGAAAACTGTGTAGAAAACTACATGAAACTAATCTTGCCTCCTTGGTTCAAACTCAGTTTACTCATCTATTAATTGACCTAGCTAATTGACCTAGCATTTTCTTCAGAAATTTGATATGTATTAAAATTGCTGATAACATCCTTTTCATTTTTCAATGTCTGTAAGTTACTATAATAATAGTCCCTTTTTTTTTTTTCATTTCTCTTACCCAGCTATGTTAATCTCTTTTTTCTTTTTTGAACTTGCCAATTTTAACAGACTTGTCAAAGAACAAACTTTAAGTTTTGGTGATGGGCTCTCTCTGTCATACATTTGGGTTTTTTTTCTTAATTTTCACTATTTTTAGTTCTTCTCATAATTTCTTTCCTTCCTTCTACCACCATTCAGTGAATTTTTCCTTTCATTCTCTGAGTTTTTGAGATGAATGTTAAGTTCACTTATTTTCAGTCTTTATTATGACAATTGCATTCAAGACTATAAATTTCCCTCAAAAATGGCTTTAGTTGCTTTTTACACAATTTGATATATCAAAATTCATTATTATACAGGTCAAAATATTTTGATTGCCATAGTGATTTCTTTTTTTTTTTTGAATACTAATCAACTTTTAATCCCCTGTAGAATGTTAATCCTTTCAAATATTGAAATACTTTTTATTTTTCAGATTTAAAAACTATAATTCACATAAGTAACCTTTTCAAATGTACATAATTTGACTTCATATATCATGAAATGCTTACAACAGTAAGTTTACTTAATATCTGTCATTCTCATATAGGTACCAAAGCAAAAGATAAAAAGTATCTTTCTCCTTGTAATGAGAATGCTGAAGGTTTACTATCTTAACAACTTTCCTATTTATCATACAGCAGTGTTAACTATAGTCATCATGTTGTACATTACATCCCTTACATTTATATTTTAGCTGGAAATTTGTATCTTTTGATCATCTTCCTCCAATCCCTTCTCCCCCACTCCCATATTTAGTAGTCACAGTCTAAAGTATGATCTCTTTTACTCTAAGGTTGATTTATTTTTTTTTTTACTTATCATATATTAAGTGAGATCATATATCACTTAAGCATAATGCCCACAATATCAGAAATGGCAAGATATCCCCACTTTTTATGCCAGAATAATATTCAGCTGTAAATATACGCCACAAAATCTTTATGCATATCATGTGTCAATGGACACTTAGGTTGTTTCTAAGTCTTAGCTATTACAAAGACTACTACAATCAAAACAGAGGATAGATAACTCTTCACAGAATTTCTGCTTCCTTCAGATACATTCCCAGAGTGGAATTTCTGGATCATATGGTAGTTCTATTTTTAATTACTGAAGTAACCTCCATACTGTTTTCCAAAGGGGCTGTTAACAATTTACAGTCTCAACACTGTGTAAAAATAGACTGCTGTTGCCAATGGTGGGTAAGGGTTTCCTTTCCTCCAAATCCACCCCATGTTATCTCTTGTCTTTTGATGATGGCCCTTGATTGGTGACTCAATATCCCAATTGTGTTCCACATACACTAGACAACAGCTGACTGCTCCTGTGTTCACTATTTTTTGTGTTCGTAAGTTTCTTATTTTTATTGTTTAAACTTGTCAAATGTTTGCTAATTTTTTCTTCTTACTGCTGAAAGAGGCACGTCACAATCTCTTATCATGTCTGAATTTTTCTATTTCTCCTCAGAATTCTGTCAATTTTTTCTTTAGTTAGGTCATTTTGTTAAGTGGTCAAATCTGGGACTTATTTGGACTTGAAATGATTAAAACTTTTACTATTATAAAATGTACTCTTCATATGCAGTAATGTTATTTACTTTACTGTCTTCTTAGGATTAATATAGCTATCATTATCTTTTTTGTAAGGGAGTATTAGCAGTTTCCTATTGTGTTTTACTTTTAGCATCCTATATTTCAGATATATGCTATAAGAGTAGCAGTAAGTTGGGGTCTAGCCAATCAGACAACCCTTGTCTTTTAATTGGAGCATTATGTCTATTTATAATTTATATAATCACGAATGTATTTACATGTAAGTCTACCATCTTACCAGCTATTTAGCTTTTTTCAACCAGTATCAATTTCATCAATGAGTCTTATGAATATTAAACAAAATTTAATGAAGGGATTTGTACAAATGTTTGAAAAACTACAATCCTAAAACAAATTTTGTATTACTAAATACATTGAGTTCCCATCCCTCAAAAACACACACACACACACACAAACACCTGTGATAAGCCTCTTAAATGCAGTTTCAAAAAAGTTTTAAAACTATAGGGGCCTCCCTAGTGACACAGGGGGTTAAAGTCTGAGTACTATCAAGCTATTGCCAGCCAATGCAGCATGAGTTCAATCCCTGACCAGGGAGCTAACCCACATGGCATGGCAGACTGTGCCTGTCTCATCAGCTGCTCCCCTCAGCAGTATATTTAGTAAAGCTGCCTGTTCTGCTCCCCCACTGTCTCTGGTTAATCCTCTCACTGCCTGTACCTCTGGTCTATACCCCAGTTCTTGTATGCATAAGTAAATAAAAATAAAATCTTCAAAGAAGTTTTGAAAATGTATCTAACATCCTCTTTCAAGCTTTTTGTTGTATTTAGAAAAAGAATGTCATTAAGGTGTCATTAATTTTGTTATATAGAATCCCCTCTGTAAGAACTTCTATATAAATCAATATCTTAAGGTCTTAGTACCCAAAAGAGGTAAACTGCTTCTAAGTAGAAGGTAGTTCCTTATCATTCTAAAGGAAATATATCATGAAAAATGTGAAAAAACACAGAACTATACCACGTAAAGCATGAAGTCCAATATAAACTATGGACTTTAGTTTACATCTCACTACTGGCTCACCAATGTATAAGATGCAAGATGTTAATAATAGGGAAAGCTGTTAGGAGAGGAGGTATATAGGAACTTTCTGTATTTTCTGCACAACTTTTCTGTGAACCTAAAATTGTCCTAAAAAAGTCTTAAAAGTAAATAATTAAAAATGATACATAAGCATCATCAGCACTATAAGAATATATGCAGAGTCTCCTGAGATGACTCTTTGGGAAAAAAGCAAGTCCACGATATTTGGTGAAGGAAGGTACGCATGGATGGTTCTGAGAAGGAAAGGGGTTCGGTTAATTCAAGGAGTGGAAAGGAGGCTGGTGTAATGCCAGTAGTGAGATGGGTGTGAATGCGATCCTGTAGCTTCATAGGCGACTGTGTTAGAGACGTACTTTCCAGTGTGGAGAGCAAAGCCATGGCTGATTTATGCTTTTAATACTCAGTCACCTCTGGTGAAAACTGATCAGAAGACACGAGAATGGAAGTAGAGTGGATGACAAAGTAGCCAGTGCAAAGTAGCCTTAGAATGTTCCTCTTAAAAAGAGGAACCTTTGATTTGAAAAATAGGTGCAGGTAGACTTGCGGTATCCCAGAAGGTAGAATTGACAAGGCATACTAATAGCTCATGTCAGGGGTGAGGGAGAAGGGGCGATACAATGATTCTGGCTCAAGTAACATGCTGATCAGAAGTGTCTATGATGAATTTATTTCTACTAAGAAGTCTAATATTTACAGGCCATTTATCACACCCACTATTTATAATCTTATTTCTATTATCTTTTTATATTACTTCCATTATTTAATAATTTCATTTAATTGCAAGCTTATGTAAACCTCTCTTATTTCCAGACTCCAATATTTTCCCTTTGCAGTTTTTATGCTAAAAATTATATCAACTAAAACTGAACAGTGTACTTACATATTATACTATATGATTCTTCCCACAAAAGATGCAATTAAAGTTTGGTCTGAAAATCTCAATGATTCTCACCAGGTAAACACTGACTCTAAAAAAAATTAAAACACACAAATTTTGTTCTACTGCATTTTTCATGAGAAAATAAAATTGAAACAGACAATTCTGGCAAAAGACAATTTGTTCTGTTCTAACACAAAATGTCAGTACCACTACCTTCAAAAGAAGCATTTTCTATTATAAAAACCATCATGTTTATAATTGAAATGATAACCCCTCAAATCATTTACTGGGCCTGCGTTTCATTTAGTTTTTCAAGTTTTGACCTCTCTAAAATAAAAAGATAAACTTCCTAATGGAATTGCAAGACTGTTAAGTAACAAAAGTTTTCTTCTTTTTCCAGCTGTAAAAGTTATATCAAAAAGCATCCAAAAGAAATAGTGGTTTTCTGAACATTAGAGATGCTTCGTTTTACTGGGGGAAGGGGGCGGATTGATTGAACTCCCTCAGCAATCACAATATGTAGAGTACCAAAAACAAACAAGACCTTCCCTCAACTACAAAAGTTAAGGGGCATAGAAGACAGAGGTCCACGGGAGTTTAAAGTCCAGGTATGTGTGAAGGGGGAGAGAGGGCCCCTATGTGTTGTACATGGGAATGTGGACTGAGGAAGGGGTGACAGAAGGCAGAGGGTATCAGTGTTTCTATTGCTTGTTGCAGAGATGTTTCTTCTCGAGTCTAGGGGAACAGGTGGAAAAAAAAAATCTAAGGACTTAGAGACTTGCTTGCAAACATGTAAGGAGCCATTGATGAGTGGATCATGACCAGACTGTGTTTTATTATCTATGATAGAGACAGTTATCAGATCTATGATATAAACAGTTACTGCATATTCATCCTATGCAATAGGGGGTAGTAGTTCATGAAACTTTTTGGGGGGATGTCTCCTGTGGAGGTATTGTAAATGTATGTATTGATTTGTTATATAAAATGTTTTTAGTTCTGTGGTTTGTAGTTAAAGATAAATACTGAGGGCCTCCCTGGTGGCGCAGTGGGTTAAGCAACACACTATGAAGCAAACCGCAGCCACTACAGCACGAGTTCAATCCCTGCTGCCGGCCAGGGAGGGGACCCACATGGTGCAGCAGACCTCTCCTGCTGTGCCCGCTGCTNCCCTCAGCAGTGTGCTTCTGTTGATCAGCCTGTTCTGCTCCCCGCTCTGTCTGTGGTGACTCCTCTCACCGCCCCCACACACCTCTGGCCTGTACCCCAGCTCTTGTATGCAAAAATAAATAAATCTTTAAAAAAAAAAAAAAAGAAAACATTAAAAAAAAAAAAGATAAATACTGAACCATAACACTTAATGTCCCCTGTCCTGTCCTTCTGACAGTACTTGGATTTTGCTTTATTCCTGTTCCCAATAGTGGAACAGAGAAGAAAAAACCTGCTTCCAGAATTTTCTTATTAGTCTCATTTTATGTTATGTGTTGATTTTCTTATATAGTTCTCAAATTCCTTGACCACAGTAAGTTACTAAGCTTTTAAAGATCATGAAACTAATCTCTCTCTCTTGTTTATCTCTTTTGTAGATGGCCTTAAACAAGTGTTTGAGGAGGCCTTATTTAAAATTACATTCCTAACTAAGTTATTATCTATCTGAAAGAAAAAGTACAGTTAGAATGACTTTTTCACTTTATAAACTTGGAAAGTTATGCATCCTCTCCAAGTCAGCATTTCTTCAGCTGTGAATTAAAGCTGATATCTCCTTAACCAGGTTGTTGTAAGAGGTGGAGATGATTCATGCAAAATGCCTGAGAAAAGTTAGGTATTCAATAAATGACAATTTTGAGTTATAATAAGATGAGATTCCGAGTACACACTGTTTCTCAGTCTCATCATACATAAGCAGGCATCCTGTCTCCTACTTTCATGAAGAGGATATTTCATCACTGTGTCCCTTGAGTACAATGCATGGCCTGACATACAGTAGTTTTTTGATAAAAGTTGACAGAATTGAATTAAGAAAGGTGCTGTTACGTTTTCTTGATAAGAGTGTATTTATTGCCATATATACATATTATGACATAATAGTTCATTCATCTTTTGGAATGGGAATGTGATCTCAAGAGTAAACACTCACTTCCCTAATGGTTCAAATGCGAAGGGAAACAAAAGTGAAGTTTCCTCAAGTAAGCTTCACCCTACCTGACAGAAATTTAGTGAGTCACTCTGCTCTGGGAAGAAGCCATGACTGAAGCACCTGTCCATCAAGACAAGTAGATTCTTGGACTGAGGAGAGAATGATATTTCTGCTTATCTTCAAAAGCAAAAAAAAAAAAAAAAAAAGAGTTGATAAAAGAGAACTGTTGCTTTGTTCTGCAACAAGCCTATGATGCATCAAATCTAAGGCCAGTCCTTATTTTCTTCTCAAAACATCCTTTTTCAGCTTGATCTGAGCAAATACCTCACACTTAGGGTCCTAAGCCTTCACTGACTGCACTGTCCACTGAATCCTTTGCCTCTTGAGCTGACAGGGCATCTCTGAGCACCTGTCAGGTTGACCTCACTGGCATCCCATGTCTGGTGACCACTCTGGGGGAGAAGGGGAACACGGTGTTCAGCAATGTTTCTTTGCATTCTCAAAGGAACACTAAATGTCATTAAAACAAAATGTCTGTGTCTGCAAATGAAACAGACCATATGTGTCTCAGTAGACTGACAGTTATCTCTAAAGAACCCCTGGGTATATGAAGCCACCAAATTTTCCCATCCTCCCATCTTCTATATAACAATGAAAACACAATTCTTACATATCAACCATTCCAGCTGACCCTAGGGTAGTATTTGCTATCAATTCTGTCATTAAATTGCCTCACAAAAACAATCTTTTTGCCAAGGTTCTTTCTGTCTCCTCTTTTGCACACATAAATAAGAGACACTGCTATGGGGCTCTTGGGGGTGGGGACAGAGACAAAATAGAATCCTGCAAATGGTCTCTGTCAGAGGCCTACTCTGTAGCACCAGTCATTGGGACCTTAAATGCTGAGATCTAAAAGCTGCTTCTCTGTCTGCTTTCCTGCCAGGTGGCAGGATTTCACATTTCAAAAAGCAGAGTCAAAGATCAGAGATGGAAAGGTGACAGGAATCTTTCAAAGACATTGATTTTTCACAAATTAATATCCATGTCGTGTAACATGTACACATTCTCTTGGGGTTGGGGGTGGGGCTGCTAAGGAGAAGCTGACTGCTGTTTTGTATGGGAAGGATGTCTCCACCCAGCATAAAACATATATCTAATTGTTAGTTTCCACTATAGTCTATACTTTTCTACCCAATAAAACCAGTTAACTAGTCTGAACTACAAGGGTCTCAGAGGGCCCTCTGAGAGAGATAAGGTTAGAGGGGAGGCATTTCATTGATTTAAGTTTCCTCATAATGGCAAAGGACAGCTGACTTGTCGGTTTATGTTTGATACACATATAAAAACAGATCAGCTTTTAAACTCATCTAGAAAATTAGTTCATTGCTAATTTAGTCTCTGTATGATGCCAAATGATACTAAATGCTGAGAATGCAGTGGTGAATAAGGTCTCATGCTATAATGTAACTTGTGTACTTACAGGATGAGACCACAAATATAGGAACAAGTTCAAGGGTAATTTCAAAGTGATAAGTGCGATGAAGAAGGTAAGATATGGTCACTGAAACAGTGATAGAATACAGAGTGAAGGTGATTTTCAGCATATCTGAAAAAGGCTTATTGGAATAGTTGGCATTCAAGTTGAATTCAAGTTGAAAGTGGAAGACTGAAAGGAGTTACGATCTGTTTTATCCCAGGTAGCAGGTGCAAATGCCCTGTGATGGCTGTAGGAGGATAAATTAGGCCTGTATACCCAGAGCAGTAAACCATGGGCATGTGGCACCAGAAAACATCACAGGGGCAATAGTGCTAGAAGATAGTGGGAAGGAATTGCTTTGTTATCATAATAGCAAGGGAAACCATTGGAAGGACCCTAAAACAACATGAATGCCTTTTACTCCCTACTGTATTTCTCCTGCTCACACCTTGTAAAGATTCATACCTTACAGGTCTCTGCAGATTTCCACGGCATAGCGATAAGAACCCTGAACCCCCAATTTCTGTTTATTTTTGTGATTCAACCACGACTGACCTTTGATGACAAATCGTTTGCCTCTAAATAAACCCACCACTACACCCTGACTTACCATTCTTGTATTTCACAATGATTTGAGTGGTAAAAACAGGAACCAAAAGAGAGTCAAAAGAGTACAAATTGATCTACAGTGTCCTTTCTCACAGCCTCCCTGGGACTGATTTGCCAACTTCTGTTTTCAGATTGGATTCTCAGGAAGTGCCTTCTGCAAAGTATCTCAGACATGGAAAATGCAGCCTGGACGAAACTGATTTTCTTCCCATGAGTTGTCAACATTTCCCTTCGGACCAATAGGAGGATTATGTTTCAACAAAGCATGCAAGCTCATTGTTTGTTAAGTTTGTTCAGTCAACCATTGAATCATAGGAGAGGGAGGCCTGGCCTATCCTCTTCTCTGAAATGGATCACAGTAACACATCCAGGAGCCCCAGTCTAGGTACACAGACCAACAGGGGAATAAGGATTTTTAGCAAAGTGTGAATTTTGTTTCCATGAGGAAAGATTTCCCTAATACAATCAATTACTTTGTCAAGTAAATGTTCTTAAGTCTATATCTGCTTTGGTTTCCTTAAATGAAAACAAGCCAGACACAAAAGTGGGGAAATGAAATGGTTTCTAACAGCCAGGGAGCCCATAGAAGAGCACATTAACTTAATTTGCACTGCCAGATAAATGATACGTGTATAAGGAAAGCAAGCTTTTAAAATATTCATTAATGATGTGTGAAGATAAAAGTTTTCTTTGATTGAAAAAGGTAACTGATAAAAACATCAAAGAGAAAAATCTGTACATGCACTTGCTAAATAATTACCAGATAAGACAAACATCGGTGTGTTTTGCTTTGATTTGGTTTGTGGGTCAAAAGGAAAAGCTTTTATTTTGAAATAATGATGAGCAAAGAACTCGAGAAATGTTACCACCTAAATGACTAGTGTGAGTTAACAATAAATGATCAGATATTAGAAATCTGGGTATATCTTCATATCTTCTGAGTATTCATAAAAACCACAGTTAAACTAAGCAAGGCACATCTCCTCAGATGGTTCTGGAAAGTGGGGCTCTCCCGGGCTAAGATATCATTGCAAACACCAAGAAGACAGGGAAGTCTGAGCCTCCAAGTGCTGTCAGGCACACCCTAAATCATCTTCAGGCTAAACTCTCCCATGAGCAGGGGCATCCACATCCGAATCCTACGTCCTTTCTAACAAGAGGTGGCTGGAAAGTACATACAAACAAAACAAACATTTTACACAAAAGTAATGACTTTCTGTATTTAAAATTTAGTTAAGTCTCTTTTTTTTCTTTAAGTACTACTGGTACTGATTGACTAGCCCTGAGGATTGACTAGTCCCATCCCCACCCGAAGGTGGGGGATAACAGAGGCACTAGTTACATTCCAGGTCACCAAAGGAAAACTCAGTAACTGCTAGCAGGAAAGGAATACATGCTGCCTGACTCACTGTTGGAATATTTTTTTACTACATTAAATCCATGCTTCCCCTCATTTTTTTTCACCACATGCCTACTAAAACTGAGATCAGATATTTCCAACTGAAAAAATTCTCCCAAAATTCCATGTTTAATTTTTTTACCCCCAGGGGGGCCGCCTCCATGTTTAATTTAAAGTGGTTAATTAAAAAAAAAAAAACACAATTCCCTTCCCAGAAACTCACTGCTCAGTTTAGGGGGTCCTTGCTGCCCCCCGCCACCAACCACCAGATTCTCATACTGGCATCTATCACTGAATTTACTACACATTTTGAAACTATTTATATGATCATCTTAAATAAAACAAATTCCCAAAAGACCATTAATCCTTGACACCCAGGCCAGTTCCTGGCAAAAAAAAAAAAAAAATGTGGAACGAGACATCATTTACCAAGACAGTTCTCTCTCACGTATACTGATCGGTCCACTCTAACTGAATTCATTGGTCCACACTGAATTTACTCTGAAATAACAATGAAACAGTCTCCAGTAATGCTTCCATCTTTAATTATTCTATCTTGTAAATGGAAACTTGAAAATTCAGCAGTCAAGACATACATTTTTTCCTAGTCATTAAAAAGTCCACCTTTGGACAAGAAGAGCAAAAGCATTAACTGCTAAAGTATTTTTAAAACAATTCTTTAAAAAGTGCTAGTCCCTCTATACAACCCAAAGCTGTGTAAAATAACTTTAATTCATCTCTAACTCCATTTACATTTCAGTGCATACTCTGACTTCGTAAAAACCTAAGTTTTATGTTTTACTATGATCAAAGATATTTCAAGGAAATGTGACCTATGCAACAACAAAGCATACCTTTTCAGGTGATGCTTTTCAAGCAGTTCTTAAATCTGTCATTATTTAAAATATACTAAGTGTATCAGTGTGTTCTAGAGGATGTTCCCCTGCACCTTGCAAATGTGCAGATTTCCTGAGCCTAATTGCCCTGGGTCTCCTCTTCAGAACCTGATGAAAACAAAGATAATCTAACAATAACTCAGCTCTAGCATCTTGGGTTTCTGTGCCAATCACTTTAGTTGAACTCTAGCAGCAATTAAGGCCTTAAAGAGACACTAAATCTCACATCCATGTTCCAGTGGACCAAGAAAAACTATTACGAGGCACTAGGGGCAGAGTGAAGGGAAGTTAGTACTAAGTATGAAAGGTGTGCTGCCAGGGATCTCTCCCACAAGGGGGACCCACCGTTCGTGACTTTTCATATACCACACGGTGTCTTCCTTTAGGGCTTGTCATGGGTGGTGCGGTCTCCTGCTGGTGGAAAAATAGGCTTTCCAGGACTTCCAAGGAATGGCACAAGTAGGCAGAGAACCATGTTTGCTGTTCTTTATGGGAAATTTAGAGCAAAAACAACTTCGCCAACACATCCCTTCTCTCTCATCCTGCACTGACTGCATGCAGGATGACCTCTAATCCCTGCTTGAATTAAGAACCACTCCACTGCTGAGAGTCTCAGTCAACAACCACAAAACTATGAGAGATAAATTATTACCAGTCATCTCATGTTATGTGAGAATGTGGAGCCTCGAAAAGGTTAAGTAGCTGGCTTACCGTAATGTTTAGCTTTAAAAGTATAATTCTCCTCCTGCTTGCCAAGACCCTAAAAGCTGTAAGTCTTCAGAATACTTACACTGAGCACAGAGCTGTACTTTGCACTCTGTTATAAAGAAAGAGTTCATAGTGTCAGTCTCGTGAACTTTTTGATGTATTATGAGTTATTTAAATTACCACTTCATGTTACTAAGGCAAGGTGTCATATTAGAAAATACGTCTCATAATTGTTTAAAGGTTTACCATACACCATCCATATTTATAGAGTAAATCCCTAGTGTAATGATGTATGCCATCAACATTCTTCAAATACCCTAACAACCTGAAAAACTTTTTAAATAGAAATTTTAGATAACTCTTAAAAAGACACAATCCAAAGTTTGATTCCATTTGGCATTTTCAAAAAAGATCAAAATTGCAGATGCAATCTTCTCAGAAAGGCATTCTCAAATGCTTCACCAGGCATAACACACCTAACACACAACATAGCTGACATCTGTCCATGCGGTGACCTCAAAATGGAGCAATCAAATTAAGTTTGGGGATTATTTATCATCTAAAAATTACTTGGTATATTTCTGCTCTGGGACATAACTGACCTTTTTAAACTACAAAGAATTTTAATATACCAAAAATAGTTTTTTTTATCTTAAAAGGTCCATTACAAGTTAGTCAAATTTGATAGTAACAGGTTTAATAAGCTGCAACGGTTGATGATTGCTTCTGATAACAGAATGGCTGCAAAGCAAAGAAACATTTAGTATCTTAGCACCATTTAAATTGTACCTAATATCATGAAGACAATCATCACCATCATGCCCACAGTCCAGGAAGCTGCTCCAGCCCCTGCAGGGTTTTGTTCAGTTCCCATCCCCACCTCCACTCCCACCCAACCCACCCCTTCCTTCCCCCACCCACTCCCGCAGCCAACCTCACCCAGGCTCAACCTACCACGCATGGGCACTGACGCTTCTAGGATGAGGTTGTCTTGGCTCGATGTGTATAAACCAGGCTTAGTATGTTTAAATTCTCTTCACAGACACTTTATTTTTTTTTTCATTTTTTAAAATTATTATTAGTTTTATTTGACATCATTTGTAGTCCCCAGGGGGTACCCACCACCATTTCACCCGTGCACCATCACCTCAGTCCCTTGTGCACCCTCTGGCCTCTTCCCCGTCTTTGCCCTCCCCCCTTCCCCTCCCCGCCCATGGTCCCTTTGGTTTATCCCGGCTTTTTTGGTCTTACTAAGTTTTTTTGTTGTTGTTGTTTACTTTTGGTTATAATTGCCCAATTCCTTGAGCTTATTCTTTATTGTTGTTGTTCTTTCATATTCCTCCTAATAGT